>CM040461.1:26924005-26976745 GCA_022758105.1 Pangasianodon gigas
ACACACACACACACACACACGCACGCGCGCACTGACTCACGATGAGCACCCGAGTCTCCGTGCCCCGAGGTTTAAAATATCCAATAAGCTACAGCGCCTCTGTGACCTGTTAAACAGCGCAATGACAAAACTGAAAAAATAAATAAATAAAAAAATCCAAAAGCTGTTATAAAAGCTGTTTCCTCTTTAGTTCACCACAAAGTCTGATATCATTCAAAAACTTTCCTTCTGCATGTATAACAGGGAACTAATAATTTCCTCAAATCTGAGTTCATTTTAAAAAAATAATTTAAAAAAAACGATAAAAACAGGATCATGTCTCACGCCGGGAGAAGGAGAAACCTATTTTAATACAATCGCTGTCTCAATGGAGGCAAATATAAATTAGATTCAACAACACAAAGGACGCTTCATCTGCTCGAAGGACACACACACACACACACACACACACACAGAGTATAGCTCCAGGGTGTAAAAACTCATTTATCTAGGATGTGTATAAAATCCTGAATATCCTCAGTGACCCAGAGAACATTTTAAGCAAAATATCTTTATCATTTTCTCATAAAAGGACTTTACAGCTGAGGGAAGTGGGTGAGAGGTGAAACAGATATAATTACTCAGAATATAACTTAATATATCACTTTAGTAACCTTTAGTATCACTGAAAACATGAATAGATGCCTTGGGAAATTTTGATTTCTGGTATAACTGCAGGATGTAGCCCAGGTGACGAGTTTTATTCAGTCTGCTGAGCGAACGCTCCCAGAAACAAATCAATACACAGAAAAAAAAAAACCCCATAAAAACAATGTAGTTCCCATTTCTGATTTTCTGAAAACACATTTTTCACACAGTGTTATTATCTTCTTGGAAAGTTCCAGTCAGACAGGGCTTCTGTCAGGTGGAATCATCAGGACGTTCCCCTGTTCTTGTCCTTGTTCCTCATGTGGTTTCGGTATTATTAGAGAGTGGAAAGTTATTTTTTTTTCTCTCAGTGAACCTTTCCTGAGACAATATTCAATACAATCCTTATAATCACCAAAATGCAGCGTGACGCAAAATAATACGATCATACGAACAGTTCGAAATTACTAGGCAAGAAAAAGCGTTTTCTTTAAGTAATTGGAAGCCACGCCTCCTTCACTGGGACTGACAGAAAGAGAAGCCACGCCTCCCTCACTGGGACTGATGGGTACAGAGGTTGGTTGTGAATCACTGAATCAGTGTCTAAATCATTGAATTCAGTGAATCTTTACACCCTTCACTGGGACTGACAGACACAAACGACACACCTGACAGAAAGAGAGGCCACGCCTCCTTTATCAGGAAGTGGAGTGTTGTTCAAGTTCGAGTTTTAGGAAACACGTACTGTATATGTAAATGAACATGATGACAGCAGAAGGGGTCCCTGGAGGACTAGTGTTTAGGCCACGGCGCTCTCACCACTGCGACCCGGGTTCGCTTCCCGGCCAGGGAACCGACCCTAGCCACTGGGTTTGCGTGCAACAGAACGCTCTCAGTGCCGGTCCCAAGCTCAGATAAAACCAGGGAGGGCTGTGTCAGGAAGGGCATCCGGCGTAAAAACTGTGCCAAATCAAATACGCGGACCAATGATCCATGGTGTCGTACCCTAACAGGAGCAGCCGAAAGAGCAACAACAGCAACATGATGACAGCAGAAAGAAACTTCCTCATAATGAGAACTTGCAAATTTCCCTAAAGCAAAAAACAAAACACGGTTTTGACTCAGAGTTGAGAAAACATGTCACGAAGATGAGGTTTGATTATGTGTCACTGCTCTGACAATCTCAAGACATGACCTTACAGCAATGATTCAGTTTTGATCTCACTTTTCAGATCACAATCTCAACACGCCAGTAATCGAAAAGAGAGTCATAAAGCACTTCACGCCACTGCTTGTCTTTTCACCAGACGACCCGAGCTCGCCGTCTGCGCTGTGTGAGCCGAAACGAGTCTTTATACCACAGTGCTGTTAAATTCTGGATTCTGATTGGTCAGGAGGTGTTGATTCCTTTTCCATCACAGCAAATCATTATTTAGACAATAAATTATTAATACAGAATGTGAATCCTTCATCCTGGTTCTGGATTTATTTCTCTGACACAGATCGGATATTGCTGCATAAGTGTAACCATCTTGGACCACATTCAATGAGGTTCTAAATCTAAACTCTCACATCTGATTTTCATGTTAATTCTGTCGTGATTGTCAGTGTTACACGATGACAGGCTGGGCCAGGACATCATTCGGCGCTCAAACGACACACGTCATAGAGTCATGGAGGAGAGTCAGTGGAGTCTGGATGAAATAAATCGTTTTATCAACCACTTAAAAAACCCCTGCAGGGTAGAATCTGGGTTTTCTTAAGGATACGATTCGGTCCTGGCTTCAACAGCAATGTAAAATTAAAGCACAATACAGAGAGGCTGAAGAGGCAATAATCACACCGAAATCGCTTGTCTTTTCTGTAACCACGGTAACACTACAAGGAAAAAGTTGCTGTTTTCAGACAAGCGTGAGAAATAAGCAAACACAGGAATCAGATATGGATCAGGTCCTACTTATGAAAACAGACAGGAGATGAAAATCAAAATATCAGAACTGTGTGTGTAAGTGATGCCCCAGATACACAGAAACCACCGAAACCTGCGTGGCTTGTGCTACATCATGATCTCAGTGCTGTACAGTTCTACATGCGTTAAGAACGAATGATAGACAGAGCGCGATAATAGGAAGGTCACGATAAATTAGTACTGTAACTGCGAGTAAACATCTGATAACACTGAACAGTCTATCGTGATATTATCACAATACTGATATCGTATGTATCATCATATCGTCCATCCCTGGTATCAGAATCGATGTTGACATGACGCATTATATGCAGTGAACACGTGGACACGAATCATCCTAAAGTACGCCTCAGTGACACCGTGTCTGATGTTTCTCTCAGCATCAGAGCTCCGATATCAACATCGCGTCACAAATTAAAGCGGGATTGACACATAACTTGGGAATTTTTCCAGCATTCAGATGTTTGGTATGAAGCCCTGTACATGATATCCTGGAAAAAAACAATATATCGTGGCCACGAATAAAGAATCCGTTCCCTCGTTTTAGGTAAATCATGGCCACATTTTGTTAATTCATTCCCTCGAACACATTTACCTAAAACAAGGAAACAAATTCTTAATTCGTGGCCACGACATGTCATGTGCGAGGCTCCGTAGTCTGGCACACGGGCAGTTCAGAGCTTAACTAAAAAAAAAAATCAATCGATGACTGCGACATGGACGTTAAGACAAGGATTAGATCAAGGAGACAGTCAGCCCTGGCTTCAATGTCAAAATGTCAAAATAAAGGGTTTAACGCAAAACACATAGCAAATGTTGCTGTTTTCAGTCACGTGCTTTAAGAGAGGTGTCAGATCCTGCTCGTGTAAACAGTCAGGACAAGAAATATGTCAAAATATCAAAATATAAAAAGCCCAAGCTGCACAGAAAGCTGCCTGCCTTGTGCTAGAGCACGGCCTTAGTGTTCTACAGCTGTGTCTGTGCTCAGAATGAATGAGGAACAGAGTGTGATAACAGTAAGCTCACGATATATTCATATCATAACCACGAGGAATATCGCAATAATGAGCGAGAGCGGACGTATCGTGTCGCCGTGTTGACAAGTGTTACACAAGTTGTCTGGCTGCTATTCAAATTGAGTAACAGGAACACTGACACAATGATAAATATTACACAAACATTACAGTTATACAACCATTATATATATAACTGTTATTGCTGCATAATAACAACAATAATAATATTAATATTAATAATAATAATTATAAAGCAGAAGAGGATAAGAAAGGTTGCTTTTTTGGTGCTGTTGTTGTTGTTGCTGTTATTGTGGTAGCATAAGATCATTATTTGCAATCAATACTATGTATAATAATAATAATAATAATAATAATAATAATAATAATAATAATAATAGAACAACTACGGTCCTTATGACTAAGCTGCATGATATTGTTCATAATAAAGTGTCATTCTGTAATCTGTGAGTGTTTAATACGACTTTAGTGTTATACAGCTGTGTCTGTGTGCAGAATGAATGAGGAACAAAGAGTGATAATATAATAGTAAGGTCATGATATATTAGTATCGTAACCGCGAGGAATATCGCGATAATGAGCGAGAGCTGATGTATCGTGTCGCCTAGGCAACAGTATCCTCTTGATTCATGACCTCTTGATTCTGTTACATAAATATAAATATAAATAAATATGTATGTGAAGGTTATGAGCTACAGGCCTTACCGACTGATAAACATCACAGAGAGAATGATGAATAGGTGGATTTATAAATAAACACAATTGATAAGAATATTTTAAATAAATTAATTCATTAAAAAGACCCGTATGACGGTTAGGAAGTTGTCCAGCGTGGCCTCACCTGTCCAAGGAGAAAGAGAGTGCACGGAAGTTTTCTCTCCTCCTCGCGGTGTTTCTCACTCAGACCTGACCGCCTGCTTCACCGCACGTGAACCCGGTCACAGAGCAGGATTTCCGAGCGCCACGAAACGCCGCACACCGGACACACGTTACCTCAACAAGAGCTCTTCTTCTTCTCCTCCTCCACCACCTCCTTCTTCTTCTTCTTCTTCTTCTTCTTCTTCCACTGGCTCTCAGCGCGCGCTGCCTGGAGGAGGCCGACTGCTCACAGAGAACATCTGCGCATGCTCAATAAAACGTTCCTGCGCTAGGTCCCGCCCACTCCTCCACCTGCGTAAGACAGCAGGAGCCAATCAGATTGCTCCGAATGCCAGCGCGTGCGATCGGACTCTTAAAGAGACAGTCGCCTCCTGGAATTATCCGTTTATCCGTTTATCGGTCTTAAAAACAGTGCGCTGTCAAAACTGTTTTATTAGACTGCGTAGGACGTATTTTTAGACGTTAGCGCTAATTTTCTTGCTCTGTAGTATGTCCGTTGTGTATATTAATGCGGTTTTTATGCCTCTATACTCCCCCCTAGCGTCCACATCACGTCACTGCGTCATTACCTAAGTGACCAAAGTTACGTATGCAGTCCAGGCTACGTAACGAAAGTCACGTGACCTGGCGTGTATTGTTTTGTTTTGTTTTTTCCAGATAATTATGTGTTTGATAATGTTTTACACAGGTTGTCTGGTTGCTGTTCAAATTGAGTAATAGGAACAATGACGCAATGATAAATATTACAGTTATACAACCATTATATGTAACTGTTATTGCTGCATAATAACAACAATAATAATAATAATAATAATAACAATAATAATAATAATAATAATAATAATAATAATAATAATAATAATAATAATTATAAAGCAAGAGGATAAAGAAGGTTGCTTTTTTGGTGCTGTTGTTGTTGTTGCTGTTATTGTGGTAATATAAGATCATTATTTGCAATCAATATTATGTATAAAAACAACAACAACAACAACAACAACAACAACAATAATAATAATAATAATAATAACAACAATAATAATAATAATAATAATAATAATAATAATAATAATAATAAACTATGGTCCTTATGACTAAGCTGCATGATATTGTTCGTGTTCAAGTGCCATTTTGTAATCTGAGTGTTTAATAATATTAAAATTATTTTATTATTGTAATATTATTTGTTTGTGTCTTTGTTTGCATATTTAGATTTTTTTATTTAGGTTTTATATCATTTTAATTTCAGTATTAATTAAGAGGAATGAATAAATACTGCATAACATCACTGGAACTTAAAAAAGTTTAAGGTCTTCCATCTTCAGAAAAAAAAAAAACTAATTCAAGGGATATTTAATGACTAACATTCCATAAAATGATCATTTGTTTTTAATATTATTTAATATGATGAATTTTACTTTGGGGTTTATTTATTTATTTGTTTGTTTATTTGTTTGTTTGAGTAACTGTTTGATTGTTTTTTATATACATATTTTTAATTTAGTTTTTATATAGTCCTGTTTTAATTTCAGTATTAATGGAAATGTGTCTGATCCTTAGAGAGGAATGAAAGCATACACACCGTGTACCATCACTGGAACAGAGAAATCTGTTATTGTGTAACTGTCCATGTTTATAACATTCGAATAAATAAATGAATCATTTGAGGATATTAACAAAATGATGTCTGGCCAGAAATAAACAGGACGTACGTTCAGCATTCAGCATGTTATCATTTAATAACGAGTTTCTGCTCTTTTACCTCGGCTAGTTAAAGATGTGTAGTTTTCTGGGTTTGATTTAGTATTTAGTTAGTTAACTATAATTAACTATGTGTGTGTGTATGTGCATGTGTATGTGTGTATGTGTGTGTGTGTTTATGTGTGTGTCCGTGTGTGTACATGTGTGTATGTGTGTGTGCGTGTGTGTATGTGTGTGTATGTGTGTGTGTGTGTGTGTGGTAAATGAATGACTAGAGATTCTCTCTCATCAGTAAAAACATGTTATTCTTCCTACATTATTATTAAAACATCATTAAAGCGACTTATCCAAATCCTGACTTCAAAACCCAGTCGTGTGTGTGTCTGTGTGTGTGTGTGTGTGTGTGTGTGTGTTTCAGGACATCATGAGCAGTTCATAACATTTCCCCTTTTAAAGAATCCACAGAGTCACTAACTGTGATTTAAACCCATGGCTCTGTTCTATGCTGATGTCATCAGCAGCGTTGCACCGTCATGACATTGAAAGAGCAGGTTAGTCATCACGGAAATGAGGTCACACGAGCAGCTCAGGTACCATCTTCATAAATTATATTGAAGCTTGTGATTTAATCAGATGTATGTGTGTGTGTGTGTGTGTGAGGTAGAGGGATAGATTAATATCACAAGGCAGCAATAACCCAGCCTTCAGGCCATGCAGGAGCTAGTGAATGAGCACAGGAAATGATGCAACAGCTGGAAATAGCAGCTCATTATTCTCAATGAAGGAGTGCAGTGTGTTTACAACCTCCTTTAGTCTTAGTCAAACAAACCAGATATGAAGGAACTGTTTGGAAAAAAAATTACAGTGTTTCATATGCTTAGCATCCATTGTTTGTTTTTTCACACTGGAGATACAAGAATAAAGCAGCATACAAGTAATGGAAGTCTATCTTATCAAAAATCCTTTCTATACATACATGAATGAATCTTCAGACTTGAAATTTTTGATTCTGATTCGTTTGTTCAGTTAAATGATTCGTCCAGATTCATTCAGTTGCACAGTTTGTGGCTCATAAGAACCGTTTAAGGTTGCGAAACGAATCAGCTCAGACTCACTGAACTCACTGACTCAACTGATTCACTGAATGAGAGGAATGAATCACTAACCATGTATCATTTCTCAAAAAAGATTCAATATACCTCCTAACTGAAACAATACATTTTAGATTAGCAATACAGCTGACCAATGCCATCCATTAATTGAGAAACAACCGCAAGATTGGGGACGTCCCACTTTTCATACTCTAAAAACTGTATTAAAATGTGTAAATACTGTTAGTGATTTTGAATATATCTTGATATAAGATTTGGCAATATCACCCCTAATATCACATATCAACACTCCTTTCTATTTGTTTCTTTTAGTTCTCACTTACCAGCTAAACTGAGGCCTGTGTTTTGTTTCTAGGACTGCAAGAACAATTCATTCATACTAACCTACTTGAATAACAGCGTTCTTGCATACTAGCATGGTTCCTTACTACTACATTAGCATACCTTCATACAAGTACACTTGAATACTGGCTTACTTTCACACAGAAAATTAGCCTTATTACATATTAGCACACTTGCACACTAGCATACATGCTAGTCTAGCATACTAGCATGCTAGGTTACATGTAGTTGCATACATGCATTTCATGCTAGCAATGAAATTAGGTTAAGAGTAAAATTAGTTTACTAAATCACTGTAATATGAAAAGCAAGCTGAAGTAAAACTTTGTTTTTCAGCTACCAGTGATAAAGTGTAGGCTAATCTCAGAGGCGTGGCCATATAGGTCACACTGGGGGGTGAAAACTTTTGCCACTCAGACTTTGACTTGCTGTGCCGTCTCTGAGAGCTTTGCTACTCCTGCACAGTTCTTGTTGTATATTTGTTTAATCATCAGAGCTCAGTGCGGTTTAACAGTCAATAAAAACGCTCCTGTTTCGAACAGACGTGTGTATATCAGTTTTCCATACACACACACACACACACACACACACATACAGAGATAAATCAATAAAAAATGCAAAAGATACCGTTCACTCATTGCTACTACTGAAAGAAGTAATTTGACCCATCGGTATGGTTCACAGCTACAAGCTTGCTGTTGATGGACGAGTGTTCTGATTGGTGTAGAGGCTGAGTAACGAAACATACGATTGGCTGAAAAGATTTTGTTTGCAAGCTGTGGGCCTGATGTTTATAGTATAAACAGAACAACGAATAAATGAAGGAAATACAAATCTTCCATCTTACAAAAACCCCTAAAAAGTGTCCTTAAACATTCAACATTAAGAGGAACTATAGAGCAAGTACATTCACTGGCCACTTTAATAGGAACACCTGTACCCCTGCTCATGCACATTTCCATTCGGCCTAACGTGTCGTAGCCCATCTTCAAGCCTCAAATGTCAACATGTTGCGTGTTCTGAGATGCTTTTCTGCTCACCACGGTTGTAGAGTGGTTATTTGAGTTTCTGTCAGCTTGAACCTGGTCTGTTTTGTATCTGCATGATTTTATACATCAAGCTCTTGTCACATGATTGGCTGACTGAATAATTGCACAAATGAACAGATATCCTAATATATGAATGTTGAGTGTATAAAGCCAATACAATAAGTAAAGTAGTTATAGGAAAATAATCGGGGTGGTGTGACGAAGGGACTTAATGTTCCCACCCTGAAGTTGATTATTTTCCCATAACAGCATGTCACAAAGTGTTTTATTCCTCTTATACCACAGCAATTGCCTAACGATTACATTTTTTATAGGCGTTGTCTGTCAGGTGTCCCCTCTTTTGCCACAACACGTCTAATAAATACATATTTTGTATCATAAATTTTTTTTCTAAACAAATCTCAACACATATTGATGTAAGACTGGAACTCATAGTACGAGGTTTTATTTGACCCTGTGGTGAATTGTCAATGTCTCCTCCATTCTCTGTGGACCTGAAAACGGATGAAGATAGGACAGAGAGGGGCAGAGGAAAGTGTGGAAACGGACAGACTGGATGAAGGATGGATGAGAGAATTGCTGAGCGAGAGGGAAAAAAGACAAACAGGGTGGAGTTAAATGACTCGGCTACGGTAAACACACAGGGTCAGCACAACAGCACTGAATGAGCCGGTGCATCAGCAAAACTGTGGTATCGATATGAAGCACTCAAACACCCTAAACACGTCTGTCCTATAATTACACGGCACAAAAATACTTCAAAAGCAGTGCTGGTAATGTCTGCGTGGTGTAATGAGTGTATGCAGACCGATTTTGAAAAAAATTCTGTCTAAATATGAAGATACAAGCATCTTATAAAATGACACAAAGATAGAAACGGTTGTTAGGTATGTTTACAGCACTCTAGCTGTTTGTCTGGTTATCAAAAATCTTAGTAGTCATCAGTTTGGGTAAAGTGGAAGTGCTTCAGTGAATCAGTGAAGTGAATGAAGTAGAGAGTGAATCAGTGAATGAATCAGTGAACAAATTAGTAAATGAAGCATTAGCCGAATCAAGCCAAATCTTTTTAGCTCCTGAAGGAATCAGTGAATGAATCGGTGATGGATAAGTGAAAGAATTAGTAAGTGAATCAGTAAACGAATCAGTGAATGAATCAGTGAATGGATCAGTGAATGGATCAGTGAATGAATCATTACCCAAATCAGTAATCAATTCTTTTTAGCTACTGAAGGAATCAGTGAATGAGTCAGTGATGGATAAGTGAATGAATTAGTAAGTGAATCAGTGAATGGATCAGTGAATGAATCAGTGAATGGATCAGTGAATGAATCATTACCCAAAACAGTAATCAATTCTTTTTAGCTACTGAAGGAATCAGTGAATGAGTCAGTGATTGATAAGTGAATGAATTAGTAAGTGAATCAGTGAATGAATCAGTGAATGGATCAGTGAATGAATCATTACCCAAAACAGTAATCAATTCTTTTTAGCTACTGAAGGAATCAGTAAATGAATCAGTGATGGATAAGTGAATGAATTAGTAAGTGAATCAGTGAATGGATCAGTGAATTAATCAATAATCAAATCAGTGAATGAATCAGTGAATTGATCAGTGAATGAATCATTACCCAAATCAGTAATCAATTCTTTTAAGATACTGAAGGAATCAGTGAATGAAGCAGTGATGGATAAGTGAAGGGGTCAGTGAAGAAATAATTGAAGGAATCAGTGAAACAATCAGTCATGGATCAGTGAATAGACCAGTGAATGAATCAGTAAATGGATCAGTGAATGAATCAGTAAATGGATCAGTGAATGAATCAGTGCCAGATCAGTGATGGATCAGTGGATGGATCAGTGACGGATCAGTGGATGGATCAGTGACGGATCAGTGGATGGATCAGTGATGGATCAGTGGATGGATCAGTAAACAAATCAGTGAATGAACAAATAACAATTAAACAATTCTTTTTAGCTACTGAAGGAATCAGAGAATGAAGCAGATAATGAATCATTGATGGAACAGTGAATGGATCAGTAAATGAATCAGTGATGGATCAGTGAATGAATCAGTGAACAAATCCTTTTAGCTCAGTTTGCCAAAAAAACTCATTCCAACCAAGCAGAAGCCTCACCTGGGTCTGACTGGAATAAAAAGCTGCAGCCACACCGGCTCTTTCCAGTTGAGATAATGCATAGGAATATATTTTTAGGAAGCTGAAGCTTTGAGGCAAATAGTAAAGAAAACTAGTCCTTAAGACGTTTTTCAGATTATGATGTAATTTTCAGTAATCATCGTAACACTGTGTGTGAAGTTGGATTAAGAGAAGTGCATTCTTTATTCATTATAACAACATAAGATATTATTCTTTATCAAATAAACAGAATAAATAATATTAACACATTTACATTGCTGCATGTGTGGGTTCGAATTATTACTCAATTATGTGAAGAACATGAAGTCATTCTTCTCGTGATATCGCGACACCCTCACACTCTGTATTTAATCCAAATATCACTAAATAAAATTTTTAAATCTTTCCAATACAACAAGACAAGCTTTAAAAAATTGTTAAATTCAGAAGAAGAAAGCCAAACCGTGGCCTGATATGTCCTTAGATGCCTTGTTGATGATCAGTGCAATAAAGATTCAAGCAGAAAGTATAAGTTACGCTACGTCACGCTATACATACGAGTCCTGTAGTGTGTGTGGTCTCTGGGAGAAATCTACTGGCCCACAAACAAAAAGAAGGAAATGTACAACTTCGTCATTCTCAGTGCAGGCAAACCACAAAAATCACACGTCGTTTTGGATGAGCATGCTTAAGTTCGATATTTTTTTTTTGTCTTAGTCCTTTTTTTTGGTGATTTTTCCCATCCCATCCCATCCCATCCCTCCCTCCTGTCCTCCCTTGTGCTTCTTTGAGTCTTTGGCTCCCCTGGTGGTCACTCGAGGAAGCGCGATGTCTGTGAAATCTACAGGATAATCCATACAATCTGTTCAGACTGGAGCAGGGAGCTTAAAGATGAAAATGAAGATCTCACGTCATTCAATCCAGAAAATCCATTTGCTTTTTTCCCCCCGAATACTTCTGCATTCATCCGCATTCCTCTTCTGATTTTTCCTCATATACTTTGTGCTGTGCAGTAATATACCCCCCCCCCCCTTTCCTTTCCCCCTCCCTGGCCCGCTTTACCCTACGTGTCTCTATCAGGTTGGAGTGCCAGATGCTGTGCTCCTGGCTTCGTGTGAGGAGATTTGGATAATGGAGGAGTGTTTTTTTTCCGCAGGAGTTTGTTGTATCTGTAGCGAGTGGCCTGTTTTATATCTCTATATCACATTCTCGAAGAGTTGCATGGAGCTTATGATGTTTTCATCCTGCGACACAGACAAGATTAAAGGAAATGATCAGCCAAAAATAAAAGGTGCAGTTTTTCCCCTCTTTACTTAATGATTCTAGTCGACTAGTTGCTCAATGCAACTAGTTAATCACTGCATTAGCTAACAAAGTAGGTTTATAGCCACTATTTAACAAAACAGGCAAATAAAAGCATAAGTAAGGAATAAATCCCTGAGGGTTGTGCTGTTATAGGAAAATAATTAAGGACAGGGAGGTGTGATTTAACCTGACACAAACCAAAGTTATTATTATTATTATTATTATTATTATTATTATTATCCTATAACAGTACAATCCCGAAGCGGTTTATTCCTCTTATACCACAGAAAGACAGCGGGATAAAGAATGACATCATAGCTTTTATCCGTTTACAGTTACATTTAATGGTATAATAAAAAATTTACACACGAACTATACAAGTTTCCCTACAAATCACTTCTAATGTACAATTCCACCTTCGAACTTTAGGCCACGCCCCCTAGCTGAGTCTATGGATTTTTCTGGCTATTTGTGATACTTGGATTTAGATTTTTACTTTTTGTGAATCTGAATGAAAAACAAAAATTAAAATTATACTGAATTCACAACATTTACTAATTCATACAAAGCAACATCTGAGCACATGTGAGGAAAAGCAATCAATCACAGATTCAATCGATGCCTTTTTAACCAATTAGCAGCAAAGACATGACTGGACCTCATGTGATGAAAAGTTAAAAAATTAAAATCTGATTAGTGCAAATTTGATATACATGCATATGCATTACAAAGTGCTACTTTATTTAATGCAACTTTGAAATAATTCAGATTTAATACATATTACATTTAAGTTACATTAAGACATGATATTTGCAAATAAAGCATAAAAATATTTTTCAAAAATAAAATCCAAATCCCAGTGGTACAAAATATTATTCCATAATAGACGATTATTCTTCTATCTTGTTTTGATCATTTTATTGAGTTATGTTTTTTATTAGCGAGTGGAAATTAAAGTAAATACCTTCTGACACGTCTCGATGAACTCCTCGATTGTCACCACGCCGTCTTGATTTCTGTCCATTTTCTGCAGAAATCAGTGATCAGAGAAGCATTGTGGTGTTTTACTGGGAAAAAAGTGTGTGTGTGTGTGTGTGTGTGTGTGCGTGTATTACTACCTGAAAGAACTTCTCCACATGTTCAGATGGCGCTTCGTCTCGTACGCTGGGGTAAGTGTATCTGCCCATCATATCATAAATGGACTTCATGATCAGCAGCATTTCCTGCACACACACACACACACACACACACACACACACATAGTTATATTCTCTCCAGCAGATGATGCTGTAACTCTATGATCCAGCGAGCACTACAGTATGTGTTCGTCTAAAGCCGTGATGAATGTGAGAAAATAAAAAAGCGTATTTTCTGTCGAATGAATGAATGATTAATTAGTCTTTACACATCTGACGTTGACATACAAAGGTGCTGTTTTTTTTTAAAAAATTAATAAACAGCATAAAACAGCGTGAAATACATTAGTAGCTGTAAATGTATGTCTTATCGCCTTCAAAGTCTTCACACTAATAAGTAAATAGCAACATATATACACAACAAAGTATAAAATAAAAAAGAAGATATAAAATAAATAAGAAGTTAAAAGAATCTAAGAAGATTCATTTTTAATTAGAAATGAGAAATGATACGTGGAAGTAAAAATATGGATAATGTGTCAAAATCTTACTCATTATTTATTAAAATAATGCACTGAAGTGACAGCAAAAGCTTTTAAATGTACTGAAGTGTTAAAAAGTAAAAAGTAAATGCTTTTAACTGAGGAAATTAAGTTAATGTCAGGATTTCGTGTGAAAAGTAACTTTTATTACTTAACTAAAACAATTAGAAGATTATATATAGCATACAGTCACTGGCTGGAGAAGTAAAAGATATGTTTTTTGTAAGTTGTAAGTAAGTAGAAGTATGTAAGAGTACAGGTATTCCATTTCAATAACACTCAAGTAAAGTATAAATACGCCAAACTAATACTTGTATACTAGTATAGCAAACTAATACTAGTATCGTAATAGTATCGTAACCGGTATTGTCCACACCTGATTAGGAAATAACTAAAATTGAGAAATGAGTTTGTTTTCTCTACCAAATGGGATTCAAACTCAAAATAGTGTTTAATCAGAATACAGAAATGGAAAAATAGGAAACAGCATTAATAACATTAAATAACATTAAAACACCTCTTTGGTGATGTAGCCATCTTTGTTGATGTCGTAAAGGTTGAAGGCCCAGTTCAGTTTTTCTGTGACGGAGCCTCTCAGGAGCACAGAAAGACCGATCACAAAATCCTAAATCAGAATCAGAAACAGTTTTTATCCGCCAAGTACAAGGTGTACGAGGAATTCTTTTTGGTGTACAGGACAGCACAATGGCCAAAGACTACAATATAATGCAATAAAATACAATACAATGCAATACAGTACAATATGCTATGATACAGTGCGATACATAAGGAATAACACACTGCACACCCTGCTGTTGTATGAATATAATGCATGCCGGAAGGAGGGGTGTGACACGGCACAAAGCATAAGTGCTTTATTTTTGTATAACAGCACAGTCTGGAGTGTGTTATTCCGCCTCTACCACAGCAGTTTGTCAACGATTACAATGTTTAATTTTTTAATGAATGACACAGCATGCTTTTTAATGGTTTATAGTTAGATTTAATGATGTGGAACATCTGAGAGACAAGTGAGTTCCTGTTCTCACCTACGTTAAAGCCTGCAATAAACAGTCATTCTTCAACACTCTCTCTCTCTCTCACACACACACACACACACACACACACACACACAAAGTGCAGCCTGTCATTTTACCGAGAAAACGGAAAGAGTACCCAAGCCCGAGAGCGCTTACAACCGAGACTTCTTTTATAAATGTTAAATAAACGTCTCCTAACAGAAAACTTCACCACATCAACGATTATCAGAATTACTTTGTTAAACGTTTTTAAAATCTGTTTATTAACAGTCTTAGATTATGTGGAGCTTCTGCCGTACAAGTCCCTGTGTATGAGCTGTTACTATAGAAAAAATAATGCATTAGAACGTAAATTAATATTAACCTATTGTTCGTTACCACCAGAACTACCTGTGCTGTTATATGAAAATAATGCACACCTACTGACCAATCAGATTTGAGCATTCAACCGCACTGTGGCTACAATACTACTTACTACAATAAATACAATACAGTGTATCTGTATAGCTGAATGTAGGGGTGTAATATGTTTGTTACTATGACTATAATTAGTGTTATTGTGCAGTTAATGCAGGTGTTAGTGCAATTACAATTGAATTGTACTTTTGTATTAAAGTGCTGCCTGTCAGAGGGGAAGGCTGTGGGAAGGGTCTTTATTCAGAAATGATAAAATAATGTAATATAATATAATCCTTGTGTATGAGCTGTTCCTATAAAAATGATAATGTATCAGAACAAGTGCATTAATGTAAACTTGTGATTTGCCTTGTAGCTGGAACTACTGTCAGAGCTATTGACCAGTCAGAATTGAGAATTCAACAGGGCTGTGGTGTAAACTGCAATAACAAGGACCAGCTACAAAACATCAGGCTTAATACAGACAAAAAAAAACCCTCAGACAAATCATAATGTCTTGCTATGAAACACAACTAACACTCAAACAGAAACATACAGGACAAGCTTACGTAAAATAGTTCTTTTATATATAAATACAATTACATCTGTTCTATTATATAAAAATCAATCAGACCAATCACAAAATCCTCATATTCAAGATATTTTCACTTGCGTGATGCTTACCTCAAAGCGAATGGAGCCATTTCTGTCCAGATCAAAAGCATTAAACAGGAAGTGAGCGTATGTGGTGGCATCTAGGAGAGGAAAGTAAACACACAGGTCAAGTCTGGTGTACGAAATAAAACCGGCTTCGTTTTAAATATGTGACGAGAAAAAAAAAAAAAGAACGAGGTCCTTTTTTTACCTCCTTGGGGAAAAAACTGAGAGTAGATGGTCTTGAAAGTTTCCTCATCGACCAGGCCACTCGGGCATTCCTGAAATGGAAAGAGAAGAGAAGGACTCATTAAAGGTCTAATTAAACCCGCAGCCGCACTTCTCGCTGTCCTAAATCTCTGCTCACAGCACGTTTCAGATGATTTAATGCTGTGTCTGAGGTCTGTAGGTTTGTATTTGACCTCAAGTTTAGACCTAGATTTTAGACCTGAACCTTTCCCCTGTTATGTGGATGCTATTAGTACTAAAGTGCCCCTGAAATCCATACTGGTGTTTTGTACCCATCCACCCATCCATCCATCCATTCTCCATACCACATATCCTACACAGGGTTGCGGGAAGCCTGGAGCCTATCCCAGGGGACTCGAGGCACAAGGCGGGGGACACCCTGAACGAGGTGCCAACCCATCATAGGGCACAACTGCACACATATTCACACACTATGGACAATTTGGAAATGCCAATCAGTCTACATGTCTTTGGACTGGAGGAGGACACTGGAGTACCAGGAGAAAACCCCTGAAGCACAGGGAGAACATGCAAACTCTGCGGAGGTGGGATTTGAACCCTAGACATACTTAGCCACCGTGCCCCCCTGTTTTGTACCCATCCCTTAGTATTATATCAGCCAATATGACAGTATACCTAGAAAAAAATACAAAAAATAGTTATGATGATACTCTAGTTATAATTTTATAGTAATGTCACTTCTGAGAAAACAACATTGGAAAATTTTTTATGATTCATATTTGTGCGAATCTTCATGATCATCCAGTTAAATTCCCTCTCAAACCGTATATATGTCCCTCCCCTTGAAGGGCGTGTCTCTCAAACCGTATATATGTCCCTCCCCTTGAAGGGCGTGTCTCTCAAACCCTATATATGTCCCTCCCCTTGAAGGGCGTGTCTCTCAAACCCTATATATGTCCCTCCCCTTGAAGGGTGTGTCTTGCTCTACAGTAGTAGCTTGTTAAGAGTAAACATGATTCGTTGATATGTTTTTGGCTCTACATCTTTCCACCCACTATTCTCTTCTGCAAACTGCTTGATTGAGGCAAAATGGTTTGAGTTTATTCATTTTGAAGAGGCTGGAGTCTGTATGAGGTCACAATTATGTCCCAGACACTTTGCGGAGGAGTTTTACTAACTTCGGGCTCTTCACTCCTGGAATCCAGTATGTCGTCTGATATACGGTAGACTGATCGAGAGCATCTTTCCATCAGTAAGACGAAGTAACAGGTTCTCCTTAATCTCTTCGCTGTTCTCTATATTTAGCTAGCTCGTTAAGCTATCGGCAGGTTTGTTTAGATTCTGCGAGGGTGTGGTGTATCTCAAATACTGTTGTGGTAGTCAGTCATGCACTTCAACATGACGCCACTCTGACTTCCTGTTTTGGAAGCCATTTTGTGGTGACTTTAAGAATACTATATGATCTATATGAACCTCATCCTTGTCTGGTTAGACAAAAAATTAATTAAGCCCTCATTATTTATATCAGGAATGCTTAAAAACACCCTAGTACTAATATTAGGCATGTACTAATATTAAGGTATCATATCATGATAATTAACTGTTTATTAACTAACAGCTAGCTAGCAATTCCAGTCAGTGCTCCGCAGGTTCTCACGTTTTTGAAGCCCCTGTAGAGCGACTGCAGCTCCTTGCGGGTGAACTTGGTCTGAGCCTGCAGCTGCTCCAGGCCCTCGGGTTGGTGCCTGACGGTGGCCAGCTCCAAGTCGCTGTCGCTGCTGTCTATGGGAGAAAAAGAGTGATGGAAGACAGGAGAAGAAGGGCAGAGAGTGAGACAGAGAGGGAGGGAGGGAGGGACAGGGGTGAGGAAATGGGATGCAGGTTAAATGGACAAGATGGAGTGAACGAGCGATGGTAGCGAGGGAGGAGTGAACAAGGGAGGGAAGGAGGGAGTGAGATTGTGAAAGAGTTAGCACAGTAGTAGAAGAGTAGTAGAAGAAGAGTAAAGAGAGAGAGTGAGAGAAATGGATATTTGGACGAAAGATAAAGCCTTGTTCTGTGTGAATTGGCTAATATGAAAAAATAAAAAACGAAATGAAGCGTACTATCACAAATAACATCACGCTTGGCGAGTGCCATAGATCCAAATACTCCTTCTCTTTGCACTGAAGGCTTATTTATGTATAGCTAAAAGGTAAGGGAAGCTTATAGCCTCCAGATTCGCATCATGCGCACTTGCTAAAACAGTGTTGTGTTTGTGGTATGTGGGTTCTGACACAACAATAGCTATAAAAAATGAACTAAAGCAATTCACAGAGCTAAAAACAGTCATGGCAGCCATCTTGAAGCTGAGTAAGCATCCGACTCAGGTAGGAGGCGTGGCCTAAAGACTGAATATAGAGCTGTACATTAGAAATGATTCATATGGTAATGTCAAATAAATGGAACCCTTAAGAAAGTGTTTGATGAGAACACAGAACAGCAGTTTGCATGATGCTAAACTTGTGGCTATAAGCTCCTCTTACATGTTAGCTACATTAACCTGGAGCAGGAAGGTTAAACTGAAGTCTATTGTTTTTTTTTTCCTCACTCTAACATGCTAGATTGTGTTCATAAAAACTTGTGTGTTAGAGCAGGGAAAAGGATATTTAGCACAGAGGAAACAGAGGAACCAATCACACGGTAAAAAAAAGCACCGAGACACCAAAACACAGAGACAAGTTCACGACACAACAGCAAGACAGAGGAAGAGAAAGTGAACACAGGAAACGGCTGGGTCGGTTTTCACCGTGCTTATGCTCACCGTCTTCACACACAGATGACAAAAAGCGAGTGAGGCAGAGAGGGATATGAGTGGATGGTAGAGGAAAGAAGAGAGTGAAAAAGGAAAAAAAGAGAAGAGTCAAGTCAAACATTTTTTTTTGCATAAAGCACACATATACAATAACCGAGGTAAGAACATTATAAACCCGAGACTGATCTGTCTCTCTTTCCATCTGTCTGTATGTCTCTCCATCTGTCTCTCACCTGTCTCTGTGATGTCTATAAGTCCGAGTAAGTGCATGAGTTTGAGGAACATGAACACCAGGCAGACGATACCCACAGTCTGCAGTCCCTCCGTCTCCCATCTCACACTCATCCTCCGTTTATACACCTTCAACTTTGGGTTCTCTCTCTCTCAAAAAAAAAAAACCCAACAACTAACCTATTTTGATTCTTCCTCTCACGGCATTTACACACCGAGTGTCCAAGCCATTCTCAATTAAAAAAAAAAAAAATCCTGTACACCAGAAAAGAAGCTGTTTTTTTCTATTTCTTACTTTTAAGAACGATCCGACATCTTTAACTGACGGAAAAAAAACATTTGATGCACCAAAATCCAGTTAAAACACTTTAAAAATGACAAGCTTTGACATGCTTTCCTGAGTAATCCAAAGTAACGTCAAGTCAAGATCCAGGTGTGAGCCTTCTGTTTCCTCTCTCTTGTCTTTTCTGTTCTTTTCCCTCCTTCAATCTTCTTTCCTTTCTGCAATCTAATTAACCTTTCACAGAGAAATCCACAGAGGCCGCTCAAAGTACAGTTTTATGACAAACACCCAGGAGACAAACTGTCCCAATTACACACAAAATCATACATGCTGAACTTATCTCATATATATATATATATATATATACACACACACACACACACACACTGATCAGCCACTTACACTTCCAACACAATAACATCAACTTTGTTATTCACTTCACCTGTCAGTGGTTTTAATGTTATGGCTGATACACCGATCAGCCAAAACATTAAAACCAATTGACAGGTGAAGTGAATAACAAAGTTGATGTTTTGGAAGCAGGAAAAATGAGCAAACGTAAGAATCTGAGTGACTTTGACAAGGGCCAAATTGTGATGGCTAGATGACTGGGTCAGAGCATCTCCAAAACGGCAGGTCTTGTGGGTGTTCCCAGTATGCAGTGGTCAGTACCTACAAAAAGTGGTCCAAGGAAGGACAACCAGTGAACTGGCGACAGGTTCATGGGCACCCAAGGTTCACTGATGTGCGTGGGGAGTGAAGGCTTGCCTGTCTGGTCCGATCCCACAGAAGAATTACTGTAGCACAAATTGCTGAAAAGGTTAATGCTGGCTATGATAGAAAGGTGTCAGAACACACACTGCATCACAGCTTGCTGCTTATTGGGCTCCGTAGCCACAGACCGGTCAGAGTGCCCATGCTGACCCCTGTCCACCACCGAAAGCTCCTACAGTGGGCACGTGAGCATCAGAACTGGACCATGGAGCAATGGAAGAAGGTGGCTTGGTCTGATGAATCACGTTTTCTTTTACATCATGTGGACGGCCTGGTGCATGTGTGTCGCTTACCTGGGGAAGAGATGGCAACAGGATGCGCTATGAGAAGAAGGCAAGGCAGTGGAGGCAGTGTGATGCTCTGGGCAATGTTCTGCTGAGAAACCTTGGGTCCTGGCATTCATGTGGATGTTACTTTGACATGTACCACCTACCTAAACATTGTTGCAGACCAGGTACACCCCTTCATGGCAACGGTATTCTCTAATGGTAGTGGCCTCTTTCAGCAGAATAATGTATTCTGCCACACTGCAAAAAATGTTCAGGAATGGTTTGAGGAACATGACAAAGAGTTCTAGGTGTTGACTTGGCCTCTAGATTCCCCAGATCTCAATCCTATCGAGCATCTGTGGGATGTGCTGGACAAACAAGTCCGATCCATGGAGGGCCCACCTCACAACTTACAGGACTCAAAGGATCTGCTGCTAATGTCTTGGTGCCAGAGACCACAGCACACCTTCAGAGGTCTTGTGGAGTCCATGCCGTGACGGGTCAGAGCTGTTTTGGCAGCACAGGTGGGACCTACACAATATTAGGCAGGTGGTTTTAATGTTATGGCTGATCGGTGTATATCTATCTATCTATCTATCTATATATATATATATATATATACACACACACATACACACACAAGATAATCCTTTTTTTTTTTTTTTTTTTTTTAAATCATGTAAAACCATCTCTGCTTTTTTTCCCCTCTGGAAAACCCTGGAAAAAAGGTTCTATGCAGATCCATACGACTGTGTGCCTCCCTATCAGAGAGGGTTCTGAGGAAACCTTTAAAGATTTTATGTAGAACTAAAACTAAAACAATAACCATAAAACAATAATGTTTCTCTGGTATGTCTCTCTGGGGAACCATTAAGGGTTCTACGTAGAACCTTACACCTGAGTGTCTCTTATTAAAGAGGGTTCCAAGTAGAACCCATTTAGTAGAAGGAAGAATAAATCCAGAACCCTTAAGTTTCTCTGGTTTGTCCCTCAGAGAAACTCTTAAAGGCGCTATGAAGAGTTTTTTGACTGTCAGAGAGGGTTCCAGATAGAACTCACTTAGAAAAGAGAATCAACCTAAACTAATAAAGGTTCCCTGGTATGTCCCTCTGGAGAACTTTTAAATGTGCGATGCAGAACCCTACAACTGATTCTGTTCTAGTAGAACCCTTAAAGGTTCTCTGCAGATCTATAAAACTGTCTCCTATCAGAGAGGCAAACCTAAGATCCCTTGAGTTTACAGTTAGAACAGTGAACAGTGAAATGTTTGTGACTATATTGGAAAAAAGGAAGAGGAGGACGTATTGATCAAGCTAATTAGGCACTTGCACACAACTTCATCGAGGGTTCTTTAGTTTGATGGGTTCTTAACAAAACGTATATTTGTCGTACAGTATTTTTAATGCATATTTTTAAATGTATAATTTTGAACCACTTCACCCTTCAGCTGCACCTTGTTGAATATTTCTCTTTATTCTCTGCTGTGCGCCTCACTGTTTATAAAACTGTAATAAAACATAAGAAAGTGTGTGTGTCTAAAGATCTGACTGGCTGCTGGAATGTCATGTGTGTGTGTGTGTGTGTGTGTGTGTGTTTTGTGCCAGTCAGGAATATAGATCTCTTTCCATTTGCCTGTGCATTGACTCCAGGTATGGATTGTGACTAAAAGCATTGGAAAAATCCAAATAAAAAGACGATGCATTCACAGCTGACCGTCTCTCACTCCACTTCAATACGAATACAGTCCAGGACATTCTGACTTTCTCTGGTTCTGAAAAAATCTCCATATTTGCTTTAGCAGGTTTTTGGGTCGATGTCTGAACTGGCCGAGAAACAACTGATCAGTTAATTGAGGTCTATAAAAGGGCTTATTTAAATAGTGTGTGTGTATCAGCGTGTAAGAAAAGGAATGGTTCAGGTTTCCTGACTTTGGACATTTGGGACACTGAAAATGTCTTGTTTAAAGGAGGTATCTTTAAATCTTTAACTTTCATAGTCATGCTGTGTGCTGAAATTTAGAAACCTTGATTGAAAACAACACCAATATAACGTCATTGGTTCTCTGCACTGTGAAAAAAATACACTTGGCAAGTGAAATACCTTGAATATGGTAAAATTCATCTAGGATTTCCTATTATAAGTTTAACCAATAAATAAACCAATTATAAGATTATTATTTCTAGACATTTTCAATTATTTCAAGCTTGAAACAGTCTTGTTCTATTGGCAGATAATTTTGCTAAATTTAAGCATTTGTTTCTAAAAAAAAAAAAAAAAAAAAAGAAGCAAAATTATCTGACAATAAAACACAGAACAAGAAAAATTAGTAAAAAAATGTCTAGAAGTAGGTTTAATAATACTTAATTTGGTTTATTGTAATCTTGTAACAGGAAATACTAGACCAATTTGACTATATTTCATATTTATGTCTCTTAAATTGGTCTCTTTTTCTCTCCTCCTCATGGCCTTATTAAAGTGAAGACGTTCACTGGAGCCCGTTCAGTACTGTTTATCATTCTATCGAAAAACCAATGCCCCCCCAACACACACACACACACACACACACACACACAAAACTCCTCTAATCACCACTTATCCTTCCCTGTTAATGGCTTCCATTTTAAATCCAATTCCCAAGTTTAAGGTCTTTTCACCTGACGATATCAGCCTGAGCTCAGAGACGCAAGAATACCAAAACCAGAGCGATGTCTTCCCTCTAGTGGAACACTACGCTCAATACAACGACATTATAGACAATGACGTCATAGTAATTATGTTAGAATAAGCACACGCATCTCCTCTCTCATACAATGTCAGAAAAAAACCATAGTGTAAAGCACAGGGTCATCACTTACAAACCCCTGCCTCCCAAGTTGACATCTCTCCCTAATATTAATGTATTTAAAACAGGTACCATCATTCAGTGGGAGATTATTACATTACAATGATTGGAAATTTTTATTTTAAAAACAATACAAGACCTGCGTTTCCTGTACAACCCACACAGCGCACTCCGTGTGAGATTCAGCCACAGAAAACAATGTGGTGGAACAACAAGAGCAGAACATAACACGGGAAGAGTACATCTCTGTTTACTCGAGAAAGATTCAAAAATAATCCTCATTCAAACACAATCTGGGACTGAGATGGATCACGTATAAAACTGAAGTGCTGTCTACAGCCCAAAAGAAAGTACTAAGCTGTACCATTCTTTATCAGTCCAGAGGTACATTCATGGCTACATCTTTTGCGCCTGTTGTTTGTACCTCTAACATGGTAATGTGAACGTAGTGTACCTTTAAAATGATTTAAGGACCACTCTTGTACCTTTTATTAGCTTCCAGAGTAATTCTGTAAAGCTACAGTACATGCAGCTTTTCTCAAATATTATTGTTTCCATAGTTTCATCATGGAGAGCATGTCATTTTTATTTAAAATATATTCAAGCAGTGAAGCCCATATATCATGCTTTTCCTAGTAATGAAAAAGTGTTTGTTTAGTAGTTTAGTTGATAGTGAAGCGTAAATATTGGCCCAACCATAACATTATCTAATATCGTTAAACATTCATTATCTAAACTATCATTCGTAAACCTTGTCCTTATTTACAATCAGGAAGTAACAGTGAATCTGATCCAGACGAGAAGCGTGGGTCAGTCAGGGCCGCGTGACGGCAGAAATCTCAGAGCAGTGGTGCTGTATTTACACTATACACCTCAGCTGCCTTTTCTGTTTGTGCCAAGCAGTCAAACGAAGGATGCAAAGTAAACCACATGACATTTCTACAATAATTCTAAACCGCAACGTGTACGTATACACACTTTTGACCCCTGGTGTGTTCTGTGATATATACACTTGACCTGGTTTTTTAAACCAGGTACAGTCAGCACTTTACCTCCCACCAAACGTCTGGGGACCACAGTAACCGCATTATTTAATACACACACACACACACACACACACTTTAAACCATAGATAGGAAATCTATTATAAAGGTTAAACCATACAAAATGATATTCACTGGTGCAGCACGGAAGTGTTGATGAATCAGTGCTGTGTTCATAAACTGCGTATTTTTTTTTTTTCTCAAACTTTCTGCAGCAGAGTTCCAACAGGAGCACTTGTGTATGAAACGTGAGAACCCGTGCTGCCATTATGGAGGGAGTGGGAGCCCTAAGAGCAACACACTGCAGATGGATCGATAGTTTTTGGGATGATTACAGGCTGTGGATACCCACTAAGGGACTGGACTATCGGAAATGTAAAGGCTTTAGGGGAGTGTGAAATGTTTTTATGGGTGTGGTTAAGGATGGGATGGCGTGCGTGTGTGCGAGCGTGTGTGTGCGCGTGTGTGTGTGGTTGTGGGTATTTTGAGGAACGGACAGTGTCCTTCTGAAACCCCATATTTAGGTGGCAGTAAAATAAGCTCACTCAATACTACATGCATAATGGATGAAGAGTAATGCTAGACTTGTTTTGGGGCTTGAGAAAGGGAGAGGCGAAATGCTACGTGAAAAGCAACCGAAATATCTCGGAGGAAGGTGGGTGGAGACGCTTGGGTGTTCAAGCGCGCTAATAATATTTGGCTCAGAGACTCTCATGGATACTTTATAGACTAAATGCACTATGATATTAAATATGAAAGCGTATAATAAACCTCTAATAACTCTAATAACACTGGCACGTTCGTGCTACACCACACTGCTATGAATAGCACATAACATTAGCAAGGCAGTGTGTTCTGAACGCAAGACACGCGGACAAACAAACACAGATGACCTTTCACCCCATATTCCTCATGGGTCAGGTATAAACACACTCAGACTGAACAGCAGTCAAGTGCAGAACAGTGTATATCCATAACCTACTGAATGGTCTGTGCATTGTGTGAAATCTCAAAAATAAATAAATAAATAAATAAAATAAAAGCCCTGACAGGTGAGTGCAAAAGTTTGTGCACCCTTAGATAGGGCTGGGCAATAGGACAATATGATAACAATGCCACAATCAATAACGTGACAAATATATTTTTCTGAGATATCGCAGATATCATGATTTTGATCATCTTTTTTTTATTAAAATTTTAATTGTTTTTTCAAAAAATGATTACATCCTGAATGGAAGCAGCTGATGTGATGTTAAAATTGTGTATTTAAAAAACTGTTAAATATTTTGTTATATATTTTTCATAAATATATTTTTTTAAATGACATTTTTTTAAAATATTTTTTTAAAAAACAAATTTTTTTTTTCTCTCTTTTTTTAATGCGACACAACTATACTGCTAGCAGTTTGTGAGCAAAGCTATAGTATATATATTGTGATACATAATCACGGATCTGAGAAATGCCTTTGAGAATTGTGATATGATTTTTTTTTTTTTATCATATTACCCAACCCCTACCCTTAGAACAAAAACAATTTAGTGTGTTAGGTTTCCTTAGGTTAGGTTCCTTCATCTCTATTGCCAAATTATGTAATCTAGGATGACAAATTAAATCAAAACCCAATATAAAGTGCGTTAGGAAGATGTGTCTGTATCTGTTCTAACAAATGTCACACACTCCCTTCTTCACATCAAGTCTGGAGACTATGCGTCATGGCAAATTGAATTCTTTCTTCTGTTTACTTTCTTATTCTTCTTCTTATTATTGCAGTTATTATTTTTCTATTGATTTTTTGCTGTTGTCTTGATACAGGATACACCCATGTTTCTTTTTTTTTTTTAGCTACCGTTTTTTCATTTTCTCTTCCAGCTTTTCCTTTTTTCCCCCCCAGAAACATTATGCAAACAGATGCAAACTTTTGAACTAAATTCTAAGAGTCCATTATATGCAACTAAAATATCATAGCAGTCCAATCTCTAATGTATACCATCCACAAACTTCCTCTCTTTTATACCATTTTAATTTCTTCTTTTCCTTCAGTATCTCATAACGGGCAGTCATTACATTACAAGCTTATCTCTGTTTTGATGGATACAACGATGCATCATTTAGAAGCCTTAAGGGTTCTTTGGTTGTCCCACTGGGGAAACCCTTAGGGGTTCTATGTAGAATCCTAGAACAGTGTGTTTCTCTGTCAGAAGAGGTTCGAAGCAGAAACCTTTATAGCTATTTATCCAAGAACCCTTGAAGAACCCTTTTTTCTAAGTGTGTAGAAGCAGCCTCTATTCACCAGAACCGACGGTGGTGCAAAGACGAATGGCAACGCTGACATCAGATGACAAATATAAGTCCCCCAAACTTTCAATTCTGACCATGCAGCAGGCATAAAAAGCTATTTTAAATGTGTTAACATCCTGTCTCTGCAGGCAAGTGAGTTGCTGCGGCTGCATTCATGATCTAAGCTAGTGTCACACGTAAGTTAAAATGCCTAGCTGTTGTTGTAGAATTGTTAAGCAGGCTACAATCTTTGAAAAAAAAAAAAATCCAGTGATATCTCTATCTCTGGGAGGAACCTTTAAAGTTTCTATGCAGAACCCTACAACAGAGGGTTTCCCATTCACAAAAGCTTCAGAATAGAAATGTTTTAGAATGCTAGAACCATTAACCATCCAAAGATTCAAAGATTGGGGCTAGTGAAGGGTTCTTAGCTTTCTAAAGAGGAACCCTTTCTGGCAGGGAAACCCTCTGTGTCAGGCTTCTACATAAGGCTTTACAGGTTCCCCCTGGACAATTCAAACTGACATTTTAAACTCATTTTTTTCTTTTCAATGCACCAAGAATGAATTATACTATTGATACACTTCACTGACCGTGAAACTTGGTGCCTTATAACAGATTATTTGACTTTGTTGCCGCTGGAAAGGTGTGGCAGCTGCTGTACCTTGCCGTACCCAAGGGACACCCCTGCTAGAACATAATCGAAGAATCGAGACGCATTGGGAATCTGACTGGTCGTGTAAATCGCAATGGTGAGGAAAGGGCCACCCCCTCTAGAAGGCTCATCTCTGAATTTTGACCACAACTCCAATAAGCCTTGAGGAATTGTAAATATAACTATTAAGTCCAAACAATTCAAATAAAGACTACAAAATATATCAAATGCCAACCTATTATTATCATTCATACTATTAACAACTAAAGATCAATATTCCCACATATTATTAACATTCAGGACAACCTCATTTGTCACAGTGAGCCGCAGCCTCTATTTCATCCCTTATTTGCCATCCGAGCCACTACAAATTCCTCTGTCACACCTGCGAAGTGTAATGTGAAATTATCTGAGTGCCTAGCTGTCATAAACACACACACCAGCGCTTGATCAAGTCAACGCCTGCCTTTGAGTGTGATGTACAGCTCCAGCTGTGCTCCTTACCTTCCAGAGACATGGGCTCCAGGATGCCAAACTGCTTAAGGACGGCCACGAAGAGAATAATGACCACTGCTATGGCAAACAGTTCCATACCCTGGATACTCATGACTGAGAGAATTTTAGGGGCCCTCTTTGTGAAAGGAAGGCTTTGGTTGAAAGGGAAGGAATTGAGCTA
Source organism: Pangasianodon gigas (assembly GCA_022758105.1). Lineage (NCBI taxonomy): Eukaryota > Metazoa > Chordata > Actinopteri > Siluriformes > Pangasiidae > Pangasianodon > Pangasianodon gigas. The sequence continues at coordinate 26,951,979 of CM040461.1, forward strand.
GTGTGCACCAGCAAGGGCCATGACACTTGGCACTGAAGCACTCAGATTGCTTCAGTTTAAAAGGAGTTTCATTTGGTTGAACAGGACAAAAACAGAGGAAGTGAGAGATATTTATGAGAAAATGTCAGCCGAGCAGACCTGCGCATGAGAAAAGAAAAAAAACGACACGTCCTCTCCGGCCTCATTTATTTTGGTGATGAGCGGAGAAGTCAGCGTTTCCATGTTAGGTCATTCCTCCCGAGAGCAGGCGTGCATAAATAAAGGCATGGATTGCTGCGCTTTTACACAGTCCAGACGTGTAAAAGCCATCATGCGCCGTGGATGTTATTTGCAAGTGTCAACAACAGATGAGAGTCTTTTTAAACTGTGCCGCTGACAGATGCACGATCCTTCTGCACTGGTCTCCAAAACACGTAGCTTCAGATAAGAGCTTTCGCAAAAAGGTTGAAACAGCTAGAGAAAAGAACAGATAAGGACCCGAATTAAGCAAGTTTGGTCAGCTCACAGACTCAAAATATTGATCATTTTTAAACATGTCAGTTTTACATATTGTAATATGGTAATTGAAGGAACATTGCTGGAGTATTTACTTGATCACCTGGTGGCCTGTTAATCCAGATATAAATCATAAATCATGTAACCACACCACACTCTGTCCTATATCACACTCCAAGCATTCACAGACTTCCCATATTGCAGAGCGTCTGTTGATCAATTTTAGCTAAATTGCTGCAGATAATGAAATGAGTCCTTCATCAGCCTCCTACTCGTCCATTTATTTTTTAACTCATGAAGATCAGCCAAAACTCAGAATCGCAGAACCAAGCATTTTCAAGACAAACAAGAAGATCTTCACATCAGTGCAGCAACTCTGAGGTAAAGACGTCTGTGTCCAGGCGTAGATCCACTGAACTTGTTGGTAATATCCGGATTATTTTTCCCCACAGTGTTGCTTCCGCTTTGGTGTTTGTTCGAGAGCTGGCGCGGGATAAACGTGATAAACGCCTCCTTCCTGTGAGGGCTGCTGCACAACTTTAAAGTGAGGGATGAAGGAGAGATAAAGGAGGGATAAATGTAGCTTGACTTCTCCTCCTCCTCCTCCTCTGGGCTCTCCCATCAGGTTAGCCGCACTCCTCTTCTCTTGCTTTTCTACCCCGTCAGCAGTTACGGGGCTTCTGTCTCTCCTTTCAACCCGTCCTGTACTTCACGCTCTTTCTCCCCCGCCTCCTTTGGAAAATCTTCAGTGTCGACCTCCTGGTCCTGTTGCTGTTTTCCCTCACCTCTCTGTCCATCCTCTGTTCTACTGCTTTCCCTCTTCTTCTCTTTCGTCTGCCCATTCCATCCTTTCTTCTGTCCATCCCTTGCTTTTTTTGTCTCTCAAACCCTTTAACACATCATCAGACAGGCTCGTTGAATCAGTCTCAACCCTTGGGGCCTTACCACAACCTCTCTCTCTCTCTTTCTCTCTCTCGCTTTCACTCTGTTTGGGGACATGGATAAAAGTCACATTCCCAAATTGCGCCTGAGTGAGGGGATCAGGTTCCAGGGACACCCTCCCCTTCCGTCTGGTTCTCCCCCAGCCTTGATCCGTCCACCCACACACCTCGTCTGGATTGCCCCCCTCTCCCCCCCTTTGCTTCTCTCTCATGTCTTTCATCACAGCGACTCGAATAACATGATGCAGGACTCGGCCTCTGTGGGAAAACCTGAGACAGTGAGTAATCCCTCTAAAAACAGCAGCTGCTTCTGCTGGTTTGAACTGTTGATGAACACCACAGGCCGGAAGAAAGAAAGTGATGCTAAAAATCCTAAATAAGGAGATAACAACCCCTTTCAAACATGCACTTATGAGTAATTAGTGAAACTACTTTATCAGGAATTAGTCTGAATAAGCACTGATTCCAGGAAGACAAACACGTCATTCATCTGGGATGACACTGATTGCAACTACCAAGAAATAATCAGGAGTACCTTTGTGAACAAAATATTACTGATAAAGATGACTATTTATCCTATAAAGGCACCTGGTTAAAAACAGTATCACTGTGAACAGAAAAAAGCTGTCACGAATTCCCCCTCTCAGCACACAGCGCATTTCCCAGCACCGCAAGTGCTGATTGTGCTTATTTTTTGTACTTTATGTGGTTTTGTTTATGTTTTTCCACGTGCCTTTAGCCCTATTCGGAATGGATTATTTAATTGGGGGGACGTCTGTAAAAAAATTTTTTACACTTCTCCTCAGTGACAAATATCTCACATCCAGACAGCAATAAAATGACCACAGGTGGAGAGAGCAACTAGCAGGTTGTGTTTTCTATGAACCCAGAGGTTTGAGTCACGTGGTCATATGATCACACTTCAATCAAAATTCTCAGCAACAATTTGAAAATACAATAAAACAATAATAACAAAATATACAAGAAGCTTTTTTTTTTTTTTTTTTGGCGACTCGGGAAGCGTTCAATGAGGGTCACTGATACGCACACTATGAGACAAAATACGGCAAGTAGCAGCAGTCGAACATCTTTCTTTTCCAACACGAAAGGACAACTGCATAGAAAATCACGGACATGTGCATCCAGACGGGACTAAAATTATTAGACAAGTGCTGAGCTTGGTAAAAAAAAAAAAAAAAAAGTAGGTAATCGTGCCTATAAATTTCTTAGAGGAGAAAAACACCAACAAGGCCAATCCAGACATTAATAAAGTCACAGAGGTGCTCCTGTGAAATAGGAAATTACCTCTGGACCCCATTTAAATTTAATCCTGTCCAGACAAGGCTTTTGTTTTGGTTCTAGTCCTGTCTCCACCCCTGTCCTGTCACTGGTCTGTTACCCAATGTGTGCACCTGTTCTGTATTTATCCTTTAAGTAGTTTGTGTGTGTATACTCTGCTGTTTCTTTGTCCCATTGCGAAGTCTTACCATGCATTCATTACCAATAGTCTGAGCCTTGTTTTCATGTTTCTCTTCTTTTCGGTCCATACCTGTTTCTTTTTGACTTGCAGTTCTGGATATATGTGTGTGTGTGTGTGTTTGAGACATTTGCACTTCTGTTTCAGACTTTTGTGGTTCTGTCATGTCATGGAGCAAATACGCTTTCGAAAGCGTCTGAAATATAGATTCCACCAAAAACAATGAACTTATCCTGTATAATGCGACTTTGAAATATCATCTGAAAGTCTGATAATAATGATAAGAGATAAGGTGACGAAATTATGAGAAGGATGATGAAGAATAAGACAATGAGAGAGTGAGAGAGAGAGAGAAAGAGAGAGAGAGGGAGAGAGGAGGGCGGAGGCCGTGAGTGCTATAATAGTTCAGTTAGATAAAAAGATCAATACAGCCATAATGGCAGCTTTAAGTGAAGGTGAAATCAAAAGCTGTCTCTCCCTGTATCGCCCTCTCTCTTACTCTCTCTCTCTGTCTCTCTCTATCTCTCTCTCTCAAGCTGCCTCAGTGATAGCCCTCAGAAGGTCTATCGATTTCCTCTAAATTGAGCTTCATCATCAGGGTCCCCCTCATTAAATGGAAGCCTCTCACTCAGATAAACCTGACCTGATGGACCACCAGAATGATGTCAGCGCATCAGCTGCTCTAATGCTAACAATTACAATCTCGCTACTGTTACGGAGTGTTCCTTCAAATTCTACATTTATGACTGCTGTTGGCAGAAAAGTTGGCAGCGAGCAGGAAATAGGGCTGAGTGGTGGGAGCGGGTTCCAGTAAGACCATTAGGCCATCAGCAGCTCTTAAACGTGGCTAAAGAGACAAGTGCCTGCTGACACACCACTTTATCCCCTGTACACCATCTCCATCTGTCTCATAAAGCTCTGCTCGTAATTATATCAAAATAAGGAGAGAAGGAGCTGTAAAGATATTCTACGAGTGCAGCCCGGGTCATCTGCTAATCGATAGGGCTTGAGGACGGTAATGTCCCAGAGTTCTTCTGGTTCAAGCTGGGTGTGATAAAGTAGAGTATCATTATTGTTTTTAATACATAAGAGGAGAAATTCATTTTTTATAAATGATTTTCGGTGAGCCCAGTCCTCTGGACGCAACATAAAAACATCAAGATACATCTTAGCATACAAAAACACTCCAAAATTTGAGTTACTTTCTGACTCTGCACTCCTGTGTCAGAATTCTACACTTCTCTGTCAGAATTTTATACTTCTGTCTCAAACTTTTGCACTTTTTTCTCAGACTCATACTTCTGTTTCAGACTTCTGCACTTCTTTCTCAGACTTTTACACTTCTTTCTTAGATTTTTACACTTCTGTCTCAGACTTCTGCACTTCTTTCTCAGACGTTTGCACTTCTTTCTCAGACTTTTACACTTCTTTCTTAGATTTTTGCACTTCTGTCTCATACTTTTGCACTTCCATATCAAACTTTTGCACTTCTTTCTCAGACGTTTGCATTTCTGTCTCAGATTTTTACACTATATCATAACTATATAAATGAACAAATATATTTACACGCACACACAAACACACACAGAGAGACAGAGAGAGAGAGAGAGAGAGAGAGAAAAGCTCTAATGCATTATGGGACTCTGACAGGTTTGGGAAACTTGGCCTGATCTCTTGCCTGGAAACTCTGAAGGATTTGCTGAGTCAGTTGATGAGAAAGCAGCTCCTCCATCAGTCTCCCTAATGTCTATCAGCTTTCTAATGAGCCAGTCCAACTGTCTGGGCCAGATTTAGGACACCAACAGGGAACAAACAAGCACCATAATGTGTACGTGTGTGTTCACAAACAGTCTGACTTTTATAATAATGATTCCAGAAAGAAAATGATTACCTGCTTGGAATATTAAAGGTGCATTAGGTAAGATTCGCAAAAAAAGGCTATAACAGAGGGGGGCACAGTGGCTCAGTGGCTAGCACCGCTGCCGTGCAACTCCAGGGTTCTGGGTTTGATTCCTGCCTCTGCCCTGTGTGTGTGTGTGTGTGTGTGTGTGTGTGTGTGTGTGGGTAGAGTTTGCATGTTCTCCCTGTGCTTCAGGGGTTTTCTCCAGATACTCCAGTTTCCTCCCCCAGTCCAAAGACATGTGTTGTCGGCTAATTGGCTGACTCTCTAAATTGTCTGTAGTGTGTGAGTGAGTGAGTGATGCACAGCGTCCCACTTTTAAACATTAGGCCACGCCTCCTACCTGACTGTGATCCTGGTGTTCAGTGACTCCACACTATATGCTGAGGAAGAATTCAGGATGGAGCCATGACTGTTTTAGAGCTTTTGCCCATTTTTATAAATAGACAACAGTGTGTAAATAACATAAACTTCCATTTCCAATGAACGTTGGGGTTCTTACTCAGTGGCAGTTCTGGAGTTTGAACTTAGCATCTTCCAGTCAAAAGCACAGCACTGAACGTTACCCACTGAGCCACCATCACTTTCTCAACACACCAGCGAGAATCTCCTGCTCTACGTTTACACATCTTCCTCACAAATCAGACAGCACCCTCTAGCGGATATCCCTCCACTTATGTTCTCTTATCTCTCTGCAGCTTAGAAATCCAATATTGTGTATCTAATATTGATCCAGCATAAATGTTTAAATACTAGGGACATTCGGTGGTGTCCAAAAGTCTGAGACCAGACTGAAAATCTGGAATTCACATGATTTAAAAGCTGGATTTGTGATATTAACTTATTTATACAATAAATCAGATTTTCCTTGAGTCTTATCTCTTCCATTGTAGCATGTGAGCAGACGATGGATGGGTTTGATCTAACACAATATTCATGTTAAATACTTCCAAGATTCTACTTTCTTAAATCCAAGATGCTACTACTTACGTTATTGCTGATAATATCATTTGTAATGAACAACGTTTTCACTAGTGCTCTCAGAGTGTAAATGGAAGATGGAGTTTGTGTAGCTAGGTGTTAATATAGACTACAGAGCAGGGGCTCTTACACTTTTTATAGTCAGGGACCCCTTTAACGGTTAAAAAAAATCCATCGACCCAGTCAGTGTTTTTTTTTTTTTTTTTTTTTTTTTTTTTTTTTTTTTTTTTTTTTTTTAGTTTTAATTTAATTTAATTTCAGAACTTTCCACCCACTGAACCCATTTTTATGAAAAGTGTTAGATTATAATACATTTGATAACTTAATTAAAAAAAAAAAAAAAAAAATTAGAAGACCAGATGTGCTAAACTGGAAATAAAAACAAAACAAGTCAAGTATAGATAGATAGATAGATAGATAGATAGATAGATAAAATGTTCCCAAGAATAAAGTTGGTTTGTGAGGTGTTGAATCTGGCCATTTTGAGACTTTTGATGTACAACAGATCCACACACACACACACACACACACACACCCTGCACACTCTGCACAATAAGATAATAATGCACTGCCCTCGAGCAACACTAAAGCTAACTTAGTGACGTTGACTTACGCAGCCAGAAAGCCCGTGATCACAATACAGGTGTGTTTGATGGAGATTCATTTAAAAAAAATTTTAAAAGTAAAACTGTCACATATTAATATAAATAAAATATCAGATTTGTTTTTTGTTAGATCATAATAAGTAGTAGTTTATTGCTAACTAAATAGCAAATAATGGATCGTGAAAAGCATGTTATGTTCTTCTCAAGAAAGAAAACTAAAATTCTCACAGTGCAGGTTTTTTTTTTTTTTTTTGTGCTGCTTGTGGTGTGTTTTTGGGCAGCTAACCACTGACCTAAATTCACATAATGCCAAAGAAAGAGACAGTGACACCCTTCTCACACGATCAGCGTTGAGGTTTCAGAGCAGTAAAAGTAGCGAGCAACAGCGAACACCTTCGCACATCATACAAGTATGTAAGCCGTGTATAATCGAATGATTCATTTTACTGGATAATTCAGCACTTCAGTCTGAGGTATAAAGTCATGAATGAAAGAACATCGAGACCTACGACATTTCTTTCTTAAACACTGTTTCAGTCTGTATTAGTGATCGTTTTTTTATTTGTTCTCTTGTTAGTGTTTCCTCAGAGCACTTCTTATGCTGTGCCTTTCAACCTAACATCATCATCATCACCATCACCTTTATCATCATCATCATCATCATCATCATCATCATCATCGTACCCTACCAACCAGAGAACCTAAGGCTTTTCAGAACAAAACATGGGAGTCTCCAAGCTTTATCCTGGCAAGTCACTCTATACATTACTGCTTTATTATTATTATTATTATTATTATTATTATTATTATTATTATTATTTAAAAAAAGGTCATTCTTTATTTTACACAGCCCTTATCCCGTACTACAGCGTAAGAAACAGTGTAACTAATGTACCAATAATGTACCAACTACTGAACAGTACTTACAATGTACTGAATATGGAAACAACCCTACTTATAACGTGTATAAATAACCGTCTAAATTCCACAAGATTAATTCATATTAATAACTAAATAAAATGAAGTAGCAAGAAATTAGGTAATTAATAACTAATTGATAGCTGTTTCAATAAAACGCACAATAAAAAGCACAACTTCTTGCAGGGGTTTATGTATCACCTCGAATGTCATTCTAAAATAAAATTATAGTTAAAATGAAAGCTTAGGGGGAAGTGTAGACATCTAAATTAATTAATTCATTCATTCATTCATAAATAAATAAATAATCAATTAAAACAAACAAACAAATAAACAAATGTGTGTGCTTATTTATTTGTTTAAATTGATTCACTCGGTATTTATGATTGTTTACATATTTTCAGTTATACGTAGTTTTCATTACATTTATATGATTGATTCTTTGCTTATTTGATATTTGTTTATGTTTGTGTGATTTATTATGTTATCTATCTATCTATCTATCTAATTCTTTCTTTATTTGTTTACTTGTTTGTTTACTTATTTATCCACTCTTTGTTGATATTAATAAATATTGTTCTATGATATTTAATTAGTTATTAATTTGTATCTATTTAATTAGATAACGTATTTAGGCTTCATCACCTGTTCTAGGCTACAGGTAACATTCTGACAGAAGTAAATGACCTGCATTATTATGATTGTAGTTACTAGTTATAAATATAAAAACAATACTACAATTCACTAGTTGGTGAACTAATGGCTGTGTAAATATCTTTACATTTTTAAATCAAAATATTTATGTAGCTTTTTTTTTTTTTTTTAGCTGTTTAGTATGCCTGACATTTCGAAATACATTTGAAATACAGGATGTCCCAAAGTCTCCATGCACAGGGGAAAGAAACACTTTTAGCACAATGTAACATCATTTACAAAACATCCTCTACATGATTGCCATTTCTTTGTTAACACACTGAACTCGTGTTAACACATCTGATGTTGTGCATGTAATTACAAGTCCATCGCAACCTTGCGACAGCTTCCCGATCCAGCCATGAGAATGATTTAAAGCACAATATTTATGTATTTATTTTATTTTATTTTTTTATTTTAGCTGTTTAGTATATCTGACATCATTGGACTGCTCTGATTTTACAATACCTTCTTCTATCTGAAAAAAAAAGACATACATAATAGGAACTAACTGTTGTGTGGCATGGGGAGCATGGTGGCTTAGTGGTTAGCATGTTTGCCTCGCACCTCCAGGGTTGGGGGTTAGATTCCTGCCTCTGCTCTGAGGAGTTTGCATGTTCTCCCCATGCTTCAGGGGTTTCCTCCCCCAGCCCCAAGACACGCGTTGTAGGCTGATTGGCATCTCTAAATTGCTCGTGGTGTGTGACTGTGTGTGTGTGATTGCACCCTGTGATGGATTGGCACCCCGTCCAGGGTGTCCCCTGCCTTGTGCCCTGAGTCCCCTGGGATAGGCTCCAGGCTCCCCGTGTAGGATAAGCGGTACAGAAAATGGATAGAATGGCACTAAGTAAGTATAGTAATTACTTTTGGGAGACCCTGTACTCATATTGTTAACGCTAATCTAAATAGTATAGAGTAATATAGATAGTGACATTGCAAAAGAAATTCTAAGCGCCATTTCCCTTTTTAAAAGAGCTGAACCCAAATAACTGAGTCCTTGCATGTCTGTTATATGATATTTAATGTTGCTCTCGAGCACTAAAAGCACAAGCAAGCATCCGGCGACTGAAAACAGTTACGCTACTGTGAATTTATTCTGCTGTTCCTCCTCCGATGAAACCTTTCCACCGCTGCATTAACAGTAGCTAAGAGGTTTCTGTAATTCCTTCAGATTCATCCTAAAATGTTGAACATTTAAAACAGCCATTTTAGAAATTAATTCAACTTTAAATTAAATGTATGGAAAATGAACAATGATGTATAGTTTTTCACAGCTGACTTCTGAGTTGTGCATTTGCTGACATTCAGCATTAAAAGTGCCGAAAAGTGAAAAAAATTTGAAAGTTGTGCCATTTAGTATCAAAGTCAAAATTCTACTTAAGTGAAAGGTAAACAGTGTCCAAATAATTTTAATGAAATGGCATTAAATATGAACTGGCTCCAGATGGTGTTGCATCTAATCCACACTTTTACACAAAAATTATGTACTTCTTGTTGTTTTTGATTTTTTTGATATTTTAAATATAGCTAATAAATTAAATTGTACAGAAATTGTACTGACTGAACTGGTAGCCTAATTTTAAAAAGAATTATGATACTAAGGAAAATTTAAGGAATAAAAACAATGTTTGTTTAATGTTCAAATTTAATGTTATTTTTTTTTATTATTATACTTAGGTGAAGTAAAGAATCCCACATGATACTTTAGTAAAAAAATAAAGCACCAACGTTTCGCCGCTGTTTACCTTTTTATGATTTTTACGTATTTGTACGTTTAAATTCACACAGTATATTATTTTCAGCATTTTTGACGTCATGTGACATCACACCTTTTTTCTCCAGGATGGCAGGTGTACATAAGTTATGGCATCCTGGCATGTGGAGGCATCATGATCGCAGCACTAGTTGTGATTATTGTGATCATTATGTACTGCTGCTGTTACAGCGTGACATGTAAGTGTACACACACACACACACACACACACACATGCACACACAAATGACAAAAGTGCAACTCAACAGAAAGTTTGTTTTCTCTGCTTTTCAGCACATGAATCATCTCCCAGTAAAGACCCACACGAGCCGACAGCACACCGAGGACACGTGAGCGAAATTCAGGTTAAATAAATCATACACCACGATTGGATTCCTTCTGATATTGATTTTTTTGTCCTTTTAGGCTGACCACAATGAGGAAAAGACTGATTCTGATACAGTGTATCAGACTCTGACTCATTCTGCTTCAGTGTATCAGTCACTGCAGATGACCAATCGAACCACATCCATTTACGAGAGTGTTTATGAACATATAGATGACAGCGGGACACACAGCGGGACACACGCGGAGCCCAACTACCAGGATGTCTGAGAATTTCTGAGAATTCAACCTGGGCCTTGCTTTGAGGACCATAACTTTTTTCCTATATTGAAATATAAACTTGATTGGGAAATGACCCAAGTAAAAGTTAAAGAACTTTAAAAAAATACTCAAATAAAAGTATCTGATATTATATGAAGTTCAGTAACAAACATATAACATAATTGATGATAACTAGCTAAAAGTTATCTGTTAAATTCCAGCCAAAGTGTTTCCTCATCTAGATATATAACTAATATTATAAATGGCATTTTAACAACATTCTCAGCAGCCATTTTTAATTTTCTTTTCTTTTTTTTTTTGGATAAAAAATTGTGGTGTGTCTTTTGCAAACAAGTCAGATCTTTATATCGGTTATTTTAGATTAAAGATGGAAGGCAAATTGTAGATCTGTAGAAAAATAACAGCTGAATATCATTAAAATTCATTTATTCATTTATCTTAGGTAATCAATAATAATAATAACAATAACAATAATAATAATAATAATAATCCCACAATACCACATTTTCTTTTTCGATACTGAAATCTTGAGTATTAGCTGATTCAGATACTCATCCGACATTTTCTTCCTTTAAAAACTACTTTACTAAGCTTTAAAATGGTTTTTTTAATTGAAGAACTTCACAATTAAACTCTATCACACAAAATCACATATTGTAAATATTAAAAATATATTAAAGTATAATGTACTGTGTATTCGATCCTAACCCAAAAATACAAACAAGTCTCTTTATGTAAAAATTTCCAGTTCCAAAAAAAGGCTTTTCCAAAATTCAATTCCAAACTTTTCCATTTGTTACAGGATCAAATTGTATTCAAAATTATTTCTCTGATATTATTACTATTAGTAGTAGTAGTAGTAGTAGTAGTAGTGGTAGTAGTAATATTTTTTATATATATTATTTAATTTTTTATCTATATGCAAAGAGTGACCATCTAAAAGTGGCTTGTTAATATTCATTGTAATATTAATATTAATTGTAATATTTAATTATAAGCACACGACAAATTAGCTTATAAATGCACACATTTTAATAAAAATAATAATAATCTTTATGTATATAAAAATCGTTCTACTATATGTAAAGCGCTTTGAGATGTAAATAAGTGGCAATGAATAAAGAAGTAACTACACATCTATGAGGTTTAAATTTCACACTCTGATCTGCTCCTCCTCTTCTGAGTCTAACACAACGCTGTTAAAACCTGTAGATACACACACAGCTGTATGAGCGTGTAAGAGTGTGTGAGTTGGCAAGCGCTGTGTTACCTGAGCGCTGATAGCGTGCCATACCGTGCCGACACTCAGACAGGAAGCTGGGGCGAGAGAAACGGCGGCGCGCCTCCAGAGACAGCGTGGCGATCACACTCCCCATGTGCACCTGATGGAGTGAACTGAAGCGACCAAACTGAGCGGAACAAATATATACGATTACGACGTAGACAGCTCCAAACTCACTGTAGAGACCCTGAGAGAGAAAGACCTTCACACTCACGTGTGTGTGTGTGTGCGTGTGTGTGTGCGTGTGTGTGTGTGTGTGTCGGGACACGTGCCCGGATCTATTCAAAGGGCTCTTCACATTCTGTTTGGTGATGGCATCTAAGTAAAACTCCACATGATGATAATGTATGTGTGTGAGTGTGTGTGTGTGTGTGTCTGTGTGTGTCCACCTGTCTGTAAACGAGACATCAAAAGACCCTTCCAGTCGTGACCTTAACTTAAAACAGAACACACACACACACACACACACACACAGACCTCTCTTCCCCTTCCCAGGCCTTTCTGTTTGAAGTAGCCACTTGAAAGAAAAACATTTCTTTTTTTTTTTTTTTTTAAATGAAGAGAAACGTTGCCATGCCGTGTGACCATGCAGCTATGACACTGAACTAAATCAGACCACTTTTACATCTTTTAGAATCATTTTTAAATCTTAATTTTTGAATTGTCCTAATGGTCTTGCACCTCTTTGCCTTAGAAATGTCCCAGAAACTGAGCTAAAAGGTTGGGAGTGACATTTTAGTTACTGGGGCTGTAATGCTGACACGGGATCTGAAAAAACATCAAACCAACATCCAGTAACTTATAAGTTACTAAAGAGAAAACAAAAGCAACTTACAACTTACTAAAGATATACAGAAAGGGCAGAACTACGACCAAACCAGGAAATGACAAACACTAGAGGCGAACAGTGGGTGAACCAAAACAGGAAGTGACAGTGACAGGCAAAGCAGTATTATATTAATTAATTGAAGAATGTGAATATTTTGCCAAATACACCATGGTATGCGTTTACAAATTGTGCAACTTTCAGCTCCGTATGAGCTAATCGACTAATACATTCACTACGCTGTCTGCTGGTCAGGTTGGGAAAAAACAGCGAGGCAAAGGGACAGAAAGCAGCTAAATATACTTCGTTAGTCTGAAAACATTTCAAACTAGATGATGCCAATTCTACAGTTAAATTCACATTCTAAAAAAAATGCCGGGAGATTGATTTGAAACTTTCTTTTGGTTTAATGGAACGTTACACTTTTATGAAATGTAGAGAAGGGCATGATTTCTTCATCCCACTCCTCAAGGAATTCTGACTAATCCCATACAGTCCGGCAGTTATTTTAGGTTGTCCTTGAAAGCTAAAGAACATTTAAACAAAATGTGGCAGAGTGAATTTCATCAGAATCAGCGCTATTGCTATAAGCTGCACATGCTAACTCACAGATTCCCAACACAGAGTCGTCTTCAGATCCTACTGAAACCAGAGTTAAACATGGCGGATCGACTCCTGGGTCATTTTCAGACTCAAAAAATAAATAAATAAATCAAAACGCAGCTGTAGACATTGCATCATATATCCGCTCACTGAGCTATAAGGAGAGCTCTGTTGATGGACACGAGCTTCCATGCTGCGCTCGCAGTATCAGAATCAGTGATTTCAGAATCCACAAGCCACACCTGCCACCTCATCCACACAACCGCATATTAAGAAATGGCACGTCCTTAAACAGATTAATATGATACACAGCTTTATTATTTTGCACATTTATTGTGCTGATTGATTTATTTTCATTTTTTGCAGCCTAAAAAGAACAGAAGCTGGAAATATAATTCATGAACGTTTAATTGCATGAATCAAACAGCTTAAAACAGCAATGTCCTGAATTTTGGTTTAACTACAGAACTGATGATTAATCGACTACTTTTTTGAATTACTGGTCGAATAGCAACACTGTATGAATGTATGAAGTCATTTGCTGTTAAAAGCAACCATTAATCGTATGTAACGATCAAATAAAAAAATCCATAATCAGACTTGTAAATGTGCAACTGTGAATGTAAGCCATGTTTTGTGAGTAAATTTCTTTCTTTTGTGTGTGTGTGTATATACATATATATATATATATATATATGTATACACACAGTACTGTGCAAAAGTCTTAGGCACATGCAAAGAAATGCTGTAGAGCAAAGATGCCTTCAAAAATAATGAAATTAAATGTTTTTACATTAAAAAAAATACTATAAAGAGCAGTAAACAGTAATAAATGAAACAAAGTCAGTATTTGGTGTGATGATCCTTCGCTTTAAAAAAAAAAATAGTAGTCTCAGGTGCAGTGTGTGCAGTTTTATAAGGAAATGAGCTGTAAGTGTTACTGAGCATCTTGCAGAAGCAGCCACAGTTCTTCTGGAGACTTTGACTGTCGACTCGCTTCTTATTTCTGCAGCGAAACCCAGCAGCCTTCATTATGTTTTTTTTGTCTGAAAAGTGTCTCTTGTGTAATCTGCTGCTTTCTTTACTGACATACAAACATTTTTCTGGAACATTTAATTTTGTGCTGGAAAACTAATGTTTGGAATCTAAAATGTTTTTGTACTGAATCAATAATGTAGAAGTCATAAAATAAAAATCTATAACAAAGTTTGTACTAAAAAAAAAATAGGGTGCCTAAGACTTTTGCACAGTACCATATACATATATATATATATATATATATATATATATATATATATATATATATATATACACACACACACACACACACACACACACGTGTTCTTCTCTTCATTTAAAGAACACCTTGGCGCCAGGGGGAAAGACAAGGTCCCTCGGGAGACACAGAGGCGTCATTTGAGACCTGACTGACCTGACAGAAGAGTGACCGCTGCAGGGGACACTGGCATCACATCTACAGTGGCTGAATTTGTCAGAGATGTTGGTGAAATAGCAGATCAACAGAAAAAGACAAAAACAAGATTTGCTTTTTAATTCAGAGGAAGATAAATAAATGAATTGCCACTGTCTCCAGCCAATAAATGTGATACATTTATTAATAAATACTGAATCAAATGTGTCCTAGATGCATCCATTACAGATAAAATAAAATATAGCAAAATTTGTTAAAAATATAGCAAAATTGAAAATTGATCAAAGTTTAAGTAAGCTTATTTAAAATTGGCCCATGCCAAGTTATTTGTTCAAAATTAAAATTAAAAGAAAATATCCACTCTGAATAATTTGCATATTCAATATTATAATTAATATCTGACATCAAATTATGTCCAAGATTTATTTAATAATGAAATTCTGCAATAATGTATTTTTCTTTTGGATGGACTTTGAATATTTTCTTTTGAATATCTGGCAATATATATAAAGTTATGGACAATTTTAAGGATTATTAAAAGACTCTTAAGGAGGGAAAACACAGGAAGAGAATAATAAAAAATAAAGAAAAGAAAGAATAAAAAATGAAAGAGAAATTAGTTGACGTCTTTAACTTCTGTCGTTGACAAGTTGCTTGGTTTCCTACATTACCCACAATGCCACTCGACTACCTGCTGATAGAGATACAGTGGGATTATTTCCCTCGCATCATTTCTAAATAGAGCGATGCAGCGGCGCTTTAGTGTTTCAGTCTGTCCAGGTCTCTCGCCTCCTCCTCTGTATGCTCTGTTCAAACAGATCAGCTTCCAAAGATTCAACATTCATGTTCGTGAGATCGCGCTCATCGTCTCGTAGATCGACAGCTAGCTGAGCCGAGTCTCTGATGTCGTATAGCTGCATTGCATTCTGGGACTTTATGTCTAGCTTTTGCTCCAACTTCTCCACTATTATTATGCAGGATTTCTCATTAATATGATGTTGAACATCACACCGAAAATGACATGACAAGTGAGAAAAGAAGCTTTTGTTTTTAGGAGTAAACAAATTTTAACAAATTAGCACCAAAAACACTAGATACATCACAAATATCTGAATATAAATATATTTAATGAAGTTTTACTGTATTCGCAGGACTTTCACACTGCAGTCCTGAAGCCTGAGTGTTCCTATTTAAAGTCTTCATTATTAACTTCTGAATCCATCTAAAACTCTGCACTGGTTTCTTTCTCTTCAGGCACTTTCATCAGCTTCACACACACACACACACACACACACACATCGTGCTGATGACGGCATCGTGAGCAGCTGATCCCATCCGCTCTCACGCTGGTGATTTTTCACTGCAGGGACTCGGGCTTCATTTCGGAGAGATTTGGGATAATTCGCTCCCCGCTGACCCTGACATCACCTCTCTGATCAGAGTGTGAAATGAAGGCTCTGTTCTTTCTCTTATCTTCTTATTAGAGAATGTCTATTGGTTATTTGACAGTTGAATCAAATCTGATGATGCTGTTGTGCTTTCAGAGCTTGGAGAAAACAGCCCTCTTTCTGCTTTCATGCAATAAAATGTTTTTAACACAATACTCCTAATTGCTGTACAATTTTATTAGTTTGGATAAATGATTTAAAAAAAAGTGCACTTCTGTATAACAATATCTGCAGACATGATTTTGAAACCATCTAGCAATTTTACATCACAAATAATGTGCTGTGTGTTTTGGGTTGTCGTGTGTTTTTTTTTTGTAGAAGTGAACTGCTAAACTGAGCTAAAGGACAGAGCTGTAGCGAACAAGAAGAGAAAATAAACACATGCGTCTGTGATTTTGGTAAAGGTTTGTTTATCTTTTTCTGTCTATTTCTGCCCATTTCCGACCAAGGTATAAAGGTTTTACGAAGACGTTTT
Source organism: Pangasianodon gigas (assembly GCA_022758105.1). Lineage (NCBI taxonomy): Eukaryota > Metazoa > Chordata > Actinopteri > Siluriformes > Pangasiidae > Pangasianodon > Pangasianodon gigas. Next base: position 26,968,435 of record CM040461.1, read on the forward strand.
CAGCTCTACATGCCCCACAGATTTTTTTTTTTTTTTAATTTGGTTCATTTATTAATGTGCAGTCTGAAAATAAACCAAACTGAATAGCAAACAAACAAAAAATATGTATTTCACTCTATTTCAGACTCCACAAAAGGACAAATATATGTGAAAGCGCCCTTAGATTAAAGTGTCACAAGTCAAATGTGACTTTTGCGACATTACATTACATAAGGCTCGCTGAAAATGTCAAACTGTGGAATGTGTCGTGTCTCATGTCTGCTTTTTCTGAGGAAAGTTGCTCAAACGAACAAAGTTTCTGAAGAATCCTTTCTCTGAAAACAAAGGTCATGAAGAAGACCTAAATAAAGTACAGTTTTAAGAAAATTCTAAATCTAAATTCTAGCTCTGACCTTTAGTAAGTCCAGCGGGACACACACGGATGATGACACATGACGGTACTGCAGAAAGATAGTTTTACATGAAATCAATGCACGACGGAAGGACAAACAGAATGCAACGTAAGCGCATAACATGGAGAACGGTAATTCTGCGATAGAGCACCATTTCCTCTCACGTACGCAAATTTATCATGAGCCAAAATTAGCATTAATAAAGTTTAAGGAGAAAGCAGAAAGAGAGAAGATAAGCCGAACCATGAGGAAGGATAACGAACTGAAGTCTGTGCTGACCTTGAACGAGAGTGCCGCTGATGAATCCAAAGAAACAGCGCAGGATTTTGCCCAGCTCCTTCTGACACTGATCTTTACACCTGATCAGCACCTCCATGCTGAACTCCACGCTCAATCTCAGTACCAAAAACTGGATTTCACTTCCTTTAAAACTTACGGACCTTCTTTTAAGGCAAACTTCACACTCTTGAGGAGAATTTTTCCATGCTCCAGATCTCCCTCATGGTCAATCCATGGCAAAGTCACCAGTATATCTCACAAAATAATAATGGACAGGGGCGTCCTCTGCCGACGTGAAGCGCAAGATCTCCTCCAGCAACTTCAGGTCAGGTCAGAAGGGTCCAAAAATTGCAAAATGTCCTCAGTTAAATTGCTTTTACAAGGTTACAAGGAGATCTATGCAGTGTGTAGCACTTCAGATGTCTCTCTCACTGATTAACATTTGAATGTAGATAGAAGACACAGATGTGTGTGTGCGTGTGTGTGTGTGTGTGAGAGAGAGAGAGAGAGAGAGAGAGATGAAGGGGACGACTCCAGTTTCATCTGCTGCTGTAGGACACTTCTTTTCTGAGTGATATCTGAAAGCTTATTCAAAACTGTATTTCCATTTTCATACTGTCTGAAGTCCTCTGTTAAAAGGGACAAATTTCCAAAAATTCCAAAAAGCCAAGAAATTCTTGGTGTCTTTAGTTTTTTTTTTTTTTTTTTTTTTAAAAAAAAGCTAATGTAGCTAACCTACAGCTACCAGTTTAGCACATGCTTTGTAGAGCTATTGTTGATGTGTTTTCTGACACTGTGGCACACTGACGTCTATAAAAAATGGAGTTGGAAAAATCTCAAACAAAGCCTCTTTGTCTCTCTCTCTTCAACCGAAAGGATCCAACAAATTGTTCGGAGGTGATGAAACACGCAGGCTGGACACACAGGTTATTAGAGGTGAGAGACTTATATCACATTCAGGAAAAGGAGAAACTTCTAAACAGCTATAAGGTTGATTTTTTAAACCAAATATCTTCTGTATTCTATCAAACACAGAGCTTCAGCATGATGGTAATGCAGAGGTTGCTCACAGGAGAATTATCCGGCTGCGCTGGGCGCTTGCCGATTTTTCTTTCCAAACAGACTGAAATGGAGGTGGAGTGAAGGGGCATTCGGCGATGTCTATAAAATGACTGACCCATGTAAACACAAACAAGCACTCTGGACTGTAATACACTTTTCTAAATGGGTTTTCTCAGCCATATAATACACTTGTGCTGAGGTCATGGCTTAAACAAAAATTTAAATTTTTTATTATGCCCTATATATTTTCCAGGTTATTTGTACAAGTACAATAAATAAAAATACTGCACCTTTAATTTCTTCTACTTACAACATAATCGGATCTTTAAGGAATGCTGTTATACCCGATAAGGTTACTCTCCATTGTTTGTGCTTTGGGGAACAAAAATATACCTGTAAAGTCTTTTTTTTTTTTCCAGCGAGAGAAATATTTATTACAGCACCCTTTTTGCTATCACTGACAATAACTGCAACTTCAGCAGGCTATGACCGAGTTATAATGTAGAGCCAATGTGGAACCTATTCATAAATGAAATTCTTCATTTCATTGAAGGGTGTGCAAACTTTTGCACTCATGCTCTTGCCGTGTGTCAGGGTTTTCTGATGATCATGAATGCTGACATCTACTGAACCCTAGATGGAGCCATCCCTCGCTTCTGACAGAGAGAGAGAGTGAGAGAGAGAGAGATAGAGAGAGAGAGAGAGAGAGAGAGAGAACGCTGCTTTACTCTTCAACCAGCCACTACACGGCACCAACAGACCAGTGCTTTGATTTAAAAGGAGAGACACTCTGGGGATTGGAAAGTAATCAACTTTGGGGTGCAAACATTAACTTCATTAAGATTAGCTTCATCCCACTACCCTGTTGTTGATGATTTTCCTATAACAGCATGACTCAGGAGTTTTATTCATTAATGCACACTATCTATGACTAAATATTGCCTAAATATTAAATGCATGATAAATAGACTTTGGAAATCTATTATCTTATGCATAATAATGATATGTTGCCATGCCAACCTCATTTCATTCGCTGCTGTAGTTTGGTCATATTACTTTTTAAAAAAAAACATATCTTGGTACCCTTTATCAGTAGGCATAAATAAACATGCAGGAAAAAAATAAAGTTTTTCTTTCCATGCAATTCAGATTTAATCACATATTCAGGGCCTTTAAGGAAATTGTAATATAATTGTAATATATATATATATGTTGGAAGCGACAAATCCAGAGGTACGAGATTTGGCTAATTCAACTCTGGATTTGAGAGTAATCCTAAGCCCTCTTAGTTCCTAGCTTTGCTGTTTACTTTGGTTTCTCAGGATTGAACCCTGAATTTCTCAATTATTAGCAATGTACTGTATATATATATATGTGTGTGTGTGGACAGGTGGGAGTAAAAATAACATGAAGAACAAACTTAAACTCTGTAATAGCAATGCAGTGTTTTCATTAGATTCATTCTTAGATTGTTAATATCGTTGCATCTTTCCAAAAAAATGAAAATGGGTCATTTCAGCACGCTGCCCATGTCTCCACCTGTAGCCACCTGTTCACTTCTCCTGCGGCGCATTTTCAACCTGCGTCATTATATTGCAGCACGGAAACAGGCATGTGTATAAAAAGCTCCTGTTCTGGCTCGTACTCTCCGTATGCTACGCTGCTGCTAAAGGATTATTTATTTATATTCGTATACTAGTTTATTACTCATGCTCTGTGCAGAACTGGAAAGGAGGCGGAGTTTTGCCCCGAAGGCTCATTTTCATGTCAGATGTTGAAATGCATCCTAAAACAACATACATTTTTTTTAATTAATAAAAAGCTGGAATCAATGGCAAAGTTCTGTTCTGTAAGTAGAATAAAACTTCAGGACGTGCTGCTGTAGGAAGATAGTCCACTCCTGCTTCGAGTCAGGCTGAAAGTCAGTTTGAAAGGAACTTCCTGTTCCTGTTACAATTTCTCCACTTTACTCGGATGCTCATCTTTTGTGGTGCATTGTGGGATTTCATGAACGCACTAGATATTCCTCAGAGGAGTTTTCAAATTCGATACTCCCAAAATAGCACACTTTGTAGTGACATACAGATGGGATTTATGAGGTTAAACATGATCATTTTTAGGGGCGCCATTATTTTACTTTGCACCTGAACAAACACAGCTGATGCAGATGAAGCCGAGAGTCCGGAATTAGAAGTCCCTGTGCTTCACTGTCATTGTATGTGTTCTAATGTTTGTCACATCCAAATATATTCAAAGTCATTACAATATGTGTGTGTGTGTGTGTGTGTAAGCTTGTTGCATGCAGCGATCATTATGAGCTTCAGGCGTGTGCCATCTGTTGTGCACACTCTAATATCAGTCAGCACGGCGTCATTACGCAGGGGGAGAAGCAGCCCAACTCAGCCGCTTCACACAGGAGCTCAATGAGTTCAGTACACAAAATTAAACATTGGCTTTGATCGCTTCAAAATTAAATTATCTTCGCTCTATATCAGGCTAAATTAAAACGAGATCAGGCCGTCGACTATTAACCGCACAAACTGCACAGCATCAATCACACAAATACGACTCAACTGATAATTAGATCAATTTTTTAGTTCTTACTGTACGCCTCCTCCTTGTATGTTGGTATCCTCCATTTTGTTCTACATGCCCGATTTTGTGACTACTACATACAAGTAAAAACATCATTTAAAAACAACATCATGTAAAAGCACTAAACTGAAATGATATTCATTCTTATCTTAGTTAACAAGAATTAGAGAATGAATTTCTGACATAAAAGTCCACCAATCTATATAAATCTTATTATCACTAACGACTTTCCCTTTCTACAATCACTGAACCCCTGAGATCAATAACAGGTCTCACACACACACACACACACACACACACACACACTGTCACAAGTTGTTTTGGGCGTGATCAAGAGCAAAGTGGTTGCCTTTACAAAAAATGTGTGATGTTGCGTACATGAGTCTTTCAGATGATACAATACGCATCTCGACATGTACTATATCATATGCTACAAAAATTAAACAAGTTAAACAAGTAACGATTCAATACACTTCAATTCATTACTGATTTGATATGATTCTGTTCAGCACTGATATGATTCTGTTCAGCACTGATACGATTTGATTCAGCACTGATATGACTCAGATCAGCACTGATACGATTTGATTCGGCAGTGAAATGATTCAATTCATTTAAATATAACATACACTGATGTGTCCTGATTTTGTAAAGAACAACAATTTCAAACCATTTCTTCACTGTCTTTATTTTGTCTGAGTGCAACTGCATCTTTAGCTGCATTGCATTCTGGGACACTAAGCCAAACAGTTCGATACACTTCAATTCACTAAAGATCCAATACAATTCTGTTCAGCACTGATACGATCTGATTCAGCACTGATACGATTCGATTCAGCACTGATATGACTCAGATCAGCACTGATATGATCCGTTTCAGCACTGACACGATTCTGTTCAGCTCTGATAAGATTCGATTCAGCACTGATACAATTCTGTTCAGCACTGATACGATTCTGTTCAGCACCCATATGATTTGATTCAGCACTGATATGACATGATTTAGCACGGATACGATTCAATTCAGCACGGATACGATTCAATTCAGCACTGATATGATACGATTCAACACTGATACGATCCGATTCAACACTGATATGATTCAATTCAGCTCTGATACGATTCAATTCAACACTGATACGATTCGATTCAGCACTGATATGATACGATTCGATTCAGCACTGATCAACAATGATTTCTTCACTGTCTTTATTTTGTCTGAGCGCAACTGCATTGCATAGCTGCACTGCATTCTGGGACACTCAGTCCAATGATTCGATGCATTTCAATTTACTACTGATTCACTACGATTCGGTTCACAATCCTTTTGATTCCTTGAAATGAACTGCAATGCTGAATTACAATACACTGAAAGATGTCTGGAGTAAATGTAAATATTTAATTAGACTTTAGCACTGGTTAGTTGGTGTGATAACTAACTGGTTATTCTGCCATTCATTTTTAATTTGCCAGTAACCGTAACAGTAAGGGCTGAACAGAAATTGTATAATGGTAGACTACCGATATTTCTGTAGAATAGACAGTTAGTTAAATAATATCGCTCATGAATTTTACCCTGTGCAGTTAATGAATTCCTCATATTTCCCTGTTTGTGTGTAAGCCTCTGTGTGGGTGTGTACAGTACACACTCACCCTGCTCTTTAGGGCCGGTGCTGGTGATGATCCAGCGGAGCAGGCAGCACCTCATCAGGGCCTTCCGCGTGAACCGTGGCCTCTGCCATTTCCCACTGTCCTTCTGCCTCGCAGAGCCCGAACCCACGCCGTTAGCATCACCCAGCAGCCCACCATCCACCATCTTCCCATCCTCCTGCAGCACAGACAGAGACAGAGAGACAGAGAGAGAGAGAAATAAAGTTAGAGAGAGAGAGAGAGACAGAGAGAGACACACACACAGATATTCAGAAAAGAGAGAAACAGAGAAAAAAGAGAAAAGAAAGACAGTGGCCCCAGAAAAGAGTGAGACAGAGAAAAAGACAGAAATAGAGATAGACAGAGAGAGAGTGAGAGAAAGAGTGAAACAGAGACAAAGATATGGATAAAAGAGAGAGAGAGAGAGAGAGAGAGGAAGAAAGAGAGAGAAAAAGAGAGAGGTGGACAGGCGGACAGTGTAATAGAGAGACAGAAATGGAGAGAGAGAGACAGTATACATAGCGAGGCAGAGAGAGAGAGAGAGTTCTTCACTTCTGAATCGTAATATAGACAGTATCAGCACAAGCCTAATAGGAATACAGATTTATACAGAAAGCTGTCTGAAATAACAAACTGTTATTATTATTATTATTTTTTTTTTGGAGCAGTGTGTGAATCTAAAATTAGCTCGTGAACATGGAAAGAGACGGAGCATAAAACAATTCACCACCACCATCATCGCAGGCGCCTCCGAGGCCGACGTCGTCCTGTGACATGATGCGATGTGTCAGGTCACCGACAATCACTCAGCGTGATAATTACACGTTACATAACACCCTTTTCAGACGACATCCAAACCGGCTCTTCATCCTGATTAGTGTTTATCCGCCACTGACTCGCTCTCAGTGCACTCTTCTCAGTGAAGCGTTTATATACTCAGCCTAAAGAAATCTCTGTTCACATGCAATCTCAACCACAGTCATGTGTGTGCAATGAGCTGTGCTTACTGTCAGTGTTACCATGACAACAAGAGTGTAAATGAATTATAATTACATGAGAGCAGTGATGCTGTGTCAAAATTATACCTAATTAAAAGTTAAAAAGGATCATCAAAAGTATACTTATAGTGTCCACACTCCAAAGTACTCAAATATTTCAAATTAAATTGTAATCAATATAAAATAAATAAGTAAATAAATAAAAGAAAAGATGTGAAAGTGCAAATTTGTAACTATTCGCATGAGAAAAGTTTTTAAAGGAAAGTTACGGATGGAGTTAGTTTAGCATTTTTCCTGATTGTGTAAAGAATAAAACACTCAGGGGCATGCTGTTCTAGGAAAATAATCAACAACGGGGTGATGTAATTAAGCAGAGTTACCGTTACCCCCCGAACCTCAGCACATCCTGAAGTTTTATTCCTCTTACACCACAGCATTTGGCCCACAATTACAATTTTTTATTGATTTAAGAATGGCATGTCATAGGATTTATCCATTTATAGTTACATTTAATGTTGTGGAATGTCAACAAAACAAGTTAGTTCCTGTTCTCATTTATGTTTTAGTAGCTATAAACAGTCACTCCCTCACCAGCCTCTTCTCTCTTTTGAAGTTAATAAGAGAAACAGCCTGTCATGTTATCGAGAAACCACAAAGTACAAACTCCTCTGTCCTGAAAATGTTGGAAAATTTCAAGTTACAACTTTACCTCAGAGTGTTACAAAGTGCTGACACTGGAGACTCCTTCCATAAATGCTAAATAAACATCTCCTTCGCCACAGAAAATTTCACTTAATCAAAAATTCCACAAGTTTTTAAAATGCGTTTTTGGGGATCATCGACTATGCACGTCCGTGTGTTAATTGTTACAATAGAAACGTATTAGAAACAAGTGCATTAATCGAGAATCCAACAGCACTGTGGTATAAAGTAAAATTAATTTATAAAGAGTAACTGAGACTAGTAAGTATGCACTGGTATAAAGAATATTGTGGTTTCTAGATAGATCAGTAGGCTAAGGATTTGACTGGATGCTTAAATGTTGTGAATAAATAAGATTTAAATGGGCAGAAACGTTGTTTTAATTAGTAGCTGACCAACATAGCTGAGTCATGAGCTCTGCGAATTGTAATGAATGTTTTGAAGGTTTTAATGAACATATGAGTATATGTTTCTTTCATATTACTTTCATATTAATCCAACCTAACTACTGTTTTTAACATGTGTGAAATCAATTTTGTTTCCTTAAAGTACTTTTATTTGCAGCCGCCATTTCGATCAGTTGTTCACCATGTTGGTCAGTTGATCACCATTTTGGTTGGTTGCCATTTTGGT
>CM040461.1:26984309-27004309 GCA_022758105.1 Pangasianodon gigas
ACGTTATCGTTTCTACAGTAGGGACTTGTACAGTGGAGACTCCACATAAACAGATTGAAAAAATAATTGCTGATATGAAATTTTCTGGAGGAGACGTTTACTTAGCATTTTTGGAAGGAGACTCCAGCGTCAGTCTGAAATAAAGCTGTAGGTTTTCCGACAGGGAAAGAAAGCATTCAGGATCAGAGAACCTGACAAGATGTTTTTTTTTTTGTCTTATTCACTTCAAGACAGAGAAAAAAGAGAGGCCAAAAAAAGGAACGACAGTTTATAGCTGCTATAACGTAAGTGAGAACAGGAACTAACTCGTTTCGTGGATTACATTAAATGCAACCATAAGCGGACAAAAAGTACAATGTCTAATCAAAAAAATTGTAATTGTTGGCCAATTGTTGTGGTATAAGAGAAATAAAACACTTCAGGAAGTGCTGTTATTGGAAAATAATCAACTTGGGTGTGTAACAGTAACTCCGCTTCATCACACCACCCTGTCTTTGATTATTTTCCAAGTTTGGAAAAAAGTGTTTTATCACTTACACAATTGCTTGTTAGATGAATTCATGTTTTTAAAATGCTGGGTAAGATTGTTGGTCATTCTGTGAAAATCACATTTGACCAAGGTTCTTGTTTTTCCAGAAATCTAAAGGAACCAGAACTAAAAGGAACTCAAATCAGGCCTGGTTCTGTAGTAGAAATGTGCATAAAGTATTAAAGTTCCTGATAAAACTGCTAAAGTTGCCAAAAACTGTGGAAACGAGCCTTTTAAAGTAGAAACTAAAAGCAGTCGGGAAAGTCAACTAAATTTTTTTTTTTTCAGCAAAATTCAGTCACTAGAGTATAAGATCCTCTGGCTGCTTCGCAAGACGAAGACGTATCTATTAAAGTTTAATCAAAGTTTGCACGCAAGTCTTTCATCTGCTTTCGTCTGTTTATCCCTTTTTAAAAAAAGATTTGCTTCGTTTTCTCACATGCTTAACAAAACTCAGGGGAAAGTCTAGCAGTCATCATCATCTCTAATCCCACAATGTCCTTCCTGTTGACCTGACTGAGTCAAGCTGAGCTGTACGACATGCGGAACTGTCTGCTCAGATCAAAGACACACACACACACACACACGATTTAATTCTTCACTGCTCAGGGATTAAAGAGAATCCGAAGTCTCCAGCAGGCATGAGAGACCCCTGGGATGGAGCGAAAAGGCTGAGACACCTCTATGGAAGCGAGGGATGAGATGAAAGAGAGATGAAGCCCAGAACCTGCGTTTGTCTTCTAGGAGGGCTCAATGGAGGAGAAAACAGGAGCGAGGGAGGGGAATGGAAAAGTGGAGAAGTATAAATGCTCCGTCCCGAATATGCACTCACACCATCGGGGGTATAAATAGAAAGCGAGAGAGGGTGTGATAGAAAGAGAGAGAGAATTGAAATAAATATTAAAATATATCTATGACTAGGAATAAATTACTGATAATGAGCTCAATTAATGTCAAAATTAAGGGGGAAAGAACTAGGGAGAGAGAAAACTACAGAGTATGATAGATAAAGAAAAAAATAGAAAGAGAGTATGAGAGGGAAAAAGAGCGAGAGAAATGGAAAAATGGAGAGGGAAATTAAAAGAAGACAAAATACAAAGTGAAATAAAATGAAAGGAAAAAGAGAACCGTGAGAGAACCTGAAAGAACAAAAAAAACAAGAGAATTAAAATAAATATATTTTTAAAAAATGAAAGAAAAGTATAGGTGAATTGATAATAATATTGGTGTAATGTGTGTAATTGTGATCAAAACGCAAACTCATAAATAAGATTGTGGTGAGGAGTGTAAAAAGGGGCGGGGCTACAGTGAACACATTTCCAAACAAAATGAGTTTTCTGTTTTCTCTGTAATTAATAGATTTTTATGCCAGTATTTTCATGAATGTGTGTAACAAACATAGAGGTTTGGATACAAGATGCTTGGATGAATGTTATTATATTTAAAGCCAAAAGACCACAATCGTGGTCAAAAACAGGAAAATGGTCAAACGCAGGAATCTGAAAGCTGAAAGGGCTAAATGTCATCAACAAATACAGACAAAATGACATCGAATCATTTTGGTGAGTCTAGTATTTAATTAGTTCACTCAGATGCTTTCATATATGTAGTGTTTAGTGTGTTTGAATGGAAGCCTAGTGTGTTCTCCGCTTCACTGCGGTTCCTTAGACAGGTGAGAACACTGCAATCGCACTCAGGTCCATGAGCATCTGAGCGACATGGTCTCGTTCCGCTTCCAAGCAAACTCTAGCGCAGTGAAAACGATTCGACTCTGAATCGACTCAACGGCAGGAAATGAATCAAACATGACTTGTGTTTTGGGCTGCAGCATTTTTTTTGTAGATCTGAGCTGCTAAATTGAGCCAAAGGACAGAGCTGTAGCGCTGCAGAAATGTGATGTGCTCTGGAGATTTGGACCAACAAAAAAAAGGAGAGAAAATGGACGCAACACAAAACATTTCTCATTTTTTAAAAATAATTACAGAATTGTTTATTGAGCGTCGACTCCGCTGGGTGTTCTTCATGTTCGGATCCGGTTTGTGATTTCATAGCAAAAGGTTTGTTTTCCGTCACCATCGTTATTTTATTTAAATTATTTTTTTGATTTTTGGTTCATTTAATCATGTGCAGTGTGAAACCAAAAACAAACCAATTTCATACTGCAAACAATCTAATAGGTGTGAAAGCGCTCTTACACATTTCATAGATTTAATTACTATTATGATGTTTATGTAATCATGCATTTATTTAGAGCCACAAAACCAGTTCCAACCAGTTTGTAGGAAATGGAACAGAAATATTAAGCCAAAGCAGGAAGTCAGGAATAAACACCTCTCTGGCCTTGAATCTATGTTAAGATCTCAGCAGGCAGGAACGCAACAGCAATTCTGGATAAAAGTGAGTTCGCAAATCCAACATCGGCATCACAGCCTCGTAACGACACTCCATCTGCGTCATTTTTGACAACAAAAATAGCAACTGGACAAAAATGGAAAAAAATATTGGCTTACACACGGTATTAAAAATCTGCCAGTATTACAGTATATCTAGACAGCACAGGGAATAAGAAGGTGCAAGAAAGAGGGAACACTGTGAGAGAAAAAAAAATAGAATGAAGATATAGGGAAAGAGAGAGAAAGGAGTGGATGTGTGGATAAAAAGGGGTGACGGGGGAAATGATGGTTATAGTGAGAGGTTTGCAGGGAGATCATAAAAAAACCAACTTGGCAAGGGAAAAAAATTTGCATAACTATTTCTGTGCGTTCCACAGGGTGAGAAGATGAGAGAGAGAGAGAGAGGCAGAGAGAGAGAGAGAGAGAGAGAGAGAGAGAGAAAGCGCATTATATAATGACTCCATGTGGAAGATATAAATATCTGCAAACTCAAAAGCTCTTTTTTTCGGAAAGACAATAAACGTTGACATGGTGTGAATATGCAAATGAGGTTGAGGCCCTGTTCATTATCTCGCATTCAGCATTTTTTTTTCAAATATGTAAATGTAACGTGTTATTCCTCTACTCTCAGCCAGGGTTAATGGAGTCACTTGGTTTGAGAATGTATGCCAAAAAATAGTGACATTTATAATACTTTGCTCAGATGTAGATGTAGACAAGGACAAGGTATAACAGTGGAAAAGGAAAACGATATCTTAAGGTTGAAATGAGTGTCAGGAAAAAGTTATTAGTCAATGAATCACTCAGTGAATCAATCAATCAACCAATGAAGCCATCCTTGAACTATTTAATGAATAATTAATGAATTAATTAATCAATCAATGAATCAGTTAATCAACCATTGAATCAGTGAATCAATGTATGAATCAATGAGGCGATAATTGAATCAATTAATCAATCAATTAATCAATCAAAGAATCAATCAATGACGCAATGATTGAATCAATGTATGAATCAATGAATGAATCAATGAACCAATGAGTCAATCAGTGAAGCAATGAATCAATCAGTGTATCAATGAATCAATCAATGTATTAATGGACCAATCAACAAATTAATGAATCAAACCAAGAATTAATTAATGTGCATGCATGCTTATAACTGCCTGGTGAATGCAGGATGGTTCTTTCACTGTAGCTAAAGAGTAAGAAGCTTGTAGCTACCAGTTTAGCATTGTTCAAACTGCATGTCTAAAGCATCTATATCAATCTTTTGCATATATATACACTTCTATCACCGAACTGTGCTAGAAGTTTTATATTTTCTTTTAGATTCCTTTTATATTTTCCTGTAAACACCAGAAAAATACCTGATATCAGGGATATCTGGTTGGCATTTGTATTTTAAATTGCAGTCCATAAGTAATTAAACAGTGTGTGTTTTTTTTTTTTTCTCTGTACACCAGCACACGGGATTTGTCTATGGACCATTAATAGAGTAAATGTGAGGAGAAGCTGAATAATAAATGAGATGTGTGTAGCAGCAGCATGGCGTGTGTGTGCGGGGAAACGGCTGGAGATCTGTACACTAGATTAGAGTGGGTTTGTTCCATTAAAACACCATCAGACACACGCTGCGGTGTGCGCCATCACTCTGCTCTTAGTAAACACTCCACGGCTAAAAGATCGGGAGAGGAAAACAAGTTCCAGTCTTTGACAGTTTTGCACACGTTGTAACGTCTTTCTGACCTTAACCAAAAAAAGGATAGATTGCTGTTGTGACGTTTCTGTCCATATCAGACCAAACTGAATTTAATGTTATCTTTAGAGCATGGCTGTTCCATCAATTATCAAACTACAGTGGAATAAAACGTATGTTGTCCTGCTGTCTGGTGCACTGCTCATGCTATTGCTTCTTATAGGAGTGTAAACCTCAGGCAAGTATAAATGATTCGATATTTGACTATACCACTACGATGCTACGATGCAATACAATACAATACAATACGATACAATACGATATGAATTAGTAGTAATGTGACCAGCTTTGTTCAGAATCTGGGGTAGGCCTACCGTTAATTCACGGCTGATGATGACGTAGAGCGGTTTTAACATGAAACCAATGGCCAATACACAACACTGAACTGTTACTGATATCCTCGCACGAAACAAGCCTTACTCTCTTGAAAAGTTATGTGAAACATCACTGGTTGTGAACATGGCGTACTTTATTCCCAGGAAACATAACTTGAGTGTTATATTAAATAACCAGTGTTTCGAATGGAGGCAACAAGATAAAAATGTACTAAAACACAACTCGAACACTAACAATAGGTGGGCGTGGCCTAATATTCCAACAATCATGTTTCACTGACATCTCTGTCCAAGACGTCAGGAGGCGAAGCACAAACGCAGCCTGCAAAACAGACTTGAAATTAGCCTCAAATCAACAGCGAGACAAAGAGAGACTTTCAAATGAATAAATCTGTACCCCATCATGCAAATGGCACACGACACTGCCTACTAAATGTGTTTTGAGTAAGGCACAAATTGTGGTTTAAACGCTGCTGTGAAATGGAGCAAATGCTAAACTTTAGAGCTGTGAAAAAGGCACTAAAGCGAAACAACAAGTTCAGTAATCAAGATAATGTTTCTTATTAAACAGACTCTTAAATGGCTAACGTGCAATATGATTACGTATACATGTGTTACCATAGAACAGCCCCACCCACGCACTTCACAAAGGGATTACACATACACTGTATGGCCAAAAATTTGTGGACACCCAACCATCACACCCAAATGTGGTTCTTCACCAAACTGCCACAAAGCTGGAAGCACACAACTGTCTATAATGTTTTTGTATGTTGTAGCATTACAATTTCCCTTCACTGGAACTCAAACCTGTTCCAGCATGACAATGCCCCTGTGCACAAAGCGAGCTCCATGAAGACATGGTGTGTGAAGGTTGGAGTGGAAGAACTCGAGTGTCCTGCACAGAGCCCTGACCTCAACCCCACTGAACACCTTTGGGATGAACTGAAACACCGACTGAACCCCAGACCTCCTCACCAACATCAGCGCCTGACCTCACTAATGCTCCTGTAGCTGAGTGAACGCAAATCCCCACAGCCACGCTCCAAAATCTAGTGGAAAGCCTTCCCAGAAGAGTGGAGCTTATTATAACTGCAAAGCGGAGACTAAATCTGGAATGGGATTTTCAACAAGCACATGTGTGTGTGATAGTCATGTGTCCACAAACTTTTGACAACGTAGTGGATTGTATTGGACTGGAAAAATCTGAACAAATCTTGAAATATTGCCAGTGTTTAGATCATGCATGAGATAATCACAGTCACACACTCATCATAACACACTGTGAACAGTCCACACACATGCAGCACACACACACACACACACACACACACACACACACACACACAGGGAGACAGGCTGCAATCGAATCGTCACACCTTCCCCATCAGCGGCATTGTGTGTGAGACCATCCTTCCACAGATGAATGATGTGGAGAGCAGCAGGGTGCTCAGTGTGAGAGGCGAGAAGAATATAGAATAAAGCTGAGAGAGAGAGATTGTGAGTGTGAGGAAGGGCGGGGAGGGAGAGCGGAGCGTAGGTTGGTTAATAAGTCCTGAGCTGAATGGGAGCTGCTCCAGCGAAGCCTCCTGGCGTTCCTGTGGCAATCTCACATGACATACACATACACACACACACACACACACACACACACACACACTGAGACTCTGAGACACTGACAGCGGCTATTTTTAGCTCGGATCACCGTGGATGGTGGAGAGACGGAGAGATTCCTCAATCAGATCAAACACCTGCTGCTCATGCCGTCTTCCAACCTGTACTCCTCTCATTTATCTTACTGTAAAAATCCCAGCAGGGAACAACAGAAAGAGGGACACAGAGAGAGAGAGAGAATGAGACAGAGAGAGAGAGACCAAAAGAGGGGTGGGGATACAGAAATAGACAGACAGATAGACAGTGAGGAAGAGACTGAGAAAGACAGACAGATAGATAGATAGATAGATAGATAGATAGATAGATAGATAGATGAGAGAGACAGTGAAAGAGACAGATAGACAGAGAGAGAGACAGAAAGAGAAATACAGAGAGAGAGACAGATAGAGAAAGAGACAAAGAAACAGAGAGAGACAGATTTTCCTTTCTCCTCCATATTTGACTTAACCTCACTCTATCCTTGTCTCCTCTATCTGTCCATTCTCTCCCTCCCTCATCCCTCCAGCTACCTGCACTGACCCTGTCCCTGCTGATCTGTCTGTTCCTGTCCTCCTATGTGATACTTTATCTCTCCTTTCTTTTCTGTACTTAAATTACCCGTCGTTCCTCTGTCTCCCTTTCTCTCTTCTTTGCATCTCTCTCTCTCTCTGAGATAAAGACCCTGTATTCCAACTCGTTCCACGCACCACTGACAGGCTGTCAATCACTTGCATCCCTCTAGCGGGTAGCAGCACGAGCCGTCACACACAAACAGCTCTATTTCCGGAAGCAGGTGTGGAGCTTGTGATTCTCCAGACACAAGTACACATGAGGACGTTGATTCCTGGATGCATGTGTTCGATGGATCCTTCACTCAAAAGCAGAAAAACAAGTCACAGACCTGCTTTTATGCTTTCCAGCAAAGATTTATCCAGCGCGTGCATCCAGGACTCCTGACATGAACCCTGTAAAATCCTCTCTGAAAAGCAGCGTCTAATCCCTGGCGCTGCCTCGTCTTTACCTGTCGTGCCAGATTTTGTTAAAGTTGATCTACATGACAACATTTGGTTACGGGGTGGCACGGTGGTGCAGAGGGTAGTGTTGCTGTGTGTGTGTGTGTGTGTGTGTGTGTGTGTGTGTGTGTGTTGCTATTCGGGTCTGCCGTGTACATTTGGCAATGCATCTGTAAGTGGGTGGACGTCAGCTCCATGGGCACGGGTGGCAGGTCTGCTAGGAGAGAGCATCTGTTCATTACTGTCACACTGTGTGTGTGTGTGTGTGTGTGTGTGCTGACCAATAAGAGCAGCAATGACTGTATTTACCATAATGGATCTGGCCAAAGTGACAGAGTACATACACACACACACACACACACACACAAAATATGTGCTATATGTGTAAATGCATTCACACTTGCACGTAAGGAATATAATGCAACTCAACACAAAGCAAAACCACAAAGCTGACAGCATTTCCTGAAGTGTTTTATTCCTCTTATACCACAGCAATTTCTCACATGTGTGTGTGTGCATACACAGCTGCTATGTGACTATATAGTACACATTTATTTCTCAAGTCTATATTCCTGATTATGCGTGCGAGACAGAGCATGTGTCCACACGCCTACACTGTCGCCTTTATCCACTAACGCCTGTATCGCTTTATATAACGCGTGTGACAAGTATCTGAGGAATTGTGTGTGCTGAGTGCCGTGACTCGACATCGCTCCTCGCTCTCCTCTCAGCCTGGACACACACTCCTCTAATGGGTCCACAGGGACAGCTTAGAGCTGAGAAAAGACAGGCTCCATCGCTCTTCTGCCACACGCAACGGACAGATCGGCACACTCAACACGCTCACCGCGAGACAATAAAAGTGCTAATAGTGGCCATTGATACAGAACTGTACACACTTTCTCTCTTACAAGTCACTCTGCGTTTTGTACACCATCCATTTTCAAGGTCTTTACATTCATTTTCGTCTGCGTCGCTTTAGGAGAGAAAGACTCAGCAGCACTCACACTTATTCAACACATGTAGAAAAACATCCATCATACACACAAAAGATATCAATGTCTCATGCAAAGCTAAACGTATGATGTATAGTGATGCACCAAAATGAAAATGTGTGGCTGAGGATGCAGTTTAATTTTGTAGAAAACATGGCGCAGAATGCTGAATTCCAAGCATTACTATTGTCCTTTATTTCATAACGTGTTTTTTGTATTTCAGTGCCACTGAATAACAAAAATTAAAAGTCAAGGTCATCTCTAAATGATTCACTAATCAAAAGTCGTATTGCTAATGCTGTGTGCATTTTTGTGATAGATTAGCCGTTCAAGTGAAAAAAAAAAAAAAAAAACGTTATACCTCACGTTATACTTCATACATAATTTCATCTTTTATTGTTGCTCTGGTCAACCCAAGAATTCCAAGATTTTGTGTGTACATATCCGTTTCATTATGTTGAAAGACTGTGGTTTTGCACTTTTTTTTTTTGGAAAACAAAACATAATAAAATTGATGAAAAGTTTGGTTTAGCCTGAACAGAGCTCAATGGAGTGAAGAGACAACAATGAGGCTTGTGTTTAAACAGCGGAAGGTGATGAGATGGTCAAACCATGTGTTTCATTATGTCACATGGCTGCTGTTTTGTACTTTGTATGTTCTTCAATCCCACAGAGGGTCAGGTGTGTCTGTGGGTTCTCATTCCATACAGACAGGACTCACACCAAATATTTGTTTGAAGATCTAGATCATTTGATTAAACAAATGGAATCAGGTGTGGCTCCTGTGCTCAGGTGGAATGAAAATCTGGTGGAGAATGGTGGAGATGTTTTAGTGAGTCATCAGCAACATAAGCAAGATGTGTTCAATACGTCAAAACATTCAGCATCATTACACATTCACTAGCCGAAACTGAATAAATAGCTAAATGTCCAGTATGTTAACTTTATAAAATCTCTATAATGAATATTTGATTCATACCTACTTTCTGCTGTTTAAGCTATTTATTATACAACATTGTAAACGTTAAACTCGTACTTTTTATCCGTTTATTGTTACAATTATAGTCTGCGAAATGAGTTATAAACAGTCGTTCCCTCAACAGCCTCTTTTTTTCTCTTTCGAAGTTAATAAAACAAAAAACACAGCTTGTCACAGATTTTTTTAATTTTTTTTACGAATTTGTAAACTTCTCTGTTGAAAAAGTTACAGCTTTACCTCTGACACTGGTGACAAGCTAAATAATCGTCTCCTTATGGAAAACTTAACCATGTTAACGATTTTTTCAGTCAGTTTGTGGAGTGTCCTGTGTAAACTATTGCTATAGTAACATGTTAATGTATGATAATGTATTAGAACAGGTGCATTAATATAATCCTTTGAGTTGCAGCTTATAGTCAGAGCTTATATAAAATGAATCTACATCTTCTGACCAATCAGAGTCAAGAACTCAACAGCGTTGTGGTATTAACTATATAACACTTCTATTATGAGGTGGAGGTCACTCTTGATGCCACAACTCAATCAGGATTCAAGTCGTGAGCTCGAGGGATTAAAGAGAGCGATACAGAGTCAGTCCACTGTGGCCAAAAGAGAGACCCTTTTTTTACCCAGGGGTTCTTATATTGAACGCTTAAATTGTTTCTGATCCACTTTACGGACACTAAAGCGAGGCAAAGCTGGGGTTTTATGATCCTTTGTGAGAGCAGCTACTTTCTGAAATGTATTTGGATACATTCAAAAAGGAAAAAAAAATATTGTGACACTGGTACATGTAAAGCGAGAGTTGCTGTGGGTTTGTCCGTTATTTATAATTAATGCACGTCTTTTCATCCATCCTCTCTCTCCTCCCTCTTTTCCTTATCAATAGTGTGGGTTACATCAACCCCAAATTATTCATCACGTCCGTCCTGCAGTCTCGGTTCGGTCCAGGCGGCCCTGTATATGATATTTAGTTTCCATAATCAGGCAGAGAAAATACTTGATTTCACAACTTTGTTTACATCCCTGGCTCAAAGACTGTGAGGCCGTTTGATAATCAGCGGCTTGAATGTCACCATCTAATGGCAAATCAAACTACAAGTACACTGTGTTATGTAGCAAAAGCCACTACTAATGCAGAAACTAAATGTGACCTTCGGAGAAAAAAATACAAGTTAAATGATCAGAGTTCTACTTTCAAATTGCCCATTTTGCAGAGCAATCTTATCTTTCAATCTACTCCAGAATGAATCAAAATGCATCACCAGGTCGAGCTGTATTATTGCTTCTGCTCCGTTATGTCTTAATACCATTACTAAAGCTGATTTGTGAGATTTCAGTGGTCTTTTAAGATTATTACTTATCACACTGTACAAGATACCAATAAATTCTTGGCTGAATTCTTTAAGATAACGTGTTTTCTCTGTGTCAGATTATACAATGAAGATCCTCTAACGATAGACCTGTGATTAAAGAAAATTACTACGTTCTGCTTACGTCGGCAATCAGCGTGATCCAGAAATCTGCTCGTGCAGAAAACCGGCTCACATAAACACAAACATTATGTCCAATAACATGTTTACGTTTACGTTTCACAATCGCCACTAGCGTATCTGTAGCTGTCTCGTGAGTTTTGCGTAATCCTATGCTGTCTTCCTATTGGTGGCTTTTAGACGAGCATCATAGCAGCGCTCACACTCTGGGATTCGAATAAAAAATATCTCATACTGACACAGCTTTGCACGTCAAATTATGTGTTCTATGACTCCAAAAACTAAAGATTTTTTTATATCGCACAGAGCAAAGCTTACTTCTGAGAACAGCACATCAAATATTCATATTCAATCAACCCTCAATGAAATGTATAGAAGTGCAGTGAAAGAGCACTCTGTTCTCAAAAAGCAAAGATGGGGTTTAATCCAGGAATCTGATCCACAGCTGAGATCAAATATCTGCACCGTTCTCTCACTCTTCACATAGAGTCCAAAACGCATCAGCTGATTGGCACAAACACACACACACACACACACACACGAGTCAAACTGCAAAATCTCCTATGTTGTATTGCGTAGACACAAATACACACTCTAACCCTGATAGTATGCAATAAAACACTTGGCGATGTGCAGTTATAGGAAAATAATCAGCAATGGCGTTCTGTTCCCACCCCAACGCTGATTATTTTCCAATAACAACACATCCCAAAGTGTTTTATTCCTCTGATCCCACAACAGCTTGCCAACAATTAGACTTTTTATTTATGAAAAAATTGACATGTTGTACTTTTTATCCAATTATAGTTACATTTGTTGTTGTGGAATGCCCACAAAACATTATAGCAGCTATAAAAACGGTCATTTCCCCAATCAGCAAGTTAATAACACAAAAAAATGTGACTTGTCACAGAGAAAACATGAAGTGCAACGTCACCTATCCTGAAGTGCTGACACTGGAGACTCCTTCCACGAATGCTAAAAAGTCTTCTTACAGAAAGCTTCAACATATTTTAAAACATATTTTTTAACGATTACATGTATAGTTGGTATAAATTCGGCGAATATTCTGTGACCACACCCGTCATTTCTTGGTAGAAATATAATCTTTGATAAAAAATAACTTATTTGTCCACAAACTGCTCCCTCTCTTCCAGAACACTCTGCATGACTTTGCATACTTCTCAACGAGTCAACTTTATTTCAGTTAAACCTATAACACTGACTATAGACCTACAGTTAGCTATTTTTTAAACATAATTTCACTTGGAATAACACAATTCCGAGTTCAGACTTGTCACTTCAGCGTTAAGTCGAATGCAGGAAAATTTCCAGGACAAAATTAGCTGAAGAATACGTAGCTTGTCCCTCTGTGGGAACTCTTAAGAACTCCTAGGTTCTATGTAGAATCCTTAATGAAGTTAAGAACCCGTAATTATCCAGTAAAACCTTAAAGAACCCTTGAAGAACCCTTTGTGTATGTACTAAATCCTGACAGGAAGCTTGAAACTTGCTAAATTTATTGCATTGTAAGATTGGAAAGCATGTGTTTTTCTAAGGTATCTTGACATGTGTTGTGATTATTACAGGTCTGGAAACACTTTTATCCCTTATTACATTACAATATCATTCTAAACTGTATATGAAGTGTATGAAATATAAAATAAATAAACCTAAAATAGTCAAGAATGAATCAGATTAGCCTATATGACGTACTATAAGTCGTTTAAAAGCTTCTATTAGCATAGTCTTTACAGCTTTAGTTGTGTAATTTGGATTATTTTTCTCAATAATCTACCCAGCATTGAGTAGAGTCTTTCTGTAAACTCAGTCTACTTAATTTCAGTGTTCTAAACTAGTTCTTAAAGATAGTTTAGCATATATGAATGAATATTAATGATGAAAATATTCGTGTTAGAGACTCAACGGATTTGACTAGCCGTAATTTGTTGCTATAGTGACCAAAGGAGGATAAATTCGGTCGATAATTCCAGTCTAGAATCCTGTCAGGATTCCCTGGTTATCCCGGGACAAAACTGGAATCATATTGGAAGACAGCAGCACGCGCTCAACCCTCGCGCGGACACACTGAAGCAGCTCACGCGGGTTTTTTGTTATTTTTTAATTTTTTTTTTTTTTTTTTTAAAACGACCGTTAAAAAAATCCAGCGCGCGACACTTCAGAGGGTCGGTTAAGGACGTCACTTAGCGACAAGTCGCCCGTAACCAGGGACTGATCATTATTAGGATCAATAAAACTGGATGTAAATAGATTAGAAACGAGTTTAAATGTTGTCATTTGATTTAATTTGATTCTCAAAGGAAAGAAAAAAATAAACAACGAGTCGCTCACCTGCATTTCTGGGGTAAAATAAAGACTCCTCAGGTGCAGCAGGATAAACAGTTCCCTCGTCGAGTGTGTTGATATGGAGAGCTGAGTTCTCCCCTTTCTCTCTCTCTCTCTCTCTGTTTTCCATCTGTGTGTGTGAGAGAGGGAGAGAGAGAGAGAGAAAGAGAGAGCCGTGCGTGAGGGAAAGAGAGATAACGCTGTACAGTGTTGGAGCTAATTTAGCCCTTGTTTTCTCCTCAAAGTCCCTCAAAACACGTCATTTTAAACTATTAAAAGTACCAGAACAAAACAATCAACCTTTAACATGTTCTAGTAACTTCTCTAGATGGAAAAATGACATACATGTCACGTGTTTAGACCAGGTTACCCCTGAAATTGCACGTGAATTCAAGTAAACACGTGACATCATGTGAATAATATGTGATATCAAATGTAAAAAGAAATAAATATATGAATAAATAAATAACCTGCATGACCTACATGTGAAAAACGTGTAACATGAACAGTGAAAAAAATAACAACACAGGGACTACATGTGAAAAGTCCTCTATATGATATGTAAAAAATTTTTTTACAAAAAGTGTGGAAATCCACATGTGTAAACGTCACATCAGAATTATGTGATTATTCATGTGTTAAGTTCATCTGACTCTTCTTCAAGGACAGTAAAAACACCAGGGGCCTCATTTATAAAGACATGTAACACGTAAACATAGGATCGTTTCCCTAAAAGTTCCTACAAACGATTTATAAAATATGCAAATTCTAACTCCTTCCAACCTGTGCGGTGTTTATTAATCATCTTAAAATCACACACACGTGAATTAGCGAATCGACTCCATCCAGAGAACGTCCCAAATGTCATTAAATGGTGTGACACAAGCAGTATTTGACTTGACGGCCATCTACGGGGCGTGTGTTAGGATGCTAATGAAGTGTGCGCTAGCTTGAGCACAAAAAACGTACTTTTCAGTTTGTGTATATATAAGACCATTTCAATGTCAGGGTCTTGTTTAAGAAATCTGAAAAGTTTTATAACATTCCCAAGATATGAGTATATTTACAAATTGTACACATCCTGACATCGGAAATAACGTAGTATCACTTAAATTAACTTAATGTATCAGATAGTAAACTACTAGTAAACTTGCTAACATTTGTCATGGACTGACACGAGGGGAATTTCAGTATGGGAGTTTTGAGTTGCATCGTAATTTTCTTAGTGATCTCTTTAACAAGCGGCAAACCTGTCAAAACATACCATAAAAACCTCAGCTTGCATAGCACACAGCATCAAATGTATCACATACTTAGCATTATGTTTATTAAGAGAAGCCAGGAGCAAAAAAATCAAAGGGGAACAAGGAACAGGTGAACACACTCAGGAAAACAAGTACAAGATAAGCTACCTAGATAGCTAGTTAGCTAACAGCTGCGAGTAATAGGACATATTAGGAAAATAGTGAGACGGCCATCAAATGCTGTCCTCCATTTGTAATAAAGAAACAGGAAAGCTGAAGACCATGTTACATGTCTGATTTTTGTCAGAATTTAACAGAATTTGCTATTTCAGATCCCTATTCAATTTTTTAATTCAATTCAATTCAGTTTTATTTGTATAGCGCTTTTAACAATGGACATTGTCACAAAGCAGCTTTATAGAAATAAATAGATTCAAGTTAAATTAAACCAAAATAAATTGTAAATATGTGAATTTATCCCTAATGAGCAAGCCAGAGGTGACGGTGGTGAGGAAAAACTCCCTGAGACGACATGAGGAAGAAACCTTGAGAGAAACCAGACCCAAAAGGGAAACCATCCCATCTGGATGACAACGGATAGTGCGATTATAAATAAATCCCTTCTATAACTGTGTTACACGGACAAATAGTGCGATTGTGCAACCGATACATTCATCACAATTTTCACATGAGTTAAGATTTCTGGTCATTTCTGGTTTATGACACTGTCCCTATTTATGTAGACAGAATCCTGGTCTTGTATGACTGAAAATAACATCCCCTGAGCGTTCCCAAGATGGCCGCTGAGCAGGCAGACCTACTACAAAGACTTTGACCTAGCTTAAATAATCTCTATTGGAAGCAATTTCCTTTTTTTTTCACATTCCCACTTCTTTTCACACTGGCATTTTCATCAGGCAAATTTTATTTGTGCTGACACTGCCCTCTGCCTAAATACATCGACACTGGAGAAGTTAGCTAAACCACTCGGTGTTCATTAATTTCTGGGCTTTTCACTGTGTGACAGAAGTTAATCACTCTAAGAAGAAAAAAGAGACTATTACAAAACTGAGCATGAGAAATTATCCAGTGGCATTGATTAATTTTCAAACCATTCCAGCGAGTCAGGATGTTAGCAGAAGCTCATTTAATTTAAATGAAGGTCATTCCCTGTATTAGCTAGGTTACAGCGCATGGGTCGTGTCATTGATTCATTTTAAATGGAATCTTTTTAGCTTATTACCAATCGGTCATAGCTCAAATGACTACCAATGACCAACCTGGCATCAGTGGATATAATAAAAATACCATTCAGTGGTGCACATTTTATCAGTCCACTTCTACTTCTTGCCTCTGTTATGAAATGTATTAAAAAATTCCTCTTTCATGTGTTTGATGAAAACAAAAGAATACCTTTGTTGGTCTCATCCTGACATACTGTAAGTTGCCGTTTTAGTCCAGTGTCTTTAAATAAATCCTAATATTACATTCATATAATATCCAATTATTAATATACGCTGCAGATGCCTGCAAATATGGCATTGCCATGCCTTTACCCTTCCAGTTTTTGGTTCGCCATATGGAAAGATACACTGAAAAAAAATGTAATATGTGGTTGGTCAGATTTAAGAGAAAAAAAAAATACAGTGGAGCTATCTGTAAGGAAATGTTTGTTTAAAATTTTTGTAAGGAGACTCCAGTGTCAGCTCCTTGTAACAGAAAGCTTTCGGTCAAAGGAAAGTCATCAGGACGGCTACTTTGCCCTTTGAGGTTACTCGAGGACATGAAAGATGCATTTTTTTTTTTGTCTTATTAAAAAATAGAAAGGCTGATCAGGGAACAAGTATCTATAGCTGCTGTAATGTAGAACTAACGCGTTTCATGAATGTTCCACAACATTAAATGGAGCTATAAGTGGGCAAAAGTATGAGGTGTTGTTCTTTAATTAATAAAAACCATAATAATTTGCAAACTGCTGTGGTATAAGAGGAATAAAACACTTGGGGACGTGCTGTTATTGGAAAACTTTGCTATAACAGCATGCCAGATATTGATTTAATCCTTATTTAAATAAAGTGAAAATGTACTGAGTAATAAAGTAGTTACTTAGAAGGGACCCTATAGTTGTAGTCTCCTTTTATGACTAACAGCAAATAAGCAGCAGGTCTCTAAATACCATCCAGAAGTTTCTCTAAGATAATCACACTCCTTCTTTTCTTCTGCTGGAGAGGCTCTAATTTATTCCATTAATTGAATCCTCCTTTAACGAAACCTCCTTTAATCGAGTGCCTTTAGTATGCTAACCCAAATTATGATTCTCCAAGCAGGTCCACTGTACTCCAGTGTAACTGTAATGTCTGACTGCAGCGTCGGGCGAAGTATAATCATGTGTATAATCATGCTGATCATGGCAGTGCTAGTCCATGCAGGTATGACATGTCCTCTCCCATGCCATCCCACTGCCCTGTATTTCAGCTCTAATGAGCAAGCTGCCTCAGCCAAGCGAATAACTTCCCCTTCCAGTCTCCCAGCTGAATGCCCATCGCCAATTAAACTTTTTTTTCCGCCACTCCGGAGACCTCACTGCCTCTAGCACTCTAAGCACAAACCCTCCCAGTGAACCACGAAAGAAAAAAAAAAACAACCGGAATAAATCATTTCTAAATATAACCTGTCCCTGTCTTGCTAATCCTGCCTGTACTTGTCTCGCTCTCACACGCAGGTTCTAAAAATGCTGTGTTTTTTAGACAGGCCGTGATTAGTTTCTGCATAATTAAAAGGACAGCCAGACTGATAGTCTTCTTATTAAGAGGTATAGTAAATAAATGGGGAGTGGATTGTGTCCTGAAAAGAGACAAGTGAATTTACAGCTATAGTCAGTTTGAGCCACTGGAAGTTTGTTTTGTACTGTATGTTCACATTTTAGTTTTGCTCCTCTTATGAAATATAGAACTTGCTAGCTACACTACAGTCATCTGTCTCTCACTGCTAGCACTCCAACGTCTGGAGTTTTGCACCATCATTACAAGTTTATGAGTTAACTTAAGGCAAATGTAGCTTGCTAAGTTAACTGTTTAAGTTAGCTGCTTCCTCAAGTAACTTGCTAACTATGCCATTTTCTCTAGTTTGCTAGCTAGCAACATGCATGTTATGTCAGCTAGTTTATAGGTTGCTGTGCAGAGAATAAATCTTGAGAAATGTAGAACACGTAAGTTTTTTTTTTTTATTGTCCCTCTGTTTCCCAATCAGGGTTTCAAGAAGAACCCCTTTTTAAAATAAGGTATTAACCCTTAAAAAACCCAAAGGGTAGGGCAAGCAAATGCTAATTTTTATTATTATTATTATTATTTTTAAATGGGACTGGCATACTATATTGGGCAAATAAGCCACTTTTTTTTTTTATTATCTATCTATCCATCCATCTGTCTGTTCTTGGTTCAAATTTGATTAAGGTGAAAAATCCACCCACCATTAGCATGATTTTTGGGTACTTTGAAAAAATGAGAGACTTTTGGTGCAATAGTGTAGCCAGAAATATACATTTAGTTGTTCCTTTAGAGAAACACTATGTGACAACACAAAAGTACACAGCAATGCATAAAAAAAAAGAAACGATGACAGACAACTTGACGTAAGTGCAGCATAAATGAATAACTGCAGATGTCATGCATGAAGCCTTCATGCTGTGCTGCACACATGGCAGCTGGACAAACTACATGGTCAAACACACTACAAGACAAAGTCTGTGATTGGAGCATTCAGCCAAAACAAAATCACGGAAAGTGTGTGAGCTTGTAAGCTTGTGAATTGGTTTTAGCCTCTCACAAACATCATGGACATTAGACAGCAAAAATGACAGGTCGCTAGGTCAGTCCAAGGAAAAACGCACTCGGCTAAACCAATCGCTTTTCTTTATCAGTATCTACAAATTGACTTATTGACTACACAGTAAGCTGGGCAGTCTTTATGTGTTGTCAATTTCGGCTTAGACTAATGAGTGCGTCATCCTCAAATTGGATGACGCTGTTATCAGTAAAGACACAACCAAAATGTCATTTTGGTCCTAAATAGATTTTTCATCCACCACACTAGCTGCAAATGTAAGTGGTTTGGATATAACAGTGGCTGTGCTAGTGGTTTGCCACATGAAGGGATGATGGAAGAGGCTTTTAATCATTACTATTGGCCACAGCTCCAGGTTTTGCACTAATACCCCAGCTGTCATTCAAGAGATGAGGAGACATTGGCATTAACGTACATAGGTGTGTGTTTGTACAGCATGAAAAATAAATGCTGCATTTACAAGGTTCCAGCTTGTTCTGAATTATTATCTAATTCCAATAATCAATATTAAATTAAATAAATGGTAAATTATTATTAATTTAAATTAGGAAATAAGAAATGTTGCATATGGCTATAATATTATAGCCAATGAGCTTCAGCCATTGCTTCTCTCTATTTTTGCCTTTCATTATTATCAGCATCATCTGAATCATTCGTTATAAAAGACAGGTTTAATTAAATAACAGCAGAGAAATGGTGCCTAGTGTCGGAATAAAATCTTAAAAAGTAGAACAAAAAGTCACAATTTTGGGGATTTTTTTTAAACAGGCTACTCTTATTACACCTGTGCCAGTATTGGGTGATTGAGCAGCTTCCTACTTCCTCTTTAAATATAATGACACAATGTGTACACGAATATACAGTATGTAGCCCACAATACGTATATAGAGATAAATAGTTTCTAAGGCGAGCACAAGGGCTAATTTTAGAGGTGGAGAAATATAGAGTTTACGCTTAAACTCATTCCTTAGGCACTTTTTTTTTCTTCTTTAGATTTGCACTCACTGGAGCTAAAAGATCCCTGTTACCAAACATTTTAAATATCGTTTATTGAAATCATAATATGGTCAGCATAATGAAATAAAATCATATTATACCTTTTTATTTCAATTCAATAATTCCTAAATTGACACAACACGGTTAAGTGCATCAGTGGAGACGCTTTTTATTTTTCATGAACCGTATTTCTGGTTAATAATACACACATAAAAGCACATGAAAGTAGATGAATAGTTTCCAGGGAGACCAAATGGATAATTTAAGAGGCACTTAAAGCAAAATAAAGGCACCTCTTTGTCTTGTGTGAATGAAACAAAAAAGAATAACAGCTTTCGGAGACACTAAGCTTGTTGTTGTTGAACGTGTCTTTTTTTTTTATGATCAATTTTATTTGTGCTTAGTATTGTGAGTTTAAAAAGT
>CM040461.1:27009309-27020339 GCA_022758105.1 Pangasianodon gigas
TTCATTTTAAATTCATCATTTATTTTCAGGCTATAATTTGGGTAACAGGGTTGTACGTTCAAAGTGACCTCGTCAGTCACTATCACAAAAGCAATGAAAATAAAGCAAAAAGAATGAGAGAATTTTTCTTCTTCCCATGATCTTCAAGAAATTCAGATGATGCAACTTCCTGTAGAACACATGACTAATATTATTGGAATACTCCAGATATTTAATAATGATGAATGTGTTCAGGTAACAGGGTTGAGTAGGACACTAAAATATACATAACCTAAAATGGACGACTTGTGGAAAAGGATGTTTCAAGAATGGGATATTAAATGGACTCAAAAATAAATGTAAAAATAATACAGTTATTTTTTTAATTAAATTTTAATTTTCTGAAGCATTTTGTAGATTATATTTGAAGATAAAGTGTCATTACTGTATGTGGGATATTTTATTATGTTTTTTAAATAATGTTTAGTTTTTTATTAATGTTTAAAGTTATTATATGAAACATGGACATCTTTTTTTTTTTTTTTTTTTTTTGTGATTTCACCTGCATTTAAAATATCGTTTAACGTTGCTTTACATGCAGAATTGTAAATCTAATATCCCAATCATGGAATCACCCGACTACATACCTTTCAATGTAGTTACTGAAATAATCCATAGTATTAAGTTAATAATAATAATAATAATAATAATAATAATAATAATACAATGTTTAAGCGGTTAATTCTCTGTGCTAGCAAACTAGAAGGCCGTGATTTTGAACTCCAGGCCTTTTCACTGGCAATTGCAGCAAACTCCCCATTGTTTTTCCCATTACTGCTAATGCTGAGTGTTTTATTCCTCTTATACCACAGCAATTTGCCAACAATGTTTTTGCAAAGTTTTCTCCATTAAAGACCAACCTGTCATACTTTTTTATCCACTTAATATTGTAAGATGTACACAAAACAAGTTACTTCCTATTAACACTTATGTTTCCGCAGCTATAGACAGCCATTTCCTCACCAGCCTCTCTTTTTACTCTCTTTTATAGAAAATGAATCAACAATTTCTGACCAGTCAGAATCCAGAATTCAACGGCACTGGGGTGTCATGTATGATTTTGGAATTGCAGATAGTTTGGAGGTTTTGGGATAGTTTTATTGAGCATTTGGTAATTTTTTCAGACAGCTATTGACCTGTTTTTCATTCAAACGTCACTTTGGATAAAAGTGTCTGCTGAAGTGTCACTTAACACTGAAGTCTCTTCTCACATGTGCTGTTTAGATTTATACTGAATTCCTCATTACTCCCTGACAGAGTTGCACTGCGAAACAAAAATATATTTATAGCTCATATGAGTATGAGATACAGTACATCGATCCATTCTATTTATGGAGGAACGAGGTAAGATTGCACTGGGTAAGACGAGCAACCCCAAAGTATTTAAGTATCAGTGCATAAAACAAATTATATCACACCATTTTCTGGAAAAGAGCATGTGAAGAAATGCGATTTGTCCCTTTCTAAGCAAACACCATTGAGTTATGCCGATTTCAAAAACATTTTTTCAGATGCATTACAGTTTAATAGCATTACGGTTTAATGGGTGCTCTTGTAAGCAAGGATATGTGAGATAAAATAATTCAGAGATGTTTGCCTCAGGCTGTCTATTCTGTAAAGCAAAATTAGCTCCATTAGCCGCTCCATTAGCTGACTCTACAAATTATTGTACTGAAATTTTTTATTACATTATATGTGTTATTTTTTCTGTTACATTATAAGTAGTAAAAAAAAAACCAGATGAAAAACCACAGTGACTTGCTATATACAATCCTACAGCCAGCTGCATAATTATTGGCACCCTTCATGAAAATGAAACGCAAACTTAATATAGCCTTTATAAATAAATGTTATAATTGTTATAAATGTTGAGCTTACATATGAGGACACTAAATGCAGTAGTTTACTCTTTTCTTGCAAAATACTGCTTTCAAAATTACTGGCACTTTTACAGTTCATGACGACTGTCCTGGACAGTATAACGGCACTGAACCTCGTTTTTGGATTGTCTACCAAGGTTGGAGATCCTTGTAGAAGATCTAAATGCAGAAAGTCATTTTAAGACAGTTTATATTCTCAGGTTTGTGCATGGTTTTCAGCATGGGTCAAATCTAGAAACCGATATAGTCAGTGAAAATCATTGATCTGTGTCTTGTAAACATGGTTTTGGGTGCAAGTTTGGGCTCATTGTCTTGAAGCTCCATATATGACCAAGCCTTAACCTCTTGGCAGCCATTTTTTTTTAGATAAAATATCCTTGTACTTAGCAGAAACCATGATGCTATTAGTTTTTACAAGAGCCCCTGAACCAACAGCTGCAAAACAGCCCCAAGTCATCACTGACCCACCACTAAATTTTACACTAGATTTGGAGGATTTTCATTTTTTACGGTCCCTATTTTTCATCAAATGCCCAAAATGTTTAAAACAGCTAAACTCTGCCGTTCTGAAACGTCTTCCTCGTCATCCTCCTCACCATGCAGGGTGAATCCATTTCCTGGCAAATATTTACACCATGCCAGACTTTGGAAACGTCCACATGAAAAACTGCAACGGAAATGTAAATGTGAGCTTGTTGATGAGCTCCAGATGGTTACATTTCGACTCACTGATCAGAGATATTTTAATCTGCCACACTGTGCATCTACAAGAATGTCAATTCCACACACACTCATGTAGGTGTTTGGTAGTTTTACTGGAGGCCGAGGAGCACACGGGATTAGAGAATATATCACACCCTGACATGTACAGTATATACAGTATGAAGGTCGATATAGATTTCAGAAGCGTAAGTTAAATAAATTGTAAATTAACACACACAAACAGCACATTCATACATTTAGTAAGTGAGAGACGTCAAGACCGTATGAAGCAGATTACTCTGAAATGCTAAATTATCAGATAATAGATAGAACAATGTGCCTCCAACACGTGCATGTTACACTGCTTCAGAGAAAGAATCAGTGTGAAGAACATTTTTGGAATATAAAACTTTTTTTTTTTTTTAATTAAAAATTTTTTTTTTTTTTTTGTAAATTACATTTTTGATATAATCCCTGCTACATCTTTTAAACAGTAAAGTATTATTATTATTATTATTATTATTATTATTATTATTATTATTATTGTTGTTGTTGTTGTTCTTGTTGTTGTTGTAGTAGTGGCAGTGGTAGTATTAGTAGTACCAATATTAGTTGTAGTAGTGGGAATAGTATTACTAGTAGTACTGGTAGAAGTAGTAATATTACTAGTGGTAGTAGTGTGGGTAGTAGTAGTGCTAGTAGTAGCAGTGGTGGTAGTATTAGTAGCAGTGGTGGTAGTAGTAGTACCAATATTAGTTGTAGTAGTGGGAATAGTATTAGTAGTAGTATCACTAGTGGTAGTAATATTACTACTGGTAGTAGTAGTAGTAGTGGCAGAAGTAGTAGTAATATTACTAGTAGTAGTGGTGGAGGTAGTACTAGCAGTAGTGGTACTAGTAGTGGTAGTAGTAGTAGTACTAGTAGTAGTAGTAGCAGTAGTGGTAATAGTAGTAGTACTGGCATTGGTAGTATTAGTAGTAGTACCAGTAGTAGTAGTAATATTACTAGTGGTAGTAGTAGTAGCAGTGGTGGTAGTATTATTAGTAGTAGTATTACTAGTAGTAGTAGTAGTAGTAGTGGCACAAGTAGTAGCAATATTACTAGTAGTAGGGGTGAAAGTAGTAGTAGCAGTGGTAGTGGCAGTAGTAATAATAATATTACTAGTAGTAGTGGTGGTGGCAGTAGTAATAATAATGTTACTAGTAGCAGTGGTAGTGGCAGTAGTAATAATAATGTTACTAGTAGTAGTGGTGGTGGCAGTAGTAATAATAATGTTACTAGTAGTGGCAGTAGTAGTATTAGCGGTAACAGTAGTAGTATTAGTAATAGTAGTAGTAATAGTCATACTAGTAGTAGTAATAGTAGTAGTGGTAGTAATAGTAATAATATTACTAGTAGTAGCAGTGGTAGTAGTAGTGGCACAAGTAGTAGCAATATTACTAGTAGTAGGGGTGAAAGTAGTAGTAGCAGTGGTAGTGGCAGTAGTAATAATAATATTACTAGTAGTAGTGGTGGTGGCAGTAGTAATAATAATGTTACTAGTAGTAGTGGTGGTGGCAGTAGTAATAATAATGTTACTAGTAGTGGCAGTAGTAGTATTAGCGGTAACAGTAGTAGTATTAGTAATAGTAGTAGTAATAGTAATAATATTACTAGTAGTAGTAGTAGTAGTGGCAGTAGTATTAGTAGTAGTAGTAGTGTTTCAGTTAACAACCAGGATAAATGTTTTTATGTGTATTTATCTTTTTTTTTTTATTTAAAAGCAATGTGTTTTAATTATATTGTAATTAAACCTGTATTAATTATACTGAATTTGAATTTTCATAATTTTTGTCACTTTTGACACAAAGTGTTAATATCTACATGAAACATTTATTAAATTATTTATTTAATCTAGACTTTTATCTGCTGTAACTTTAGCCAGGTTGCACAGAGACCTGCATGGCGCAGGTTGCATGGCGCCCCTTCCTGACAACTCGGCAGATAAATAAGATTCATCCCAAATGGCTATTCACTAAACGCATAGTGCACTACATAGGGTGTATAATCCAGTGCGCTCGTGCCCTATGTAGTGCACAGCGGTAGTGAGGATGCCGATATTAGAGATTCGGCCACCGACGAGCTGGAAAGCTTACTGACGTGTTGGAGGAAATGTGTCCAAACAAACTAGCTAAGCTCACTTAGCTTCAAATAAAAATTATAATGAGTGACTCGTCATATTTTCGTGATTAGAGACATTTGTAAACAAACAAACAAAAAAATCCTACGATGGATATGTTTAATAAATTGACGACTCTTTTCCAGCAGGCCCTGGAAACAGTAAGTTATAAAATATAGTTAAACTTCTGTAACTTTTGGAAGCTAGCATGTTAGCTGGTGCTGATTAGCCGTGTTGCTAAGAAGTGTGTAAAGAACAAGCTTGACAAGTTTAACAAGCGAAATAAATGATCGACGAGATATAGGAAAGGAACAGGATTGAGCTGTCGTGTTGTATGATACTTTAAAAAGAGTTTAAATGTTGTGTATTGTATTGCTAGCTTGCTAACTGGGTGGCATTTTAGCCAACGCAGCTGGTAAACTAGCTCTGTAAGACATTAAAATCAGTAATGTAGCAAATGCATGCCAGCTTTATTTATCAGCTCGATTTATCCCAGTGTGTTTTGTCTGTCTTCACTCATATAAACTGTGCTAATCAGCATGAGGAAGTGTTCAGGATCTTCAGGACATTCCTGCTACAAGTCTGAACACTGCAGGGCAAAGACTTCTCCTCTTCTGAAAAACCTCAACACCACATGTGCTCCTTCCCTCCCTGAACGTCTAGCTTGTATTGTAACTCATGTCTGTAATCCTGTCTTGTTCATAAACCCGGTTGAAACACACTGCATGTCGTGCTGTTACAGGAAAATAATCAGCAGTTTGAAGCATCACTTCTGTTACCATTGTGGAAGATGATTGTTTTCCATCAGCAGCAGTGTTTTATTCCTCTTACACCACAGCAATTTGCCAATGATTCCGGTTTCGTATTAATTAAAGAACGACACGTCATACTTTTTTTTTTTTAATCAGTTTGTAGTTACATTCAGTGTCCTGGAACATCTGCAAAATAAGTTAGTTCCAATAACTAGTAATAATAGAAGTAGTAGTAGCAGTATTAATAGTAATAGTAGTACTACATGTAGTAGTAATAGTACTAGAAGCAGTAGTAGTACTAGAATTAATAGTAGTAGCAGTATTAATAGTAATAGTAGTACTAGTACTAGAAGCAGTATTAGCAATAGGAGTACTAGTAGTAGTAGTAATAGAAATAATAGTTGTAGCAGTATTAATAGTAATATTAGTACGAGAAGTAGTAGTAATAGTGGTAGAAGTGCTAGAAGTCATAGTAATATTAGTGGTAGTAATAGAAGTAATTAGTAGTGGTAGTAGTAATAGTAGTACTGATAGCAGTGATAGTAGTACTAGAAGTAGTAGTAGCAGTAATAGTAGTAATACTAATAGCAGTAAAAATATTGGGAGTAGTAATAATAGTGGTATTAGTGGGGGTAGTAGTAATAGTAGTACTAATAGCTGTAGTACTAGAAGTAGTAGTAACAGTATTAATTAGTGTTGGTAGTAGTAGTAGTAATAGTGGTGGTGGTAGCAGTCGTACCAGAAGCAGTAATAGTAGTAGTAATTAGTGTTGGTACTAATAGTACTAGAAGTAGTAATGGTAGTAGTAGTAGTACCAACACTAATTACTACTACTATCGTAGTAATAGTAGTACTAGAAATAGTAAGAATAGTAGTACTAGAAGTAGTAATAGTAGTAGTAATAGTGGTGGTAGTAGTACTAAAAGTAGTAATAGTAGTAGTACCAGAAGTAGTAATAGTGGCCGTAGTAATAGTAATACTAGAAGTAGTAATAGTAGTAATAATAGTGGTGGTAGTAGTTCCAGAAGTAGTAATAGTGGTCATAGTAGTAGTAGTACTAGAAGTAGTAGTAACAGTATTAATTAGTGTTGGTAGTAGTAGTAGTAATAGTGGTGGTGGTAGCAGTCGTACCAGAAGCAGTAATAGTAGTAGTAATTAGTGTTGGTACTAATAGTACTAGAAGTAGTGATAGTAGTAGTACCAGAAGTAGTAATAATGGTCGTAGTAGTACTAGAAGTAGTAATAGTAGTAGTAATAGTGGTGGTAGTAGTACTAGAAGTAGTAATAGTAGTAGTAATAGTGGTGGTAGTAGTACTAAAAGTAGTAATAGTAGTAGTACCAGAAGTAGTAATAGTGGTAGTAGCAGTAGTATTTCAAATAACCAGGATAGCAAAACAAGTTAGTTCCAGATTAAAAACTCAGCTTGTCATGTTTCGAGAAACCAAACAGCACATTCCCCTCTGTCCTGAAGACATTCCTGTTGTGGAAAACTTACCAACTGTTACAAAGCTCTGATACTGGAGACTCCTTCAATTATACTTTTTGCTTTCTTAATTAACAGCATGTTGTAGTAGTCATTTAGATTACAGCTTATGTGGAGATGTTACTATAGAAACAGTAACGTATCAGAACGTGCTGGTATAGAAAATTAATCAACACCTTTTGACCAATCAGGATTGAGAATCCAACAGCGCTGTAGTATAAATCACCTCGTACTTTTTCACACGTCTGATCTGTGTTCTGTTTCATGTCTTGTTTCAGAGAGAGCCTTCAGTAAATCTGCTCGACTCTTTCGTCGATCATTGGAAAGGAATAACCAATTACTACATTGAAACTACAGGTGAGGTTCGAGAGAGAACACCGGAAGCATTCGGGATAAAGAGAGAATTTAAATACAATCTTGTCCCGGTATGCGCCGACACTGGAGACTCCTTCCATAAATGTTAAATAACTCCTGTTAATTTAGTGTTAAATAAATGTCTCCTCACGGAAAACTTCACCATATCACAGATTATACGTTCTTATTTAATAAGAAGAGCTTTCTTTAAAACGGGTTTATTATTACTCTTACGTTATGTATATCGTCAGAAATTGAAGCCTATGACAAATCATCACCATAGAAACGCCAATCAGATTTGAGAACGCAACAGCACAGTGGTATAATCACAGTAACGTATACTCTGACTATCATTAACACCTTTCCTTTGACCTTTCCTTTGAAAGAACACACAGATCAAGTTGGTCTTTTGTTTTTCTTTTTTTTATGTTGTATAGATGAGACGCAGCCGGTGAAGCAGACGGACATCCCGTGGAGACTAAAGCAGATGCTGGACATCCTGGTGTACGAGGAGAGACAGCAGGAGGTGGAGGAGACGGGGCCCTGCATGGAATACCTGCTCCAGCACAAACTGCTGGAGACGCTGTGCACGCTGGGAAAGGCACAGGTACACACATACACACACATATACACACACACACGCGCGGTGTGTACATGCATCAGACCATGCGAGCCTGGTCTCTGTCTTTGTTCTTCAGAGTGAACATCTCCCCTTTTTTTTGCACAGTATCCTCCCGGAATGAGCCAGCAGGTCCTGCTGTTTTTCTCCAAACTCCTGGCGCAGATCCAGAAGCCCATATTGCACGTGATTAACGTGTATCGACCTGTACAGGTGAGCGATATCCATATACCACCATGATTAGCACTAATATTCACTAACAGTGCTCTGTGATGATGAAGAGAATTGACAGTGTGGATTTATTAAAATGAGGGTTTCTCTAATGGTATTGAGGATAGTAATACCATAAGGACTATTATGAGTGTGTAGCTTTCTTTCCCAGATGATTTGATGGAAGATAAATAAGCCAGCTTATGAAATATAAAAGGCCAACGGGTCAGAACAGTGCAAGTTAGAGAAGTGTTGATGCAACACTGTGCAGTGCAAGAAGTTAGATACAAGGGTCTGACATACACTCCTTCATTGTACAGAGGCCACGCCTCCTTCACTGGGACTGACAGACACAGAGGCCACGTCTCCTTCACTGGGACTGACAGACACAGAGGCCACGCCTCCTTCACTGGGACTGACAGACACACAGGCCACGCCCCCTTCACTGGGACTGACAGACACGGAGGCCACGCCTCCTTCACTGAGACTGCCATGAACAGAGGCCACGCCTCCTTCACTGGGATTGACAGACACAGAGGCCACGCCTCCTTCACCACACAGTTCCTCCTGATTTACATTTTCATTACATTGCAGAAACCGTGACTGTTATTTAAATAAACAGCAGTGGCACAAACTCCGTGGTGGTTTTGTAAGTCTATCTCACAATGAGTGACTTGTTACTAGAAGCAGGTACAAAATACACTCTTGTGATGTTTGCTGATCTCCTTTGTCGGCTGTGTGCACTTTAGTAATTGTCTGTTAGATAAACGCAGGGTTTTAAAACTTCCACATGGATCATTATATGAAGCTTGTGTTTGGCCAGTCAGTGAAATTAACCACAGCAAGCTCTATCCCTGCAAACTGCAAACGTTCCTGGTGCAGGAACTAAAATCAGCCCTGGTTCCTCTGGTGGAAATGCCCTATAGAGGCACCACTAAACTTTTGCAGTAGAGCTACATTTTAAATAATGATTCGAATGTGTTAATCTTTAAATTCTGATTATAATTTGTTTAATGAGCAAAGCGACTGTTGCATAATTTGTGTTTCTAAATACCTCTAATATACCAGGTTTAACTCTGCAGCTTATTAGCAGCTCTGTGTTTATTATTATTACAGCAGATTTGAGCAACAGATGTATCTGTTTTCTCATGTGTTGGTGTTGCACTACAGAAGCTGATTCGTCTGTGTGGGCTCCCTGATTCGCAAACAGAGAGGGAGGAGTCGCTGTTTCTCTTTTCCGTTTGTTCTCGTGTGAAGAAAGACCCGTACGTCCTCAACTACATCCTAGAGGTGAGTCATTTCTTTGCTGCTCCTGTGGTTCTCTTATTTGTAAAGAGAGACACTGATTTTAAGCAAGTAAATGAATGTAAATCCTCTATAACACAGACTAGTAAAGAAGGCAAACCTCAGAGATGTAGCTCTGTGTCAGAGGAAAGTGTAGAAGGAGCCAGTGGAGGATCCAGTCCAGAGAACTCGGCTTCTCCTTCCGCGCAGAGCTCAAGCCAGCCAGACACGGGTTTTATCCAGATCCTCGTGCAGCTTGGGAAAAGCCAGGTGAGCCTCTGGGTGTTCTCATTTCCAGCTTGGTAAAGAACGGTGCTCAGACGGTATAAATGAAGAGTTGATCAGTGTATACTGAGACGTGGTGTGTGTGTGTGTGTGTCAGAAAAGCCGCGTTGCCTTGCGAGCGATGGAGAGCGTGCTGCTCCTGACCAGCATTCCTCAGGAGGACACGGCCAAGCTTCTGGCAGAGCAAACTCCAGTGTGTGACTTTCTGGCACAGAGAGTGTGTGAGCTCTACGGCGCTATCCCCACCACACTCCATCCTGAGGACATACACAGCTACACCGTCAAGCAGTGGAGGTAGGGACAGGTGTGGGTTTGGATGCGTTACCAAGACGCAAAATAGCAAAGAAAGTTATGCATGATTTCTAAACGAATAAATGACTAGAACGTACTTAATTTTACATTATACAGTATATCTAAGGAATGTGGAATAACATGCTTGGGGTTGTGCTGTTACAGAAAAATAATCAACAACGTGAAGTTACTGTTAACACCTCGAAGTTTATTTTACTATAACATCAACATATGTCTCGAGGTGTTTTATTGGCAACAATCATAATGTTTTATTAACTAAAGAATGGCACACACTTTTTATCCGTTTATAGTTACATCAACGTTGTGGAATGTCTGTGAATCAGGTTACTTACATTGTAATGGTTATGTTATTTTACGTTATTCGTTGATACAATATTGTTTCTATAGTAACAACTTACACAGGGACTTGTATTAATGGACACAAAGAGATTTAAAAATGGTGTTTAATTGTTGTCATGGTTAAATTTTCACATTTATTTCACATTTATGGAAGGAGTCTTCAGTGCCAGCGCTTTGTAACAGTCAGAGATAAAGCTATAACTTTAAGTTTTCCGACATCTTAAGGTTGAGAGAGAGAAAAAAAACAGATGCTGGTGAGGGAATGACTGTTTCTAGCTGATATAATGTAAGTGAGAACAGGAGCTCACTTGTTTTGTGGACATTAAATGTAACTATAAACGGATAAAAGCGTGATGTGTTGCTCTTTGATGAAAATTGTAAGAGGAATAAAACACTACAGGACGAGCTGTTATGGGAGAATAAACCTTTGGAGTGGTAGCTCCAATCACACCACCTCACCGTTGATTATTTTCCTGAGACAGCACGATCCCAAGTGTTTTATTCCTTACTTAGAGCATTGGAAAAAAATATATGTAAATTACATCTGGACCTAACACAGTTATAATTCCTGTAAATTCCGCTAATCTACACTTTGCTTCATGTTACAAAATAC
>CM040461.1:27020439-27061422 GCA_022758105.1 Pangasianodon gigas
GTATATTGATTAGCACGCTGTGTTTTGGCAGGACTCAGTTATCCCCAGTCAGCGTGGAGGAAAGCCAGTCATTTCCAGCGCAGGAGCACATGGACAGGTTCTTCTGCTGGCTCGACTACTGCGACCAGCTCATTAAAGATGCACCGGAAGTAATAAAGCAAATAAGCAAATCATATTTTTATCATATACTACAGGTGTTATACATTCCTCATCTGTACATTAAATACGTCGCTTCTCTCTGTCTCTGTTTGTGTTCAGGTGCTTGCTGTTAACCTTGCCAAGGCTCTTCACCAGCAGTGGCTTACTGGAATCGTTCAGCCTCAGCTGCTACAGATGTGAGTCAAATAACCTGCGGCGCTGTGCAAACGTTTTAAAAAAACTTGCATGTCATTCATCTTACGTGAGTAATATTTACAGTACTGTGCAAAAG
This sequence comes from Pangasianodon gigas, assembly GCA_022758105.1. Lineage (NCBI taxonomy): Eukaryota > Metazoa > Chordata > Actinopteri > Siluriformes > Pangasiidae > Pangasianodon > Pangasianodon gigas. The sequence goes on from CM040461.1 coordinate 27,020,870, forward strand.
TCTTAGGCACCCTTTTTTTTTTTTTTTTTTAGTACAAACTTTATTATAGATTTTTATTTTATGACTTCTACATTATTGATTCAGTACAAAAACATTTTAGATTCCAAACATTAGTTTTCCAGCACAAAATGAAATGTTCCAGAAAAATGTTTCAGTAAAGAAAGCAGCAGATTCCATAAGAGACACTTTTCAGATAAAAACATAATGAAGGCTGCTGGGTTTCGCTGCAGAAATAAGAAGCGAGTCGACAGTCAAAGTCTCCAGAAGAACTGTGGCTGCTTCTGCAAGATGCTCAGTAACACTTACAGCTCATTTCCTTATAAACCTGACACACCAAATATTGACTTTGTTTCATTTATTACTGTTTACTGCTCTTTATAGTATTTTTTTTAACATAGAAACATTTAATTTCATTATTTTTGAAGGCATCTTTGCTCTACAGCATTTCTTTGCATGTGCCTAAGACTTTTGCACAGTACTGTATATCCGGTAAAGTTCTCCGACTTTTACTGTTATATATCATATTGACCATTATGTCATTTTAAGTTATTCATTTTGTTATTACTCCAGCTATTTATTATTGTTTTGTTTTTGGCTACAGGAATATTAATTGTACTTATCTAATCTACTCTACAACACCATTTCATTTTATTATATAAAACGTAGATGAGAGATTTACTGTGTATAAGCAGCCAGCAGTTTAACCAGTGCTAATTTAATTTTTAAATTAGCTTAGAATTTAAATTTGTTGCACTTTGCAAGTAAGATAATTAGCTTAACACTTGATACCACTTTGTAAAGCTGAGCCCCTAAATTCGTAGGATTTGTCAGCAGGTCCACATTTACATTCCTCCCTTTTCTATATACATTCATTTCCTATTAGTAGTGAGTTAATAAGTGAATAATTCAAATTCAAACTTGCTTTTAAATGAATAATAGCTGAATAATAAGTTTAAGGAGCTTAAGACCGGATTATACTTCAGCTCCACTAAAAAAAAAAGGTCAATATTTTGTGGTGTAGCTAGAGTCCATCCATGTTCACACAGCGAGGCGATAGTTATACGTCACTTCTATACACTTCTATTGCTCTTACAGTTCACTACATTACTACAAGTTGTACAAAGCCTTTATGTTTTATCCTATGTGGTGAGCATATATAGTGAATAGGAAGCCATTTGGATTTTAGTCTCATTGCATGTAAGAGTCACTTGAATGGTAGAAAAAAAGATTGAAGATGTTCAAGATATTTTTATGTGGATTTTGGGTTGCCTAGGAAATGTAAACGTTAGCTAATTGTGACATTCAGAGATATTCAGACGATTGGCCAGTTTTTGCAGCTAAAACTAAATAGGAAAGTGTTAAGCTTCTGTTATGAATTTGATGTTAAGTGAAATATTTTCTTGGTGTGTGTGTGTGTGTGTGTGTGATTGCACAGGTCAGAGGTTGGCGTTCTGGTCCACACGGCTCTCCTGTCACGCTGCGTCAATCACACACAGTCCGCCATCCTGCTGCACGAGCTGGTGCACTTCCTGCTGGGTGGCGACACGCACCGGGAGCAGTCGACCGCCACGCCCCCGCACACACATACGCTGCGCTACAATCTCATCAAACACTGCGACCACATCTCAGACGAGGTGTCTGAGTCTAATGATTCTGAGTTCATCACTGATGCATTATTTTTCCTGTAGCCTTCTCCGTTGAATCCTAATGCTCCTTTTATTGTGAAACTCTAGATTAGCATCACTACATTACGGCTGTTCGAGGAACTCCTGAAGAAGCCCGACAAACACATCCTGACCAACCTGGTGCTGCGGAACATCGAGAGTCGATCCTATAGGTTGCCGGGTGCAGGGGGCGGCGACGAGAGACCAGGAACTGATCCTGATTTCCTGGAAGAGTCAGAGTAAGAGGAGGGGGGAAACTAAGCAGTCAAGTCATAAAAAAAAGCAATGTTTATCTTTTTTTACTCTGATTATTCTCTTTCTTTGTCTTACAGAGAGATGGAGGAGGATCCTTTCTTCACGGAAAGTGAGTTCAGTGGCTCGGAGCATTTGCTGTCCTTGTCCAGGGAAGAGAGAAAGTCCAGCACACACACACAGATAGCTGAAACTGTTAACAGGTAGAGCAAGCTTGTATTAGACTTTCTCTTCTCTCTGACACATACAGCACATAATCTCTCTTGTGTTTTATTGACGTTGGTGTATTATTGTCCCTTTTTTTCCCTTCAGTTTCCTCTGTTTAGTTCCCCAAGAGGCAAAAACGTCCCAGCATGTACAGGGAGCAGGATATGACACATACGTCCACGATGCTGTAAAATTGGTAAGACTTCCAGAAACCCATCATGTAAGCTTGTGTGTTACTGTGGTGATTTTTTCACTGCTTTTTAAAAACATTCCTAATTAACAATTCAATCATCTAGAATAACAAAATGCAGATTTGCAGAAAATCGACTGGTGCTGGTCAGTGTCATTAATTCGTTTGTGTTTAAAAGGATAGGCTATACATCCATAAAAGGATGTATTTATGTAAATATATTCTTATAAAACTTATATAGATTTATATTAACACACTAGTTCTAATAGGCCTACATTATTGTTTCTATAGCAACAACTCACCAAGTGACATGTACGGCTAATTAACAATGTGTAATTGTTTTTATGGTTGCGTTTTCTGTAAGGAAATAGAATGCTTATTTAGCACTGATGGAAGGAGTCTCCAGTGGCAGCGCTTGGTAAGAGGTAAACCTGTAACTTTAGGTTTTCCGCCACGGGAAAGTCTTCATGATCGAGGAGTTTACACTTTGCGTGTTCTCGGTAACATGACAAGATGCATTTTTTTGGTCTTATTAACTTCAAGAGAGAGAAAAAAAGAGCTGTGAGGGAACGACTATTTATAGCAGCTATAATATAAGGAACAAACTTGTTTCACAGACGTTCCACAACATAAAACCTAACTATAAATGGATAAAAAGTATCACGTGAGCGTAATCGTTGGCAGATTGCTGTGGTATAAGAGAAATAAAACATGTCAGGCTTTATTTTTGCTTATTTGTTTTCATTTTGTGTTCACTCACACCCAGTGCATTTCTATTTCATTTTGACCCGTGCCTACATTCGAAAATAAAACTTGTTTCACTCGTTACGCACGTTTTTTTTTTTTTGTTTTTTTTTGGTCGTCCATCAGGTACTTATGGGTAAATTTAAATGCTTTCGAATGCCTTAATTGTCTCACATTTGAACATTTTATTGAAAACTACTACTGTACATATTAGTTAGTTGTATATCAGTTGAATGCCTTGATAAACTTTGTAATAAAGTGCACCAGAAAGAGATAGCTGTATGCTGTGAGGTTAACTCAGTCTCTCTCTCTCTCTCTCTCTCTCTCTCTCTCATTTCGCAGCTAAAAGAGTGTTCGGCTGTGTCTGCGGACTGGGGTTGGCCGGACACCCCAAAACCCATCGAAGTCCAGGCCAGCAGTTCAGACTTCTACGAAGGACACTTCCTCAAAGTACTGTTGGACAGGATTTCACGCATACTGGAGCAGGTAGCCATTTTGTTACTGCATCCTATTTATCCAGATGAAATAATCTTCACATTCTCGACACATACACAACACACTCTCATCATTTCTTCCTCGATGTGTGTGTGTGTGTGTGTGTGTCAGCCATATGAGCTGAACCTACAGGTGACGTCAGTGCTGTCTCGGCTGTCCGTGTTTCCTCACCCTCATCTTCACGAGTACCTGCTGGACCCCTACATTAGCCTGAGCCCTGGCACTCGCTCGCTCTTCTCTACACTCGTCCGAGTGAGCATTTTTCTTTTCTTCTCTCTCTATCACATTACTCATGTCCAGTCTCTGCTCTCTAAAACTCAATTCACTTTAATTCAATTTTATTTGTGTGGCGCTTTTAACAATGGACATTGTCACAAAGCAGCTTGACAGAAATAAATCAATTCAAATTAAGTTAAATCAAAATAAATTGTACGTATGTGAATTTATCCCTAATGAGCAAGCCAGCGGCGAAAACTCCAGTGTAAAGCAAATAAATCCGAACAACAGTCTCCAGTGAATTTCCTACAGCGACCAAGCCATTACTCTAGCTCTTACTGTGTGTTTAATCCAAATTTATTCACATTTCACACATTTTTCACAATTTTTTTAGTTTAGCTACAACATTAAATACATTTTAAACATGCTAATGAATGTATGATTGTTTTTGTTCTTTTTTACAGTAGATTATATATATATTTTATCAGCTACCATTCTATACCAGAAAAACATTTTGACTTTTTTCAAATTGTTACATATCCTTACATGACAGGTATAATGTCCTTTACATAGTTACGCTTCGAAGTAGATAAACTTGTAGGTATGTTTTAGCTTATTCAGATCAGTTTGATAACAATAATAATGAAATAATTCACTGTCCTATAACAGAGCTAGACATTGCTAATCTGTAGGAAGGTAGATTTTAAATCATTACTCATTTCTCAACCTGCTTCCTGTCTCTTGCTGTAGGTGATCGGCGAGCTGATGCAGAGGATCCAGCACATCCCAAACTTCACCCAGAGACTCGTCACGGTCAGGAAACAGCTCATGGGCCTCGAGGAGGAGACTGTGTAAGACCATGTGATTCGTTTTTCTACAAAATGATTCATTTAAGTAAAGACTCAGTGCATTATCCACATTTTAATAACCCATATTAATAAGGAATAAGCACGATGAGGCGTGCAGTTATAGGAAAATTATCAGTGGCAGGTTGGTGTGATGCAGAACAGACATGAGGTGAAGCTGTCGTTATTTTTTTTATCCTGCTTATACCATGGTAGCTTGACAACTATTACACATTTTTCTTTTTTTATCCATTTATAGTTATTGTGTATTCCCACGTTATTGTTCTGTTATTGCAGCTATAAGCATCAATCCCTCACCGCTTTTAAATTTTAAATTAAACATTTTTCTTAGAGATATCTAGAGATATCTTGACCATAACGAATTGTCAACATCAAAACACATATTTTTTTATCTGTTAATAGTTTATTTATCATTTATTTATTGTTTTTCCGTCCTTTGTAACGTTAATGCATTTTGTACTTTTAATAAATAACGGATCAGAGCAAGAGATCTGCCTTCTGACCAATCAGAATCAAGAATTCAGCAGGCCTTGGTATAAATTTAGTTGATTAAATGGCAGTTTGGAAATCCTATTGATGAACTAGAGCTGAGGTTTGATAAGCCCCGCCTCCTTTTTGTTTAATTGGTCAACACTGTGTGAGAGTGCACTCAAAGTCATTTCTGATTTCCCCCATTCTCAGAGTGGATCATGGCACGCTGCTGAAGGGCGTGATCGTACTGGAGGAGTTCTGCAAGGAGCTCGCAGCCATCGCCTTCGTCAAACTCCCTGTGGGCGATCAGGAGCATCTCTCAGCCCCTTAAACAAACGCAGGGCTGAATCATCAGGTGCTTCAGAGTTCGCGTGTTTGCACAGAGGAAGGCGGGACTGTCACTGCAGGGTACAATACACTGGCATGGGTCACTTTCCGCACGCATGGGTACGGTAAGGGTCGGTACCGTTGCCTCGTTGCTGGTCTTGTGTTTGGAGTTGACTGCTTTTTACCAGCCTTTTGAAGACCATGAGACACGTGGTGCCTTTAAAACAGTCAGGAATTGACTGGATGAATGATGATAATTAACGACTTTCAGCTTCTATAGTAGAAAAAATATTTAAAGTGATAAAGGTGAGTTCTTCCTCAGTCACTCCACTAACACTAAAACTGAGAAAAATGGCTCCAAAGTTATTTTCATATCCATCCAAATGTGAAGATACAGTGGCCTTATTTAATATTTATATTGTGTATTTTTATACACAGAAATTTTGACAAAACTTTTATTTTTAGTCAGATCATTTTTTTAAAATATCAACCAAAATTATAACTATTCTGATTTGATAAAAATCCATTAATGCACATTTTTCCTTAGCAACTTAAGTAGCATAGTCATGATAATCCTCGCTGCTGAACCAAACATCCAGGGGGTGGAGCTGGACCTGATCCAACTCCTCCTATAAACCTAACTCTAACCCACTAGACAACACAAAACAGCACACACACTTATCCAGCCTGAAACACTGAGTTCTCTCCACCCCCTGGAGTTTTGGTTCGAGTCTCCCCAGGTAGGAGGAGCTGGATCAGGTCTGACTCCACCCCCTGGAGTTTTCGTTCTGCAGTAAGGGGTATTTGGCGTAGTTAGCTCTAGTAGAGCGATAATCTAGTGTGGTAGAGAAGATCACCTTTATCTGCACATCATGAAATAGATAATACCTACGCTTAATCGGCTGCCCAAAAGTGCTGCTTTTTTTTAATTCAAGTGTTCATGCTCAAATTTTGCACATTGAATGTTAAGCTATATCATGTAGCTGATTATTGTTAAATGTCTGGTAGGTTAGCGAGCTACGTTTGAGGTAAGGGGGAAACATAACGCAAATTTGATCTTACAGCTTTGACCTTAGCGTGAGATAGAAGATTTCTATCTAAGATTTCTAGGAGTTAAATTTCACTGCGGATTGAGAATCCTAAAAAAGTCTCGATTTGTCTCGAGACCAAACAGCACAGTCTCATGATTAACCTGAGTTTGGAGGATCCTGAGCCATCGCACATCTCTCATTTCACCGTTCCTACTCTGTTTTGTTCCTCTCACATAGCGACGGCAGAATTATCGCCTTTAATGCGTATTTCATGTTTAAAATGATCATATCATAGTGACGTGTTTACTCGAACTTTTTCTGCACATTAGTCTTATATCATTATTTATATTATAATAATATTATTATTACAAGCTTTGAAATAAGTATGGAAAAAGACTTCTGTCATTTTTATTAAGTGTGGTACTTTACATATGGACATTTATTAATATTATTATTATTATTATTATTATTATTATTATTTTATTATTGTTTTAATTGCTGAACCAAACAATAAGGGTCTGATTTCTCTTTTCCTCTGTATTCTTTTTCCTAATGAGTCACAGTCCTTATCACTGTGATGGTAATTAAGATGTTCTCAGAGTTTGTATCGCTTAACACAGGGCTCAGACACAGCATCGTGTGTGAGTTCTGTGTCTCTGATGAATTCAGTGCTTGTTGTTGAAGGACTGGACTTGTATACATGAAACAATGTGATCTGTGTAAACATGGATGATATAAAGATGAAAATCATGACACTCTTGCTGTATCAGTAAACTGATTTATTACAAAACAGAAGTGTATATCATGCCTCATACTTGATACATTTTTCTCACCATGCGTTATAGCGCTTAAAGGCAAACTCCAGCATTTTTAATCCAAAGCATCTGTAGTATGCATGATTACCATTGAATAGAAATGTTTTTTTTCTCAGTAATGAGAAAAAATAAATAAATAGACGTCTCTGGGCAGCTCTTCCATTTCGTCAATAAACTTTTACGTATATTCTCATTATATTCACAGACCACTTTATTAGGAACACTTGTACACCTGGCTCATTCATGAAATTTTCTAATCAGCCAATCATGTAGCAGCAGGTCAGTTCATAAAATCATACAGGTCAAGAGCTTCAGGTCACATCAAACATCAGAAACAGGGGAAAAATGTGATCATGTCAGTGACTTTGACTGTGGCGTGGTTTGTTGTTGCCAGACAGGCTTGTTTAAGTATTTCAGAAACTCCTGGGATTTTCTAATTCACATTTAAAACACAAACCATCAAAAGGTATTAAGACGTATATAATTTGGTATACTTTGGTATACTTAAAGTGAAAACATTCTCTAAATAAAAAGACGTCTTGAGGAGAAAACTTGTCTCAGCCTCAGATGCTCCGCCCACAGGGCACGGAGTGTGATGTATTTTGTACGCTTTTCTGGCTGAGATGTTCAGGATCTTAAATGCTGCACTCTGATTGGCTCTCTACACTTCAATGCAAACTTTTGAACGCCGTGTCACAACTACAGATACAGAACCCTGTCTTTAAACGTTAATAAATAGTTAGTAGGGAGTAGATGAGATAATCCTGCAGTGCTTTGGATCCAAAGGCATAGACGTGAGAAAGTAATGGCACATTTCGCACACTGTCGCACCGCAACAGCTGAAGCACGCAGATCACTGTAGAGACGCCCTGCAGTGTGTCAGAAAGCAGCGCAAACCGATCATTAGCTTAAATCTGTTGTAGTTAATTAGTCAAAGCCAATCATTAGAGAACGTGCATGGGCAGGAGTGAACTGTCCTTTATCCTCCTCAGTATCTTGCCTTTCAGGCTCTGATTGGTCACTTCGCGCCACGTGTACCTCTCGCTGTCCAAAAGCGGTGGGCTGCTAAGCTCCTCCCCCTCTTCTGAATGCTCCAGAGTCACGAGTGTATTGAAACAGATCCCGTCTGATTGGCCCAGGACTCTGCCATCGTGCTGCACTCCCAGAATCCCATGCGTGTTGACGTGCAGCACGTGACTCATCGCCCGCATGCACTCCTGGACGAGTCTGCTCCCCGCCCATGTGACCGAATACCCTTCCTGTGAGACGGCCACAGGAAGGCGAGTGTGCGTCTCAGGATTGGCTGTGTGTTTAGCGAGAAGCAGCCACATTCGCTCCTTGCAGCTGAAGACGAGGAGCAGTCTCTGACACACCACAGAGCAAGGCAAGTTCACAGGGTGACAAACGGGGAACCAAGGCTTCTGACGATATCTCAGCCCAGCGTCGATAAGACACGCAATGTCCCAGCTGCGCAGAGGAAGAGGAGCCTCTCGATCCCACCACTGAGCCTGCACCGACTCCGAGTCGGCCTCGGACGGCGTCTTCAGGCTGCCCCCTAGTGGACGAGGAGAGGAAGCGTTACTATTACACCATCTTCAGGCGCTGCCTCACTGAAATGCTGAAAAGAACTCCTTTTATATTTTCCATGGAAGTGGAGAAAAAAATTATATGTATGATAAGATAAGATATTTATTCTTGTTCTAGTTTTTACTATAAAATCTTTTATTATAAAAGCTGAAGTCATGACCTGGGTCTACAGAGAAGTAGTGAGCAGGAGAGAAGAAATAACTGCGTTAAATAGCTTTTTAACAGTCCCACTTATAAATCCTATTAATGACTAATCATTTGGTAGATGCTTTTATCCAAAGCGGAGGCAGAATCCTCTTACTGCTACCACTGATTATTTTAGGTGCCTGACCGATAAACGTTATTACAAAGCCACGAGCGCTGACCTGTGACCTCGGCGAGGAAGGCGAAGCGGATCCACTTCCTGCCCCGTTCCTGCACCAGCAGCATAGTGATTGGCTCACACTCAAACCCCGCCTCCTCTTTTACCTCCCTGCGCAGAGCTTCGTGGATGCTCTCGCCCGCCTCCATGCGGCCTGCAGGGAGGTACCAGCGACCGTAACACTCCCTCTTCGCTTCCTGCACCATCAGCACCTTGCCCTATCACACACACAGAGTCACTGTCACTGCAGTGTGATATATATTTAAGTGTTGCATGTGTACATGTTAATGATCCTCACCTCAGCGTTGAAGATGACAGCGCTCACTATATAACACGCGTTTTTTCTCAGGGTTACAGCTTGCACATGATCAGGCGTGGAGTCAAAGTCTAGAACCTCCAGCCCTTCTCCGTTCAGCATCTTCTCCACCTTTTCCTCCACATCTTCATCCACAGAGTCCATACTGCTTATTGGAGGTTCACTGGAGACTGAAACAACGTCAGTAGATGACGTCATACAACGTTACACTAGTCCCGGAAGTAAATTCCCCCTTCATTTCAGTCACTTCTGTTTTTTTCCCTTGTTTTTTTTTTTTTTTTTTAATCAAACACTTTTTTAAAAGATTTTCTTCTGGTGTATAGTATTCAAGTTCATTTATATAAACATTAAAACCAGAAATAAGTTAAATAAGATAATTAATTAATTAATTAATTAATTAATTAACCAATCAATCAATCAATCAATCATTAACTAGCCAGCTATGGTTTCTATTCCCACCGCCACATCTGATTGGTCCTCAGTGATGCTCTATGGAACTTGTAGTTCATTCAAATGAACTACAAAAGGAAGAAGCTAGTGCTAACTAGCAAAACATTAGCACTAGCTTAAACTAACGTCTAAACAGCTAGGCTGAGTGGGTTAACTGGGAAAAGTGGGAGCTTTGTAGTCAGGTTATGGTAGTGTATCATCATAAATCTATACATTTCTGTGCATTAAAATAGAAAAAGTTATCATATTTAATAATATTTATACGGTACTTACAGTATAAGCACAGCAGTATTGAGTGATGCTGCTTTACAGGAAAGGAGACTTCTGCGCAGTGATTAGCTGAAACTTAAGGGACCGGGGTAAAATTATTCATCTGAATTGTAAACGAACAACTTAATATTCTGTGTATATGGAGGAACAATATAGAGGAACAGTAAAATTTAAAAAAAAAAACTTGAATGCTTATATTTTGGGCATAATGATAATATATGTAGTACAAAACACAAATGAATTATTCGATATACATGAGTTACATAACAGTGAATTTAGTGACTTTTCGACTATCCCTAACATTCCTAACAAAGTAATAATGTAATTTACTTCCACCCTCAGACAATATCTGCAGTGTATATACAGTCATTAATTACACTTTTGTGATGTTTCCTCTTGCTATTGAATGGTATTGTGAGAGAAATTAGAAGATAAATTAATATTTTAATTGGGTTAAAGTCACTTGGGAGACTTCCTTTGTGTGCACTAACAATGTAGAAATAGTACTTCATTCACTTTCATTTTTGTGTTATTATATAGAGTTCACAACAGAGACATCATGGAAATGTGATCCAAGTAGGTTAGTGGATTATCTTTTTTAATTTTGAAGGTAAAGGTGTAGAGATATAGAGTAATTTCCTAGGCAGTAAAACCATGTTACTATGTAATGTATTATTATCTATATATACACAATATGATCAAAAGTATGTGGACACCTGACCATCACACCCATATATGATTCCTCCCCAAACTGTTGCCACAAAGTTGGAAGCACACAATTGTCTAGAATGTCTTTGTATGTATAGCTTTACAATTTCCTTTCACTGGAACTCAAACCTGTTCCAGCATTACAATGCTCCTGTGCACAAAGCGAGCTCCATGAAGACATAGTGTGTTAAGGTTGGAGGTGAAGAACTCGAGTGTCCTGCACAGAGCCCTGACCTCAACCCCACTGAACGCCTTTTGGGATGAACTGGAACACCGACTGCACCCCAGACCTCCTCACCTACTGTAACATCAGTGCCTGATCTCAATAATTGTCTTGTAGCTGAATGACCACAAATTCCCACAGCCACGCTCCAAAATCTAGTGGAAAGACTTCGCAGAAGAGTCAGGTGTCCACAAACTTAATTCTACCACAGCCTTGTTGAATTCTCAATTCTTATATAATCATTGATATGGTGAAGCTGTCTGTAAATAAGCGTTTATTTATCATTTATGGAAGGAGTCTCCAGTATCAATGCTGAGGTAAAGCTGTACGTTTTCCAGCAGGGGAAAGTCTTCAGGACAGTGGAGTTTATACTTTGCGGTTTCTCCGTAACATGACAAGCTGATTTCTTTTTCAGTATCTGGTAAGAGAAAGACTGTTTCTAGCTGCTGTAACATGATTGAGAACAGGAACTCACTTGTCTTGCAATAAATGTAACTTGATATAAATAAATAAATGTAATTGTTGGCAAATTTTCTGTGGTATCAGGACGATAAAACACTTCAGAATGTGCTGTTATAAGAACTTTAATGTATTAACAATAACTACGCTTCTTCACACCACTGTGTCATTGATTATTTTCCTATAACAGCACATCCCAGAGTGTTTTATTACTCAATTCACGGCATCTACCTCTGGTTATAGCCCATCAGAGGTTTATTTTCCCAATTTCCCAATATTTTCCCAAATACTAGCATTTAGCAATGGAATCTGAACTAAGCTAACTGACTAATTTAGCTTATATGCAATGAACAAACGTTTAATTTTTATGGTGTATTTTGTCAGGTTTGTTTGGTGTTAAATAAAGTTTCAGAGTAAAGGCGTAGAAATGTTCCTAGGCCTATTTTTTAGGACATTTAGTACATCATTATCAATATAACTCTATATAACATATAACTTTAAAGGTGCGATTAGTCATTTTGTTTTCAAGATTAGCTCTCTAATGGTGAAATACTTGGGTTAGACATTTGAATAATTTTTTTTTAAACTCTTTGAGCCCAACCCCTCCCCCATTCCCACCCATGTTCACAAAGCTCCGCCCCCAGGATCTACATGGTCCATCCAAACGCAAACAAACACCGGATTTCCGGGCCGGAAATTAGATTTCCAAATCGGTTTACTCAGTCACATATTAATTTAGTCCTGAAATCATGGCTTACATCATTATTTTTTAAATCATATTCTACATATTTTTTTCAGGTTGTTTGTACAAGTAAGAAATGAAAACTGCAGCTTTAACGCTACAACAGCTACAGCAGCTTTCTGGGGTTTCTACGGTGACATGAGCTGTCCAATCAGAACATTTCCGCCCCCCCTGTCAGCCAATCGTAGCAGCGCAGGAGGCGGGGATTATCGGAATGGGAGTTGGTGAGCAGAAGAGATCGTTTGCGCATGCGCAGTCCGGCCCTGTGTAGTAGGGCTACCTCGGAAATTGGTGTAGTGACTCAAGCGGTTATTTCTGTCGGATTTACGAGCAGCAACTGCGCCATTGATGAGCGGATTACTTTGAAAAACGTTCATTTGTAAAGAGGAGCTTGAGTCTGTTGAACATGTAACTGTACACCCAGGCAAACTGAGAGAAAATGAGCAGGTAGTTTCCAGCTTTCTTCCCCTTTACAGGAGTGTTCTGTGGAAGAGGAGTGTTGATCACTGAAGGCTGGAGAAAGACCTGAAACACAACCTGACTGTCAAAAAGTGTGTTTCTAAGCCATGGCTGTGGTTTCATCCTCTCACTTCCACATCATCTGTGTGCTGTTTGTACTCTTCGACAGCACTGGAGGTAAGCAGACCCAACCAGGTAGCTGTAGTGTTTACTTTTTATTAAGACTAATAGAAAAGCAAGTTCTAATCATTTTATTTACATATCATAGTTCAGGTACAGTCCTAAACATCTTTCTTAAGCTGTCCTGGCACAAGTTTATTTCTGGCACACCTTTATTTCTTATTTTTTTTTACTTTTCTTTAAAAAAAATTAGAATAATTTCATTTCTCGTCTCCGAATTTTGGGGAGTTTTTGGAGAGAATCTCATTTTAATTTTATCATTCGACACTTCCAGGACAACAGTGAAACATTTTTTCACGACTCATCCTGTACTAGTCTTGTGTTCGTCCAATTAAATGCTCTCTAGGGTGTATATGTCCCGCCCCTACGGATGTGTCTTGCTCTAGAGCGGAATTTCGTCTTCCAGGAGATCATCTACAGGCGTGGGTGAAAACGTTGAAAAAAAGGTTTTTGTTAAAGGTGCATTAGGTAAGATTAGTCCTTTTTGTTCAAGATTAGGTCTCTAATAGTTAGATGAGTTCGACAATTGAATGATTCCCGCCCACATTCATGAAGCTCCGCCCTCAGGATCTTTGGTGGCCTGTAGAGTATAGTGTCTATAAAATGACTGACAGGAGGTGCATCCAAACACAAAAACTTAATCCATAGGTTTTTTTATTATTATTATTGTGTTCTACATATCTTCAAGGTTATTTCTACAAGTAAAGTATAAAAAAACCGACTATTGCACCTTTAACTTCTCCGTTCTCCGTATTTATATTATAGCTAAGGTCAGGTTTGTTTAGATTGGGATGGGGGTGTGACGTGACGTATCTCGAGCGCTCACCTCAAGAGAGCGGCTGGTGAGGGAATTCTTGTTAATTAAAGAACGACACTACACATGTCGTACTTTTTATCCGTTTATAGTTACATTTAATTTTGTGGAGCGTTCGGGAAACATATTCGTTCCTGTTATCACTTGCGTCATAACAGCTAGGCTTATAATCACTCGTTCTCTTACTTTTAAATTAATAAGACATCTTATCTTGTACATCTGGCTTTTCTTGTAACCTGTCTGTTTACATTGTATTGAGGCTGTATGTGTGTGTGTGTGTGTGATGTATCTTTAGCTGATTGATCTAGTCAGCAGAAATCTCAGTCAGATCCAGTTGCAGACTTTTTTACGCTGGTGGGAATTGTTGTGATGTCGGATATCCTTCCGCTTTGGGAATGAGGGAAAGCCTATGTAACCCAGACCATAACATTTAAAACTTCCCACCCCAGTCTCGAGTAAATAAAGGGTCATCATTTTCCCACGGTAATGCACAGAGTGATGCAGCACATACAATACGGTGCAAAAGTCTGAGCCCCCCCACCACCCTTACAAAGAAAAATGCTTTCAGTCCATTAAGAAGACCCCATTAGAGTTTTCACATCATCAGGAAAAATCAGGACTGGGAACATTTATAGGCTACACAATCTGATATTTGATGTAGATCAGTTCCCAAAGGCTGTCAACATAATAGATTTGTTATAAGCATGAATATCAGTAGCCTGTATTGCACAAACTGTTGCTAGAACTCTTTCGGATTAAAGTTTAGTGGTGAGGTTGTTATTATTATTATTATTATTATTATTATTATTATATAAATGGGTGGTTGAATATTTTTTAATCATGCCGTGAAAATTCAAACTTTGGGCACACATTTTTACTAGGACCTCTGTTATAATGGTGCGCATATATAAATCATTAATAAGACTTTTTTTGTTAGCTGTTAAAATTCCACTTTTACATGATTTTAACTGTTTTTTTCCAACTAATTCTGGGTCTCTGACACCCTGATATTTTCAATTATGTTTGATTTTCTTGGGGATAAATCACGTAGTGTGATCCCCTCTTCAACTAATAGCAAGAACGTTGACTCTCGTTGAGAAACAGCCAATGAGAATCCGAGGGGAAATCAGATTCATCTGCTGTCACGCGCAGCAGATCCCTGAATCCAGTTTATCAACTACTTGTATTCACAATAATATGGCTTCTATGAGAAATTATGTGGCATGACATACCCAAATGGTCGTTAGGAAGAGCAAAAATAAAAACAAACACAATGTAAAGTATAAAAATAGCTACTTTGTTTTAAGGACACCTCCACTTCTCTTTGCAGAACAGACAATCCTCGCTACCTGCGTCTCCCTAACCAATACTTCTTCAACTTATTTCTTGTATTTCTTTTTTTTCCCCTTGATTCCATACAAAATAGTGACAAAAACAAATGTTAGACACCGCTCCTATTTATTTTTCTTGTGAAAGTGGGATTTCGGGTTCAGTGCACTCGTCTGCGATTCGAGATCCTGTAGTGTGAGAGGGTCAGCGATTTTGTAAGTGTTGTAGCGTGCACTCGGCATTAAACTTCCTTTATTATCTACAAGTCTGCAGTTTTGGGGTAAAAAAAGCAAACTTCCCCCATTTGGTTAAAGCCTGAAATCATATATAGGTATCTGTGAATGTTTTCACTCATTTAGATCATGTTAGCTCTCTCATAGCCTCATGATTACAACAAGTTCATTTAGTAAGAGATTTTCCCGCTTCATCAGTTCCACTCAGTGGATGGAAATCTCTGTTTAAACACTGTGTGTGACATACGTCCCTGTTACATCAGATCCAGATGTGTGAACTGATATGAAACAGCTGGGGTAAACACGTCAGGAAGGGATTGTGCGTACGTAGTAGGTAATAAACTAAGAAAGGGTTAAGTGTGAATGTCAGTTTGATGCAAATAGTGCAATTGAGAGAGAATAATAACTTAAACTATAACTTAAATGGAATAAATAAATGGATAAAAAGTATGACATTATGTTATCATTGGCAAATTGCTGAGGTATAAGAGGAAGAAAACACTTGTTATTGGAAAATAATCAACTTCATGGTGGTAAAAGTAACTCTGACTCATGTTGAGCCTTATCTCACCACCCTGTCTCTGATTATTTTCCTATAACTGCACTCCTCCCAAGTGTTGTTTTCCTTACATAATTGTGTGTATAGATTTTTTTTGTGTGTTTTTGTATATTTGCAGGTTCACCTTCTCAGACATCCCAGTTCTCTTCGTATGAAGTGAGCGTACCGAAACGCATCAGCAGACACAGGAGAGAGCAGGACGGCACCGTCTCTGATAAGGTGAAGCCACACACACACACACACACACACACACACACACACACACACACACACAAACACACAGTAGCAGCTTTCTGATTAACTGTTTCTGCTTTCTGATTAAGAAAAAAAAACACAGAGCCTAAAGCTTGATTAGGTTTTATTTTTAATTATAATTATTTTTACATTATTAAAAGTTTGTATGAAAGTGTGTAGTTATGAACACGACTACGAGGTCATGATCCTCCCACACACTCAGTCATCACTTTCTCTTCTTCTTTCAATCAGTCTTCATGCATCCCACTCACTCTCTGATATCTGTCTTTCCTCCCACTCTATCTCTCTGTCTCTCTCTCTCTCACTCTGTCTCTCTCCAGTGGTGTGTGTGTGTGTGTGTGTGTGTGTGTGTGTGTGTGTAAAAGATAATTCTACAGGAACCATCTGCTTTGTCCAGATGCCCAGTCAGCAGGGGCCTAGTTAATAAAAGACTTCCTATGCCAGGGTCATGCTGGGCATCGCAAAACAGACACACACACACACACACACACACACACTCACACACACACTCTCACCTTTGTGTCATTGAGAAACAGGCAAAAACACTCACTGATAAATCACGAAGAGAGGGAAGAGGGAGGATGAGTCGTGTCTTATAGGTTGCTTGAAGGTCTTCATGAACTTCTGTTCATCGAGAAGTGATCACATGATCAAATGATCTGCATCGCAGGGGGTTGAGCTATTCTCCTGGGTGTGTATTCTCCTGTCTCAATTCAGCCCAATGGCTAAAAACGCTACTACAGCAGCAAAGAGACAGAAAAAAAACGGCTTTTAATCCAGACTCGGGTACCGCAGTGTACATGAGTAATCCATGAAGAGAGCATGCTGATGTTTCTTGAGAAACAGGATGTTTTTGGACGGAAGTGCTTCCTCAGCAATGTCCTAAATGTCCTTTATTATGCTTTACGTACTAGAGCGCTTTACAAAATGCTGTGAACTTGCCATGGAGCGTGCATTTTAAATGGTAAACCTACACAACACTTTCACTGTAATTACACCACAGCGCTGTTGAATGAGCTCGAATCTGATTGGTCAGAAGGTGTGGATTCATTTTCTGTAACAGACAATGCAAATCACAGTTTTATTAATGCGCACGTATTAATACTTTATCGTTTCTATAGTAACAGCTTCCACAAGGTGATGTTTTCTGTGATGAGACGTTTATTTAACATCTTTGGAAGGAGTCTCTAGTGTCAGCACTTTGCAATCTTCAGGACAGGGGAGTTTTTACACTTAGGAGTTTCTCTGTGTTTTTCATCTTATTTAGTTTAAGTGAGAGGAAAAAAGTGAAGCTGGTGCAGGAACGACTGTTTATAGCTGCTGTAACATAAGCGATAACAGGAACTAACTTTTTTCATGGACGTTCCACTGCATTTAATGCAACTGTAAATGGATAAAAAGTATGACATGCTGTTCATTAATAAATAAAATATTATATTCATTGGCAAATTGCTGTTGGGGAAAAACTGGGAGGAATGAGGGGAAAAATCCAAAAAAAAAAGAAAAGAAAACTCTTCGTGACATGTTGTCATAGGATGCTAATCAACTTGATTATTCCTTTCTTAGCTAACTAGCTAACATAGGCTCGCTAGCTTGCTACAAACAGTGTAAGCTGTAAGTATCTGTTACTAAAATGTGACTGAATATGAGTGATTATGAATTAAATGTGGGATGTAAAATGCAAAACTGTTAATAACTCACTCCATGCGTGTTTTAATTACTTCCGGTCACATGATCGCATTCCATCTAGTCACACAAGTTGAACATTTCCAACGCATCCTTGATTGTCTCTGAAAATGAAAATGAAAATTCGTTTGAAAATGAATGAGTTCTGAGATATATATTGTCTGTCGAAGGAATGAAAAAGTGAATAAGTGACAAGAAAGATGCCAGAGTCATGACGACATCGTTAAAATGGAGGATACTGAAGTGCAGCACCATGGTGCTGATTTTCATTTTCATGAAGTGACTGAGCCTGTGTGTGTGTTTGTGTTTTTGTGTTTTTAAAGGTGTCCTATGTTATCCCAGCTCAGGGGAAAGAACATGTCGTCATCCTGGAGAAGAACGAGTGAGTATTCTCTCTCTCTCTCTCTCTCTCTCTCTCTCTCATGTAAACACACTCATGCTGTGTCTCAAATCGCATACTTATGTACAACTCCTAAACTAGTAGCTATGAGCAGCCCTTGTTAGCTCCGTTTTGTTTTTGGATTGACTTTTCATTTAAAAATGTATTCAATGTCCTAATCTTGTAGAGTTAAACACATTAAAGTACATATAGAATAATTTTAAGTACTGGTTGAAGTATTTATAACGGTTGATTAACCATTTAAAAAAAAATCATATCCAGAAAAGACAGAAAAGTACAGGAGAGCTTAGGAATATTATCAGTGAGTGTGGTCGGGAACTGCTTGATGGCAGTGGCAATTGCGAAAACTCAGCTGTATGGTGGATTTTTAGGTGATTCTGCAGTAATGTGCAGAAAAAAAACCCATAGTATATTTTCGGTATAGATCAGTTGTCTAATGTCCACATGGCTGATATTTTCACTGTTGATGTGATGTTTTAATCACAAGATTTAATCACTTTTTAATTATCATTATTAACGTTATTTGTATTAAGTGTTAGATCTGACACTTCATTGTAAGCCAGGTTTGATTTTTTTTAGGACGAAATTTTCAGAAGTTTCCTTGACAGTGCCGTGTTGACCAGTTTCGGCCAGAATTTATTCGGGAGCGTCCGTAATAAATAAAGTTAACGCATGTATAAATATAGTCAAACATATAGTGATATATCTTATTCCATATTAATATTAATATTAATGAACTGAAATCATTCTTCATTTTCCTTGACATATAAAGCCAGGGCGCCCCATGAATTCAGTCAAGTGCATGTGTGATGGTGGGAAAGGGGCGGAGCTTCCCAACAGTGTCCATTCATACCGGCGATTTCGATTCATTCCAGATTAAATTGACGTATGGTTCATTAGTATGGCATCAGAGCTGCTGTGTACTGATCAACTACAAAAAGAGGAAGGTCACGTCAGGGTTTCAATTTCCTGACAAGCCCTTACAAGAAACCACGTACAAGAAATCTCTACGTGATCGTGCATAGGATGTTAAAGAGAGCACAGGGTACGGAGCTGCCCCTTAAACACACTTCCTGACCTTCTAACTTCAGATGCCAGCTTAGGAGAAAAGCTATTTCCAGCTAAAAACGCAGGAACTTTAACACTGTTGCACAAGTTTCCTCATCCTCAGCCGTATTCATCAGCGGATTTATTTTGGGATCTCACAGAGATTTATGCAGTCAGCTGATGAGGAATGTGAAGCAGCCGACATTTTTCCTGATTTACTACAGTCTTAAGAAAAAAAGTTTGCAGCCAACACTGTGTAGAACCACAGAACAAAGGATTTTTATCTTTTTTAAGTCGGACCTCTATAACATTTGTAAATGTTGGAAAATAGCTGTAGTATACGGAGGAATAAAACACTTCAGGACGTGCTGTTATTGGAAAATAATCGACTTCAGGGTCAGTCACAGTGACGCTGCTTCATCACAGCACCCTCTCGCTGGTTATTTTCCTACAACAGCACAACACAGAGTGTATGTGTGTGTGTGTGTGTGAGTGAGAGTGAAAGTGAGAGAGAGAGAGAGAGAGAGTGAGCGAGCGAGCGAGCGAGAGAGAGAGAGAGAGTGAGCGAGAGAGAGAGCGCACTGCTTTAATTCCTTCCAGCTGCTTCTGATCAACAATAAAACTCCACCAACAGAACTGAAGATTAAACACACACACACACACACACACACACACACTGAGAGAGAGCAGGAAGAAGAAGGGAGGCTAGAGAGAGTCAGAAAGAAAGATACAGGATGCCTATATGGCTAGAGGGATGGATGGACATAGATATACGAAAGAAAGAAACAAAGAAATATGCATGATGGATGGATGGATGGATGGATGGATGATAGATAGATAGATAGATAGATAGAGGAATAAATGAAAAAACAAAGAGGAAAGAAGAAAGAAAGAAAAAAATGTAGATAGACATATAGATAGATACATAGATAGAGAAAAGAATATAGATAGATAGATAGATAGATAGATAAAGGAAAGAACAAAAAAGGACACTAAGAAAGATACAGGACAGAAAGAAAGAAAGACAAAAGAAAGAAAGGTTGATACAGGAAGGAACAGATATAGGAAAGTAGTATTCAGGAAAGAAAGAGAAACACACATAAACAAATAGACACACATGCATACACACACACACACAAACAAACATAAACATAAAAATCGAAAAAGGCCGAGTGTTGTATGGACTGGTCTCCGATGTCTGAGAGAAACACACTCCCTCTCTCCAGCACACACAGTGCAGCAGAGCAGACGGATTAGTGCTGCTGGTTTGGAACACAGCCGGGGCCGAGTGTGTCCTGGACTTTATCCGCTCTTTCTCTCTAGGCCTCTCTCAGTATACACTCCCTCTGTGTGTTTGTGTGTGTGTGTGTGTGTGTGTGTGTGCATGCTTCTTTCTTTACTTTTTCCAATTTTCTTTCCCCTTCTTCCATTTTTCTTTTCTTTCGTTATATCAGAGAGTACACTCCTATTAAGAAACAAGTTCAAAATACACCTAAAGCATCCTCCGCATCACTTCCTGCTTTCCAGTGCATTCTGAAACTTTAGGAGGCGGGGCCTAGTGGGTGGAATGACACCATATTGTGGGGGGAAAAAAGTTATTCTGGTTTTCTAAAATGGCCGCCGCCGTTATGTTACCGTGTTCAGCTGCATGGTGAAGTTTAGTTGATGGTTGTAGATGATAGGAAGTCCTGCTGTGTCCTAAACCACATCGCTGAGGAAGTGACCATGCATGACACACGCCTCCATTACGCGTTGAACACATTACTCTCTACACAGTACGCTTTTTCACACCGGTGTTTATTCATGCTTTAAGTTTCTCTTTGTGTGTTTTCTCAGGTTTCTCCTGCCAGAGGATTTCACTGTGTATTCCTACGCCAAGGACGGATCACTGATCACCGAAAGACCCAACATGAAGGTAGGAACTGAAACCCCAGCGCTTATAAGGCTTCATGACCAGGCTGCTGAGTGTGAGCTCATCGAATCATCGAATCATGAATAGGACATCTCAGCTAGTGTAAAATGTGAACAGGACGTCTCAGCTAGTGTAAAATGTGAGAAGGACGTCTCAGCTAGTGTAAAATGTGAACAGGACGTCTCAGCTAGTGTAAAATGTGAACAGGACGTCTCAGCTAGTGTAAAATGTGAGAAGGACGTCTCAGCTAGTGTAAAATGTGAACAGGACGTCTCAGCTAGTGTAAAATGTGAGAAGGACGTCTCAGCTAGTGTAAAATGTGAGAAGGACGTCTCAGCTAGTGTAAAATGTGAGAAGGATGTCTTAGATCATGTAAAATGTGAACAAGATGTCTTGGCTTGCGTAAAATGTGACCGGGATATCTCAGATCATGTCAAACATTGTCTAAAACATGAAAAAGGTTTCTTAGCCGGTGTAAAACGTGTACGGAACGTCTCAGCCGGTGTAAAACGTGTACGGAATGTCTCAGCTGGTATAAAACGTGTATGGGATGTGGTACTTTCTTCCTGTTTCAAGTCCATCTGAGATCACATTACAAATGAGCACTGAACGCTGTGACTCATCTGCCTCTGTAACTTCTAGCACTTAGCATCCATCCATCCTATTGTTTTTCCTTTCGTTTTCCTTTTTCTTTTTACTTTCTTCGTTCCTTCCTTTCCTTTTTCTTTCTGTTCCTCTTTGCTTTTCTTTTTTCTTTTATTCCTAAAAAAGTGTGCGGTTCTCAGTTGTCTCTCGGCGGTTCTCAATGTGTGGTTCTCAGTGTACAGTTCTCGGTGTGCTGATCTCACTGTGGGGTTCTGAGTGTGGGGTTCTGAGTGTGGGGTTCTGAGTGTGGGGTTCTGAGTGTGGGGATCTGAGTGTGGGGATCTGAGTGTGGGGTTCTGAGTGTGGGGTTCTGAGTGTGGGGTTCTGAGTGTGGGGTTCTGAGTGTGGGGTTCTGAGTGTGGGGTTCTGAGTGTGGGGTTCTGAGTGTGGGGATCTGAGTGTGCGGATCTCGGTGTGCGGTTCTCGGTGTGTTGTGTGTCTGTAGTAAACAGGACGGTGCTGTAGTCAGGTGTGTTTAGTCTCTGATTACAGGCTGATGATGGATCGGTTCTCTCCTCTTCCATCCAGAAGTGTTTATTTTTATCAGACAGAAAAAGCACGCTCAGATGTGTGTGATGGAGCAGAACTGATTCCAGCACAGTCAGATGTGTGTAAAAAAATATCACACCATGTCAAGAAATATTTCTAACCTCTTACAGTTAAAGAAATGAAAATTCTGCTTCCTTGTAATCTGCTGTTTGTGTGTTATTTACACCCTGTTAAATTCTGGACTCTGATCGGTCAGAAGGTGATTAATTTTCTACAACAGCAGCTGACATGAGTGCAACTGCAAATCACACGTTTATAATTAATGCACTTCTTTTAATACGTTATCGTTTCCATAGTAACAGCTTGCACAGGGCCTTGTAGTATTTTGGCTTATTAAAAAAAAAAGAGGCTGGTGTGGGAACAACTGTTTATAGCTGTTATAACGTAAGTGAGAACTATGTTGTAAATGTAGCTATAAATGGATAAAACGTACAATGTATCATTCGTTAATAAATAAATAAATAAATACATGCATGGATGGTGTTGGCAAACCATCATAAGAAGAATCAAACACTTCAGGATATGATTGTTGGTTTTTGGAAAATTAAATAAATTCGTTTTTATTATTGATTGTTGATTATTTTCCTACAGAGTCACGCTCCGGTAGTGTTGTATTCCTCAGCTGCACGAGGTAGTGAGACCATGTTTGCGCTCGTGTGTCAGTGTGTGAATCTATCGGCACCCTCTTCTCTCTCTTCACTCGGATTCCTGGAGCTGAACAGATCTTCAAGGAGGATTACGCAGGACGACAGGAATTCATGTTTCAGCTGCAGCCAGAGTGGAAAGCAGGGAGAAAAGGGGATGTAGCATGTAATCTGGTAGTGTGTGTGCCTGTGTGTGTGTGTGGTGTGAGGAGAAGTAAGGGCGAAAAGGGAAAATCATACAAGCTGGTGACGGTGTAGTATAGTGTAGTTTCCCTTCTCGGCACTGTTGGTGCTACAGCTGAGCTACATCCAGCTGTAAATACCACCATCACTAGTCTGAGTGTTCGGCGTGGTGTTGGCTGTAGAAGCTGGGTAAATGTCTCCTCCAGGACTGCAATCAGGAAGTCGTATTTACCACATGACTTCCTCAGAATTTCTATCAAATATGAGTCAGACATTTCTGGCTCTCAGTAATCCAAAAGTGTATTGCACTGCTTTTCAAGGTCAGAGATGAACCCAATCACAAGCACAGATCCTTAACCACTGGGCCGCTAGTGGTTTAGAATTTTTTATTAATATAGCTAATCGAGTGCAAAAAGTTCCACAAATGGATTACTGGTTTACAGTTTCACTGCAAAACATCAGAAACATTTCTTCTGGACAGAAATGTTTACATGGGATTCTCAGTCTTCGGACCTGATCCAATCTAGGCGATGTGAGACAATTAACAGAAATTGGGAGATACAAACTTATGAACGGACATCGTTTTAATCTTTTCACTAGTAATATCTTAACAAACCGTATTTCATCATTTATACTACTTGTGATGTTACTAATGATTGATCTATACGAGCGCAATCACACTAAATATCCTGTTGCTATAGAATCGGTTTTTATGATCGTCTTCGGTATGTCCTAAGGGTGCACAAACTTTTGCACTCGGCCATTAGGTGTTATGGAGAATTGGGAGAACTAATGAATTTCTGTTTGGTTTAAAAGTCCTTTAATATTGAATACTGAGAGAGAGAGAGAGAGAGAAAAGACTTTCAGCTCTGATGTCAGACTTTTTCCATTGCTGCATGCCTGGCATATGATTCAGCTCTTTTAGATTTACACACACACACACACACACACACACAGAGACCTACGCACCCAAACAGAACCAGTGATGGTTGTGCAGTGTAAGCAGTAGTGCTCAGACGTTTTTTTTTTTTTTAATTTCTTTTCATAATGGCTGATACCAGATACTGAAGCATTATTTAGATTTATAAATCATGAATGTTGTTAAAGTACTCCGTTAAAATCTTACACACACACACACACACACACACACACACACGCACACACATATATATATATATATGTACAGTACTGTGCAAAAGTCTTAGGCACATGCAAAGAAATGCTGTAGAGCAAAGATGCCTTCAAAAATAATGAAATTAAATGTTTCTGCATTAAAAAATACTATAAAGAGCAGTAAACAGTAATAAATGAAACAAAGTCAATATTTGGTGTGACCATCCTTCGCTTTAAAAAAAATAGTAGCCTCAGGTGCAGTGTGTGCAGTTTTATAAGGAAATGAGCTGTAACTGTTACTGAGCATCTTGCAGAAGCAGCCACAGTTCTTCTGGAGACTTTGACTGTCGACTTGCTTCTTATTTCTGCAGCGAAACCCAGCAGCCTTCATTATGTTTTTTTGTCTAAAAAATGTCTCTTATGTAACCTGCTGCTTTCTTTACTGACATCCAAACATTTTTCTGGAACATTTCATTTTGTGCTGGAAAACTAATGTTTGGAATCTAAAATGTTTTTGTACTGAATCAATAATGTAGAAGTCAGAAAATAAACATCTATAACAAAGTTTGTACTAAAAAAAAATAGGGTGCCTAAGACTTTTGCACAGTACAATATATATATATATATATATATATATATATATATATATATATATATATATATATATATATATATATATATATATATATATATATATATATTTATACCTGTGGTGATTTTTATGTTCTACTTAAAAATAATTGTCTCTTAGACACTACCTTAGCTAGCTAATTAGCCAGTTTTGTGACAGTACAAGCTCGAGTGTCGGAAAATTCACTCTGTTTACTCCCCCGTGCTTTCGATTTGCGAGTGGAAGTGGAATGTGAGGAATTTCTTGTGCATGGAGGAAAAGATCTCCAGACTGATATTACTCATCTAGCCCAGGCTCGGAAGCCATTACAGGAAGGGACGTCCTTCACACACTCCTACGGGGACCATACAGGATGTGTGTGTGTGTGTATGCATGTTTCTCAAAGTACCATCTACATCTACATGAACTCTTCCAGCATGAAGACCTGAAGCATTTCCTCTGATCATTTCTGTTTAACGCAGGAGTCGTGTTTCATGAAGAAAAAAAAGTAACGAGAACGTGAAGTGGGAGGGGCTTATTTCATTCCCACGCTGTCAAAACACATCTGATGCAAACATTTACTTAACACTACTCAGAGATCATGAAAACCAGATCTCGTAAAATCAATTTCGTCATCATTTTTTATGCATCCATGGATTTCTGTTGGTTTATTTTGTTTTCTCGAACACTTAAACTCCTTTAAGTTAGGAATAAAACACTTCATGACATGCTGTTGTAGGAAAACAATCAACAGCAGGGTGACGTGATGAAGCCACGTCCTGACGTGTTTTATTCCTCTTCTACCACAGCAAGCTGATAACACTAACCATTATTTATTCTTTAATGAATTGATGTGATTGACAGTTAGTGCAGGTGTTGTGAACTCGGGTATTAAACGGAAGCCCCGCCCCCTTTTCACGTGTACGTTTATCATCATTTGAATATATTTATTAGGGACGGCACTGAAAAATATCAGTTGACAATTGTTAAAAAAAAGCAGTAGTGTCATCTGGCTCTCTCTCATTCCACCTCTCCTGAGAGACCAGTCCAGGAAATGATGTCGTTTTGTGTGGGTGAATTTCAACATGGCCGACACGTTACAGAGAAAACTTGCCATCAAATGGATCTGAAATGAAATAAACACAGAGACGTTTCATGGGAGAAGTAGGTCCGTCGTTTACTAGAAAATAATGTATTTCATATTTTAAAATTTTTAAAAATATTTTGCAGGTTTTTTTTCTGGTAAATATTTATTTTTGTATTAATAAAAATTTATTTATTAATAATTTATTTATTATTTTATTTTATTTATTTGTTTTTAATGCAGCAGTTTGTGGGCAAACCCATGTATCGTGATACATACTGTATGTCTTCTAGAATCGTGATATGATATTTTTGTCGTATCGTTCACCCCAGCACTGCTTCCCTCGAGGCTTTTGGGTGCACAAACATCTTTAGCAAAGCAGCTCTGTATCGTATGACTAATCCCCACACAGTACAGGATGACGATGATGATGATGATGACGATGATGACGATGATGACCCTGACTGATATTTTTTCGTAACGTGATAGCTAGCGGGTGGCACACAGAGAGCCGTAAACGCTAATCAGAGTGAGGCAGAATCCCATTAGCGTATCTCACCTTGATCCGAGGCTAAAAACGTGTCCTGCTGACGTGTAGGACAGGTGGAGTGTAAGACGCTGAAGCTCAGCTCGTGCTTTAGCCAGAGCTGCATTAGGGAGAGAAGCTGCGGCCTTTAGGCTGAAACGCCGTCTGAGATTTTTATGTATGAGTTTTTTTTAATTCCGTAATAAAATGAAAGCTTTTAGCCTCTGATCATGTTGTTCGATGGCTTTCGTATAATTCTGTTACATCACGCTCTCCATGTCTTTCTCTCATTCCTTCTTTCTTTCCGAATGTTTTTTCTCTTTCTTTCATTCTTTCTTTCATTCTTTCTTTCTTTCTGAATACTACATCTATCTATCTATCTATCTATCTCTTTCTGTGTGTCTGTCTGCCTATCATTGGTTTTATATGCCATTTTTATATATCCTCTTTCTTTCTCTCCATCTCTCTCTCTCTCTCTCTCTCTCTCTCTCACTCTCTCTCTCTCTTCCTCTCAGGATCACTGTCATTACCGTGGGTACGTGGAGGATGTAGACGGCTCCTCCGCTGCTCTGAGTCTCTGCTCTGGATTACGGTAGGAGAGATTCGCAGATGTTCATTAACTATAGCGGATTATAATTACATTTTTTGTCCTGCATAATAAATGTCCTGCATTTTGTGTGTGTGTGTGTGTGTGTGTCAGAGGCGTGATCCACATGCAGAACACCAGTTTAGGCATCGAGCCTCTAGAGGGTTCGTCAGATAACGAGCACCTCGTCTACCGCCTGGAGGATGTCAAGACGGAGCCTTTTACCTGCGGCACACCCCACTCCCGTCACCACGGCGACCGAGTATCACCAGGCCACGCCCACAACGTCATGCCTGGTCAAGCTGTCAGTCATCTGAGCAGAGTCAGTGTCTGAGAACGTGTATGAGTTTATGCACAGAATGTACTTATTCTTAAAGCGTGACGACGTGCGCGCGTGTGTGTGTGTGTGTGTGTGCGCGTGTGTGTGCGCGTGTGTGTGCGCGTGTGTGTGTGTGTAGAAAAAGAGGGCGGTGCTACACCAGACACATTACGTGGAGCTGCTGCTGGTGGTCGATAACGAGAGAGTAAGTCCTGATTCAGCTGTGAGAGCTTTCATAACTCATCCTCGCACAATCACCTTTTCTTTCTTTTCTTTCTTACTTTCATATATATATATATATATATATATATATATATATATATATATATATATCCTCTTTCTGTTTGTCTTTCTGTCTGTCTGTCTTTCTTTCTGTCTGTCTTTCTTTCTTTCTGTCTTTCTTTCTGTCTGTCTTCCTTTCTTTTTTCTTTCTGTCTTTCCTTCTGTCTTTCTTTCTGTCTGTTTATCTTTCTTTCTGTCTGTCTTTCTATCTGTCTTCCTTTCTTTTTTCTTTCTGTCTGTCTTTCTGTCTTTCCTTCTGTCTTTCTTTCTTTCCTGCATCTCCGGTTTTGTTCCTGTATCTTTCTTTTTTCATCTATCTATCTATCTATCTATCCTCTTTCTTTCTGTTTGTCTTTTCCATCAGCTGAGAGAGGAGCAGTTCTCCGGAGCAAAAATAAATCATTAGGAAGGCATTTCAGGGCCTCTTACTTTATTCTTAAGTGTTTTTTTTTTCTGCAAGATTTTAATAAAGAAGGACTTAATACAAGAAGAAAGTTGGACATTGTTTCATTATGGAACAAAAACTGTAAAACTGATGCTGACCTCTGACCTCTGACCTCTCTCCTCTCTCCTCTCTTCCTCAGTTTAACTTCACAAACCGCAATCAGACGGCGGTGAGAGAGGAGATGGTGCAGCTCGCTAACTACATCGACAGTGTAAGCTCAACATTTACACCAAGTTTAAATAGATAGGATTTATTTATGTTTATATCTGACATTTCAGTCATTAGATCAGTGTGTGATTCTAAATCTATACAGCAGTGAACTGTACTTTCCTTCTTTCTTTTATTATATTCTATTTCTTTCTCTCTCTCCCTCTCTCCCTTTCTCTCTCTGTCTCTCTTTCTCTCTCTCTCTCTCTCTCTCTCTCTGTCTCTCCCTCCCTCATTCACCCTCTGTCTCCCTCTCTCTGCCTCTCTCTCTCCCCCTCTCTCTCTCTCCCTCTCTCTCTCCCTCTCCCTTCCGCTCTCTCACTCACTTTCTCTCACTCTCCCTCTCTCTCTCCTTCTCCCTTCTGCTCTCTCACTCACTCTCCTTCTCTCTCTCCCTTTCTCCCTCACTTTCTCGCTCTCGCTCTCTCTCCCCCCCCCTCCATCGCTCCCTCTCTCTCTGTCTATCGCTCTCTCTCCCCTTCCCTCTTTCTCTCTCTCCCCCTCTCTCAGATGTATGTAGCTCTGAATATCCGGGTGGTGTTGGTGGGGTTGGAGATCTGGTCGGTGATGAACTTTATCAGTACGGACGGTGGAGCAGGTGAGGTGCTCGGTCGCTTCACTCAGTGGAGGGAGAAGGAGCTCGTGCCCCGCCGTCGCCATGACAGCGCTCAGCTCGTCCTGTTAGTAACTTCACAGAGCAACAGCAAACTCTTACACCAGTTTCATTCAACTCCAGATAGCTTTATTGACATGACTGTGTAGTACAATATCATAATCTAGCAACAATATTAATAATGTAACAGTCCTAATGTTCTCTCCTCTCATCTCTCTCTCTCTCTCTCTCTCTCTCTCTCTCTCTCTCTCTCTCTCTGCTGGCAGGAAGAAAGGATTCGGGACGACAGCAGGCATGGCGTTTGTGGGCACGGCCTGCTCCAGGAGTCACGGGGGCGGGATCAACGCGGTACTCCATCTCAGCCTCGCCTCTCATTGGCCAAATTATACTGCATCTGCTGTGTGATCCCAGTGAATACTCTTAACTTATACTGGCTGTGTGTGTGTGTGTGTGTGTGTGTGTGTGTGTCTAGTTCACCCATAACAATGTAGCATTGTTTGCCTCCATCGTGGCTCATGAGCTCGGCCATAATCTTGGGATGAACCATGACGATGACGGAAGAGACTGCAAATGCGAAGTGAACAATTGCATCATGAACTCAGGGGCAACGTGAGTGTGTGTGTATGTGTGTGTATGTGTGTGTGTGTGTGTGTTGAAGTGTGTGTGTGTGTGTGTGTGTAAAGGCACAGTCGACTAGCTTTGGTCAGCAAAATCACATTCAATTCTCTTCTCTCATCTCCTCTTCTCTTCTCCCCTCCTCTCCTCTCCTCTCATCTCCTCTCCTTTTCTTTCCTCTCCTTCTCTCCTATCCACTTCTCTCTCTAATCCACTCCTCTTGTCATTTATTTTATTTTCTCTCACTCTCTCAGTGGCTCGCGGAACTTCAGCAGCTGCAGTGCTGATGACTTTGAGAAGTTGATCCTGAACGCCGGAGGGAGCTGCCTGCTGAACGTGCCGCGGCCCGACGAGGCCTACAGCGCCCCCTTCTGCGGCAACAAGCTGGTGGACGTGGGAGAGGAGTGTGACTGCGGCTCTGAGGAGGTCAGACCGCTCGGCTCAGTGTAGCCTGGGTGTTATCTCCGTAATGCACAGGATTAGTGCTGAGGTCAAGAGGAGCGGAGTCCGAATTGCTTTATTTACAGAGTGCACAAAGTGTCAAAGACTTTTGAGTGATGACTTGTTCTAGTGTACACTGATGTTAACTTGCAGAGCTCCTATGCAAAATGCATAAAAAGATGCTGTAAATTTTAGTTTGTTTTTATTGTTTCCTTTATTTAACCAAGTAGTGATGTTGCAGGTCCTGGCTTGGAGGGAATATGGCATTTTTCCTGGAAATATAGTGTGTGTGTGTGTGTGTGTGTGTGTTGCAGGAGTGTGAGAAGGACCCCTGCTGTGAGCCGAAAACGTGTAAACTCCGAGCTGGAGCTCAGTGTGCCTACGGAGTGTGCTGCAAGCACTGCAGGGTAACACACACACACACACACACAAAAACGCATTGATATCACTTTAAATATGAGATGGAAATATATATTGTTGTACATTCAATTCTGTATCATTTAATTAAGATTTTTCTTATTACAAAGATCTCAGTCTTATCCCTCTCTCTTCATCTCTCCGTCAGTTCCTCCCTGGCGGCACCGTGTGCAGGAGCAGCACGGACGAGTGCGACCTGCCGGAGTACTGTAACGGCTCGTCTGCTCTGTGCCAGGCCGACGTGTTTAAGCAGAACGGACACCCGTGCCGAGAGGGCGTGGCTTACTGCTACAACGGCCTGTGCCAGCACTACGACAGCCAGTGCCAGGCCCTGTTCGGTCCCAGTGAGTACAACACACTGCGCTGAGAGGTTCCTACTGCGCACACACACACACACACACACGCTGAAACGTACACGACAGTGCGTAGCCTCGAAACCCAATACAGAGTACAATGCATGCGTGTCATACCACATTAATTGTACAGATGATACTCAATCTGTAGCAGCAAGTTTCAGTAGCAGTATAACAGCAACATACTGAACAGTCCTAGCAATCATAAATCTGTGTGTGTGTGTGTGTGTGTGTGTGTTTGCGCGCAGAGGCAAAAGCTGCTCCTGAGGCTTGCTTTAAAGACGTAAACTCCAAAGGTGATCGCTTCGGAAACTGTGGCTATCAGAACTACCAGTTGAAGAAGTGTGAGAGCAGGTAGAGCAGATCAAAAACCCAACTTCACTTTCCATCAAATTTCCTTCTGTTTCCATATTTTGATTATAATTTTTCCTTTGTGGTCAGTGTGTGTGCCTTTTTTTCCCCCCTTGTTCACTTTTCTGATTTTCTTTTAAACTATGAATCAAAACTACTGTTTGAGTTTAGTTCCTTTAAAATTTTTATTTTATCTCTCTCTCCATCTCTTTCACTTTCACTGTCACTTTCACTGTTCATTGTCTCTGTCTTTCTCTTTCTCTTTCTCTCTCTCTCTCTCTCTCTCTCTCTCAGGAATGCCATGTGTGGGAAACTGCAGTGTGAACAAGTCCAGAATACCGTCGTGTTCGGCATCAAGCCCGCCATCATCCAGACCCCGATCGGAGGCACCACCTGCTGGGGAGTGGACTTCCGTCTGGGCACGGACGTTCCTGACCCGGGCATGGTCAACGAGGGCACCAAGTGTGGAGAGAACAAGGTCTCACACACACACACACAGTGTCTCATGCCCAGTGTCTATTTTGGTAAAGAAAATACAAATTCAGATTTCTCACCAAAAACACACATGCTTCAGTATTCAGCCGACTGTTTAATATTTACTAAAATCATCAGATTGATCTAAAAATTACATGTGAATTGGAGATAAAATGCATTTATAATGATAATGGGAAAAAAAAAACAAAAAAACATATATATATATACACACCCACACACCCACATAAAACAATATAATGTATATATAACAATATTATCAACAACTATTGCACAATGTTTTCTTGTAGTTTTCACTTTACAAAATATTTAAGACAGATTAACTCAACAATCTTTAAAGAGTAGAAACAGAAGAAGAATATTGTGTAAAGAAAGAAGAAAAGATAGAGAGAACACTTTAATGCAGATTTTTGCCTTTGAGTGTGTAAAATAAATGAATATACGAGCAGTGAAATTTGTCGACGCCTCACACGCTTCACATTGTGCTTTCAATATGTTGTGAAATGTTCTGGTTTGGATTCCAGGTTTGTTTGAACTACGAGTGCAAGAGCGCCGACGAGCTGAAATACAACTGCGATGTGCAGAACAAATGCCACGCTCATGGGGTGGGTGTCCTTTATTCTACATTACCCATAATGCTTTGCCGCTGTCCCATTTGTCTTGAAAGCTGATAGATCCAGGCGTGTGTGTGTGTCGCTCACTGTAGGTGTGTAACAGCAACAAGAACTGCCACTGTGAGTACGGCTGGGCGCCACCATTTTGTGAAGCCGCAGGCTACGGCGGGAGCATAGACAGCGGCCCTACCTGGAATGGTACGCTCCGAGCACGGCAAGCACGTGACAACATATCAACAATTATACATTTTGTTACGTCTTTGTTAAATAACACATTTTTAATCCATTTATTATTAGAATCAGTTTATGCGGAGCGTCCGCCATGCAAGTCCCCGTGTAAACTGTTACTATAGAAACGATAACGTGCTAGAACGAGTGCATTAATATAAACCTGCGATTTGCAGCTGCACTACTGTCAGAGCTGCTGTTGTAGAAAATTAATCAACACCTTCTGACCAATCAGAATGGAGAATTCAACACTGCTGTGGTATAAATGCTGTTATCCAAAGACACGAACAAGAGATAATATAAGTGACAATTTATGAAGTGGAATATAACATGAGATTAAATCTCTCTCTCTCTCTCTCTCTCTCTCTCTCTCTTTCTTTCTCTCTCTCTCTCACTCACAGATAAAGACACGTCTACGAGAGACGGTCTGCTGGTTTTCTTTTTCCTGGTTCTTCCTCTCCTGGCTTTGGGTCTCTTCATCTTTTTCAGGAGAAATGAGCTGCAGCGACGCTTCTGCAGGAAAAAACGCTCTCAGGGTTACGAGTGAGTGCGCAGCTTCACCTTCTAACCGTCGCACACTAATGATGTCACAGGCTGCAGATAGAAAAGCAGGAAGTGACATCAGTAGCAATAATACCAGGATTTCTGCCTCAAATGAAACACAAAAAGAAAGAGACGATTTACTGTTCTGTACCTCACATCATTGAATATATATATATATATTTTTTTTGCATCACAAAATGTTCACCTTTAACTTCCGCTCCACATTTGCGTCTGTGGTTAAATAGAGTTCGTTCTTGGTGCATCGACCTTTTACTAAAATTCACAATGCAGTCTCTGATGGTGCAAAAACTGCCCAGTATTCAGGTCTTTCTGATCATTTGTAGATTTTTTTTTTTTCCTCCTGCTTGCTTGTCAGCGTCATTAATAAATACACATAACTTGTTTGCTGTTAAGGTTCATGGTGTAAATAATGTGCTTTCGGGTTTAATTATAAAGTAATGTATTTGCATATTTGTGTTTTGTTTCTTCAGAGCGGAGAGCAGGCCGCAGTCCAGTAACAGCCGGACTCCTGCGAATCAGCGCGGGAACCCCAGCAGCATAGTGAAAGACGGAGTAAGTCAACAACACACACTTCACCTCGTTCACTTACACATGCGCCATCATCCGTAAAAATCGTATCAGGCTTCCAGCTAATAGACGTAATCTGACTTTAATTACTAATCTGTTTAACAAGCTTTAGTAGATTGAGTCCTGTTCTGTGTCCTGATTAAACAGAAAGTTGCATGATGTAATATTTAAAATATTAAATAATAATAATCATCATGATAATCATAATAATCAGTATTTAAGCAGCAGCAGTCTGTTACTGAGCACTGGGTTACAGCTCCATAGTGTAAGTAAGATGATTTTTCTCTTCTGGCTAATGACCATCTCTCTCTCTCTCTCTCTCTCTCTCTCTCTCTGTGTTTATTATAAAGCATCAGGCTCAGTTATTGCCAGCTGAAGAGGTAAATATGTTTGCGGTGTATATATTTTATAAGGAATAAACCATAACTGGAGGTGCTAAGTTGATTATTTTCCTATAACAGCACATCTTGAAGTGTTTTATTCCTCTTATACCACAGCAATTTGCCAACAATTATGCTTTTCATTCATCAAAGAATGATACATTGTATTTTTTTTATCCATTTCTAGTTACATTTAATGTTGCCCATGAGACAAGCTAGTTCCTGTTCTCACTCACGTTATAGCAGCTGTGATCAGACGTTCCTTCACCAGATGGCCACTAGTTTTTTATTCTCTCTTGAAACTGCAACGTGTAAACTCCTGAAGATGTCAGAAAACCTAAAGTTATAGCTTTACCTCTGACTGTTACAAAGCGCTGACACTGGAGACTCCTTCCATAAATGCTAAATCAACGTCTCTGTACAGAAAACTTCACCACATCAACAATTATATGTTTTTATTTTAATCCGTTTATGTGCAGCGTACATGAATGAGCCGTTACTATGGAAACGATAGCGTATTAGAACGAGTGCATTAATATAAACCTGTGATTTGCAGCTGCACTACTGTCAGAGCTGCTGTTATAGAAAATTAATCAACACCTTTCTGACCAATCAGAGTCGAGAATTGAAAACACTGTGGTATAAGTATATATAAATCAGTCAGGCTTTTTATTGGTTCCATGGGACGAGACTGTCGCTGCTTATTCCGCCACTCCTCTCCTCTCCTCTGCACTTGTCTTCTCTTCAGCCACAAAACCTCTCTGATCACGTCCTGTCATCTGTGTAGAGGTTTTGTGCTGCTGCTATAATAACGCTACGCCTTATTAAGCTTGATTTAAGCATGGCTTCTCCTCCAGGTCTTGAACTTCCTTCCTAAGGGAAAATGTTTTGGCTTCATTTTTGCTTCATCTCCACTACGCTACATGGGTTTGATTTTTATTTATTTATTTATTTTTATTTATTTACTGCAGAACTAACTGCTATTTTTCTTTTTTTTTAAATTTTTTTTATTAAAAGTCTCACACTTATGTCCAGTTGTTCAGTGACATCACACAGGTCTCCAGATGTGGTTGTCATCTAGAAACATGAACACTTCACCATGTAGTTGAACACTGTAACCTTACGGGGCGGCCATCTTGGACAAACAGATTGACTTTTCTTTTTTTTTTTTTTTCCTGTCTGAGCAATTTGATATCACTCCACCTTCTCAGAACCCCGCTTCCAACGTTTACAAGTGGAATGTTATGGAAAGCTGGAAGACATGCAGACGAATATATACTTCCATCTTCCAATTTTCAAGATATATAAAAATTTGTACACATATTTATAGAAGAGAATTCAAGCCTGAGAGCTCCAGGGCAAAACAAAAAAACAAAGCGAACATTATAATATAATCACGATTCTTGAAGGCATTTCTACAAACGTTATACGATATCTATCATGATATATAGGTGTGTTCATACACTGCCAGCAATGTCAACAGTAGTGTTGCATTTTTAAAAATCCGATGTAGATTATATTTGTTTATTATTAATAAAGACATTTGTTAAAATAAATATTCTTTTTTATATATATATTTTTTATTTATAAAAAAATAAATTAGACATTTAACACTGAAAAAAAGGGGGAAATTGTTTAACATTTTCCAGTTTTAAAGATGAAGTACAAAATTTTAACATATCTTCAGCAAGTCAGTTTGTAATTATTTAAAAATATTAATATTTAAAAAAATTAATTAAAGAGATATCATGATATCTATGAGATCAGAAAATCATACTGCGATATATTTTTTCATGATGTGGATATTATATCGTCATGACGCCCAGCTCTGTATTTCTGGCTGATCAACAAGTTTTGGGTCAGATTTTTTTATGCAAATCCATTTCATTAAAGTGTCTCCAATCTTATAATTAATGCAAGTTTTTAAAATAATATGAACTTAATATGGCAAGAATCATGTGTCCTAAATAACTGCTAAATAATAATATACAGTGTGTGTGTGACATATATATAATTTTAAAACTGCAGTATCATCAAAACATCATTATGTATATTGATTACAAACTGACACAGACAGTTCAGAACATGCGTCAGTTCTTCCTGTCATTACACTCGGCTCTTGCTGGAAAATCCTTCTGCTGACTGCTTTACTTTTACTGACTGATTGATTTTTTTTTATTATTATCACTCAGACACATTGTGTTCAGTATCTGTGTGTGTGTGTGTGTGTGTATGTGTGTGTGTTTGTGTCACGTTTCATCTCTGTGCAGGTGGTTCACACGAGTAAGACCTCGTCAGCAGCGCCGGCGTACTCCTCCCGACCTCCACGCCCAGCGTTTACACGGTAACCGCACAAATCCTCACTCTATCCGAAATACACGTAAAATCATTCACAGGAGCGTTTCGACAAACAAATGTGGCGCTCGTTAAAAAAATAAAAAATCTAGTTAGTTGAGAAAAACGTTTGTATCTGACGTTTCTCTCTTAAAGCTGTGTAAAGTGACATATATGGAAATCGTACAATTGCGGACGATTTACAGTGATTTTACGTATATACGGATTATGCTGTCAAGTTTATCGTATATATGTATGTCAATTACGCACAATTTAATAAACGATTTCTGTAAAAGACAGCGATCCAAAACAAATCCATAAATGAAGACATATAAGACTAGTCATTCAATGAGGACAAAAGTAATGGCGCCCTATAAAAGGAGGAGGAGGGGTTAGTGTGTGCCTCTGGTAGCTGACACGCTGCAGTGGCTGAGCTGCGTTAGTGGACGATTTAACAAGAGCTCTTTCACCGTTTAGTCACTGTTTTGCTGTTTGTGAGCTTTTTGCCATTTCTGGAGTTTTGTGGGCGTGGCTAATTGTAAATCCATCAGCTGAACGCTCTTGATTGACAATTATCAACATACACACGAGGATGAAAAAATCGGTATTACTGAAATGTTTGGAAATGTGTCAGGAATTCTTACACTCGGCTTTACTGAATGCTAGATAAATGTGCTCGTGTTGGTCTAATCAGAACTGCCTGTTTGTTAGAGTGTTTACGGTAGACCTGCTGCTACTGTTCGTCTAGTGATAATTAGCATTACTGTAGCGGCAGCGATCAAACCAACTGAAGGTGCTCATGAAGCGGATTACAACGTTTTAGCATTAAACATTACAAAATAATGTCATTGTGTTTCATAAGAATGAACTTCCACACAGATGATAGGAAATGACACAGCGCTGAACTACAGTAACACTAACGGGACAAAAACTGCACTAGACTACAGCAGTAGGGGCGTGGAAGTGTGGTTTCAGACGTGAAATAAAAATGATGGGCTAAAGTGTGATGCAGATGTTATGGAGGAGAATTTGAGTTAATATTGTTTCTCTCTCTCTCTCTCTCTCTCTCTCTCTCTCTCTCTTTCTGTCTGTCTCTTTTTTCCTGTCTCTCTCTGTCTCATTCTTTCACTCTCTCTCATTCCCTTCCTCTCTCTGTCTCTTATTTACTGTATCTCTGTCTCTCGCACTCTCTTTCTTTCTCTGTCTCTCTCTGTCTTATTGTCTCTCTATCTCTCTCAATGTCTCATCTCTCTGTCTCTTTCGTTCTGTCTCTGTCCATTCTTTCGCATTCTCTCATTCTCTCTCTCATTCCCTCTCTCTCTGTCTCTCATATTCTCTCTCTCTCTCTTGCTCTCTCTTTCTGCCTCTTTCTCCATGTCTCTCTCTTTCTCTCTCTCTCTCTCTCTTTCTCTTTCCGTATATCTCTCTGTGTCTCTCTGTCACTGTGTCTCTGTCTCTTTTTCTCATTTTTTGCTTGCTCTAATTTGCTCTCTCATTCCCTCTCTTTCTGTCTCTCTTTCTGCATGTCTCTCGCTTTCTGTCTGTCTCTCTTATTCTCTCTCATGCTCTCTCTCTCTCTCTCTCTCTCTCTCTCTCTTCCCCTCACAGACCCCCTCCTCCTCCCAGTCAGCTCCTGCCGCAGAGACCCGCCCCACTTCCCCCTGTATAACACACACCTCGCACATCCAGGACAGGTGTGTGTGTGTGTGTGTGTGTGTGTGTGTGTATAGAAAAGCCAGATGGTGTGTGTGAGAGGGCTTGCGTGACCCCGCCTGACCCTACGCTTCCCACCGTGACTCCGCCTCCTTGGCTTTGGACCACTTGTCACCTGTCAATCAAACAGCTGCTAAGATAAAGACATGGGCTGAATCTGAATACACCCTGAACAGTGCACAGAGAATGAAGTTTTAAAAAAAATCGCCCTGTTTAGTGCACTGGAAAGCAAATAAGGGGCTGTTTGGATTCAGCCGTGGCTTCTGCACCGAGACGAACTTCCTCCTGCAATATCATCGTATGAAAAGGGCGGGACCTGAGAGCCTCAGCCAATCAAATGGGCCCGATGTCTCAGATTTAAAGTTCCTATGGCAGCAAGCTGAATCTCTAATTTGTATTATTATGTCTGTTACTATTATGGGATGTAAAGGACCAGAACCACTGCAGTTGATTGCACTTCAGTATATTTACTGCACAAAACAATATAATAATGTCAAGATTCCTGATTAATTAGGCTTTTTTAAAAATAATTTTGGTCAAATGTGGGACGTTGATGCAGACCTCATCAAGCATGAAATGCAACATGAATGACGTGATTCCGATTTCTTGTTTTGGAAAAATAATCAGTTCTTTGATTCCGCATCAGGCTTTTAAATAGGGTGCATAAATGCTGGTTTTTTTAAATTAATTATAATAAAAAATAATTTAGTGTCATTTGAAAAATGAGAAATACATTTAGATGAGTGGGAGTTAAAATACAAATGGTTATACTGAAAAAAAATAAAATAAATAAAAAAATTGGTTTGAGAAGTAAAATCGAATCATGATGTCCTAAGAGAATCTATGAATATAAAATTTAAATATATTTTTTAAAAAAAGAAAAAATTAAATAATATATATGCATTGATACAAACATGACAAGCCATTGTAATTTTTTTAATTTGAAAGAATGATTGTTTAAACAATACCTATTTCATGCCTTCATTCAAGCTGCGTAACGATTCCTCTTCCAGTTTTTCAGATGCCACGTTGCTTTTCAAAGTGAAAGGTCAAAGTTACACAATACTGCAATATAAGCAAACTCAGTGAACTGTAGTTTTTTTTCCACAATTTGTATCCATTTGTTACGTAGATTTTTTCTTTTGTTGAACGATTTTTTTTAATCGGCTGTCTCTCGGAGCAGATAAACCTCTAAAAGCACTAATTTGATTATTTTCATGTCTTTTTTTAATTAGAAATGGTTGTATTGTGGTGTAAAATATATCGCCGGGGTTTTATTTCCGAAACGAAAGCCTTATTTCAGTCATCTTTAAAGGGCTAGTGCAAAACCCTGTTCAGATCCAACAATGCAATATTCTCTCAATACTAAAATCACACACGCATAACGGTGTGTTAAGCATTCATCAGTACGACTGTGTATGTATGTGCGTGTGTGTGTGTGTGCGCGCAAAGCTGACAAAGTGCCATACGGTCTCCAATAACACTGAGCATCTCTGTTAGTGCAGTGTGCGCGTATCGAAGCCTAAATGACAGAATTATGATAGGACTGAATGATTTAATATCTTGTTCGAATTGATTTTTCTTTACTTTCTTTTTCTTCTTTTTCATATTAGTCTGATTGCACTGTGTTCCCGATTCTTCCAGCTCCTCTAAGCGCTACATGAGGTACAAAGTTGCACTTTGATCCCAAAAAAAAAGAAAGAAAACCATGCAAACTCTTCTGTTATTACCGTACATGGATGGGAACGTGTAAGATATTATTGCAGTGTTTTCACAAATCAAGAACGAGCTCGAAGACTCTTTGGGTTGCTTGTGATGTGTTGCTGAAGATTTTGGTATCGCTGTTGCATATGCAAATAAATATTACTGTCATGTTTCTATACAAACTCCTGGAATGTGTGTGTGTGGTTTGTTTTGTCATTTCAGAGCCTCCTGCAGTCTGTGAGTCGAATTATAAATCATTGAGTTCCACCCAGATCCGTTGCTTAGTATTATTTTGACTTTACTGCATTTTTTAAAGTTATCTTTAATAAAAATGTAATAGTTATTACAGATCTACAGTAGAAACACAACTGCACGCTGCACCTTTAGACCTGAGCTGCTGGATTCAGAAGGTCCAGCTACATTGTGTTTTATTCCTTACCTAAGCCATTTCTCATCTTCTCGTAATAACGTGACTTTTGTCATAATGACTGGATGTTTTTTTTCGTAATAACTTTTCTCGCAATAAGGAGAGTTTCTTTTCGTAATAATGAGATGTTTTTCTCATAATAATGAGATGTTTTTCTTTTAATAATGAATATTTTCTCATAATGGGATGTTTTACTCATAATAATTTTTTTCTCATAATGAGATTTTTTTCTCATAATAACAAGATGTTTTTCTCATCATAATGAAATTTTCATTTTCT
>CM040461.1:27063327-27076409 GCA_022758105.1 Pangasianodon gigas
TTATACCTGTATCTGCCTGTATACCTCTAATACTCTGACATTTTATACCTGTATCTGCCTGTATACCTCTAATACTCTGAATCTTTTGTTTTGCTTAGTCAGACATTGGCGGGACTGACGTAGGCAACATATCGCGGGAAAGTGAGGGCGTGACGTCAGACGGCACGTGGCGTCACCGGGCTCGAGATTTCAACTTCCGGTTCTCGGGACTCGGGTGTATTTTTTTTTTCCTAGCAGGAGCAACGCAAAGGGCATCAGGACGCCGGCGGAGGGATTTTAATCTTATTACAGTTAAAACTCGGGTGTGCAAATAACCGGAAACTTGGACACAAGTAAGTAGTGTTTCTGGTGTGGTTTATATGATGGTTTAAAAATATATATATATAATAATAATTATAATAAAACACAGAGCGAGCAGGTTACACACCGAACAACGCGTTCTTCGTTGGAGACTTGGTGGCTTATTTAAATAAAAATAAATCACACAATGCATGTTTAGTACACTTTCTAGTTTAAAAAGAAATAGTTCCCATTTCCAAAGTGCAGCAGCATGCTCCTGAATAATCCACTAGTATTAGCTACACGACTCCATTACCTCGGCTCAGTTCCAAATAGCACCATATAGCACATATAGTGCACTACATATACCGTTATTTCACGCGTAATGAAGTGCACTTGTATAGGGAATGTAGTGCTAATTAGGATTCAGCCCCAATAGTATATCATATCACTTCGCTAGTTAGCAAATATGCCACATGTTCCCGAGTGTCGTCTGTTTTTTTTAAAAAATACTGATTAACTAATTCTTTTTAGAACATTCTGACATTAATTTGTGCATTTAGTTACAGTTTAGGAAGCTCTTTAACATTAGGAACACACACAGACTCCGTTAACGCTGGGAGTTGCCTTAGCTTAGCAGAGTTACTAGCATTTTCGCCGAGACCCCCATGTTTAGTGAAAGGACAAAGTGATTGACAGGAATTCTAGCCACTCAGAGTACTCGACGCGGTGCATGATGGGCGGGGTTTATATTGAGGTAACCAATGAGCGCTCTCGGAGCAGGCTGATTCGGGTGTATTGCGTTAACCGTTAGAGTGGAGCGAATACAAGGTCAAAACATGAAGGTGTGGACCGGTCACAGAGTAGCACAAAGAGAGATTTAAGCTTTATTAATTATTACTTTTACAACATTACTGACTTTGAAGGTTGTAAAAAGATTCATGAACGACTTTTAGGGAGTTTTAGCGTTTAGTTCAGCTTCTCTAATAAGTTTAAATGGCTTT
Source organism: Pangasianodon gigas (assembly GCA_022758105.1). Taxonomy (NCBI): domain Eukaryota; kingdom Metazoa; phylum Chordata; class Actinopteri; order Siluriformes; family Pangasiidae; genus Pangasianodon; species Pangasianodon gigas. The sequence continues at coordinate 27,064,611 of CM040461.1, forward strand.
AAACATGGTGCTGAATACAAGTTTGTTTTAATAGAGTTTATGAAGAATGTATAGTCTAACAAAAAAAAAGTCACTTTTTGTTTATATGGTGCATTTAAAACGAAGCAAAACACTCATCCTGACAAAATAAATAAAAGACAAGAACTATAAAAGACACTAAATGAGAAACTTCCAGGAGAACAAGAGAAAAACCTACACACAAGATACTATAGACCTCAAAGCCTTATTTGTTTTGTAGATATCAGTTTTTAAAGCATCTAAAAATGTCTGTAGTGGGTTTGACTATCTAAAGAGTAAGCCTCGATCGCCTGGAACAGCTGAACACAACTGGTTTGAGGATCTTAAGGCGCTATATGTGGAATAAGACTGAAGGTCATCAGATCTGACACCGCAACAGGTCTGAGAGATTTTCAGATCCGAGCCACTTTCGAATCAGACGTCGTGCCTCTGATGACATGGCCACGCGAGTTTACATAGAGGCGTACATGCTCAGAAATAAAGATACCATCAAGGAGACATGTTTTGTACCTTTAGTATGTATGTTTCAGCTTTAAAAGTAATGTAAGGCACATAATCTGGACCTTAAGGTCTACTTATGTACCTTTTTTTTTTTTTTTTTTTTTTTAAAAAAGGCTTTAGTCTAAAAGTTGATTAAAAGTGCAGCACATGCATTTTTCCCAGATTAAAAAAACAAAACAAAGTATAACAAAGATACAAAAGATCCACTCTAGTGACAAGGATAAGTACAGTTTGGTTCCTTTATATCTGAGAGTGTATGGCTACTGAGTTGACCGATATTCAGAGAATTAATATTTGTATTAGAGAAAAAAACCTGGGATTGGTGTTTCCTTAGAGATCAGAGTAAAAATGAAACCCTCAGGGTGTGTGATTTGATGTGTGGCGTTACGAAACCCAGTGTCACCCTGGCGTTGATGAATTTCCTGTAACTCCACTACTTCATCCATTTATTCCTCAATTTTTTTTTGTTTTTGTCCGTTTAAAGTTACATTAAATCTTGTCACATGTCTCTGCCTCTCTTTCTTTCTCTTTCTCTCTTTCTCATTTCTCTCTTTTGACTTTCCCACAGAGGAAAACCTTAAACGAAGAGTTTTACACATGACTGTTACAAAGCACTCACGCTGGAGACTCCTTACCAAATGACGAGATGCGTATTAATAGCGCTAACCTTTTACAGCTGTGTTTTCTTGCTTACGCGACTCTGTATTTTAGCTGATGTCGCTCCCAAACGGTTGAGTCAGGCTGACTAATATATTAACTTCTTTCTTGTGATTTAACCAGTGAGAATTTTTAGACGTGCAACATTTCTTCAGCGGAAGTGTAGCATAAAAAGGAAGTATAAGTGAAACTGTTTTTTTCAACACGTAAGATCATAAATATAATGCACTAATCGCAATAATGCTACTCTTTACTTCATGACGTCAAACAGTTAACGGTTAACGTAAAGAGATAAGGCGTTAGGGGTGTGTGTGTGTGTGTGTGTGAACACAGCGCAGTCACTAGGATACAGTTTGCTTTCCATCTTATATTCTGTACATTGTGTGCTTAAAGGAAGAATGATAATTATGCAATTGGGTCCTGTTTTCCGCTTTAGTTGCTCTGCACCTGTGAGACTTTTTCAACTTACCTCAGGTCGGACTGTCAGTTTATATCACAATTAAAAAAAAAAATATATATATATATATATATATATATATATATATATATATATATCTCGTATGCATTTATCCAAACTCCTCCCACAGCGTCATTAAATGCTCGAGTCTGATTGGTCAGTAGTAGAATCGTGAGTAGTGCGCCTCCTATTCGAGTCTGTGTTTGTACTCGTTTATCTGTTGGGTCGGACTTCTGTTAGGTTACATCCCTAACCGGTACGTGTATGTGTGCGGCGGACGCTCCGCTTGTAACGTTTGATTTTTCTGTAAGGTGACGTTTATGTAGCATTTATGGAAGGAGTCTCCAGTGTCAGGGCTTTGTAACAGTTAGAGGTAAAGCTGTAACTTAAGGTTTTCAATGTCTTCGGGGCAGAGGATGTTCTATTTTGAGGTTTCTCATTCACATGACAGACAGCAGCCTACAACATTAAACATTAGTAACTGGAAATGGATAAAAATGTACGCATTCTTTAATAGATGAAAAAAAAAGTAACTGCTGTGGTGTAAGTGGACACTTCGGGACGTGCTGATTTAGGAAAGCAATCAACTTTGGTTACTTTTGGCTACAGCTGCTCTCCACCTGTCGAACTCGTACTGCTCTCCGACCTTCTGTCTGATTACGGAGGAAGCCATTTTGCCCTTTATATCTGTCTCACGTGTCTACAGCTGGACTGTACTCGTCCTTGTGTTAGCCACGATTCATTAAAGGAGCAGTTTGCAAATCATGTCATGATTTAATCGCCCTGACTGCAAAGCCTGAAACAGAGCTATTTGACTTGGAAATATGTCATCGCACAGCGCTCTTTGTGCTGGCTCATTTCTGGTCCTGAAAAGTTCAAAGCTTGAAATAAGGAAAAATTCCCAATATCGAGAATAAGTTTCTTTTAACGGTAGCTTTAAAATTATGTAATTATTAGAGGTTTAAAACACTTCTTAAAGTTACAGACCGCAGCTTTAATCTATCAGTAATTCATAAGAGAGTGAGATTTGCTCACTAGCTGCTCCTACTCTATTTTAGTTTTATTTTTATTTTGTTTATTTTTTTAATTAATTGTATTTATTTGATCTTTTTCAGGCTGGGAAAGAAGTTCTGGCAGATCTCACTGTTGCCCTGTGGAACTGGAAAGAGAAATCAGTCTCTGGGACGTCCGAAAGAGGCTCATCTTCCGTGTGGGGACTCGGGAGGTGACGTCGTGTTGTTCTTCTCTGTGCTGGTAGCAGGAACACCCGGAACACGCTGTTGTGTTTGAGCGTGAGCGCTCTCTCTCTTTTATAAGACTGCGATGCACCGCTTAAGGACTTGTGCGGCGCGGCTTCGGCCGATCACGGCCTCACAGACTGCTAAGACCCTCACACAGCAGAGGCCCGCGGCCACACTCAGGACGTTTCAGCCAATCAGGCGCTACACTGCGCCGGTGGCCGCCGAGCCGTTTCTGAACGGCACGAGCTCGAACTATGTGGAGGAGATGTACTACGCCTGGCTGGAGAACCCCAAGAGCGTGCACAAGGTAAGAGGAAGAGGACGAGCTGCCGAGGAGGGCTTTCACTGCGTCCAACTAACTGACGTCTCTGTTAGGCCTGGGCAGTACGGCGATTTAATATCAATATTATCATAAATTATTTCACAATATGTTTTTCTGAGATATCGGGATATCTTTTTGTACCATTTTATTAATTTAAAAAAAAAATTAAACTCTGACTGGAAGCAGCTGATTTGATCTTAAAGTTTTATACTGTTTGAAATCTTTAAAATTGTTAACATTTTATTTATTTTTCCTCCTTTTCAGTGTTAATTTAGTTTTTATCTTTTTTTTTTTTGGCAAACCTGATGCATTTCATGTATCATAGAAATGTCTTCGGGTATCGTGATGTGATATTTTGGTCATATTGCCCCACTCCTAATCTCTTAGCTTCATATGTCTCAAACTATAACTATATGTCTATAGTTAAAAAAAAAAAGATTGTTCCTCTTATTTTTGAGGATGACTTTTCTGGTGAATCTCTTTCACTATCAGTATTTATCACATTGTTGTTGTTATAAATGTAAGAGAAACAGTCGCTGCGAGGAAACGCAACAAGCTGAGCCAAAAAAAATTCTAACTGGCACGGCAGTGTGCAGTGCTGTTCAGCCAAAACCGGGTAATTAGCTGTCGTGTGTGATAAGTTCAGGAACATGCTAGGAGCAGCAGCAGATGTAGCTATGTGATGCGTTTACGGCGATAGCAGATGAAACAATCAGAGTGCAGTGCCGTCATTGCGCTGCGGTGATTTAGGGTGAATCCAGAAGGACCGGGCTAGGAAAGTTTTTAGGTCAAAGTTGAGTACAAAAGGGATGAGAACCACTGGAGTAATGAACTCGATCAGGTGGTAATAGCTGGTAAGCCACCGTAAGTTAAACGCCTGATCATATACCTTTACATATGGAAATTGTAATATCTGATGATTTCAAGTTTGCCCCATAAACCGTGCCAGAAGTTCTGGATCCGAAGCTAGTGGCACCTCCAGCGTGTCTGAGCAAGCAGCGAGAATTTCGATTGAGAAATATTTCCCAGTTTAGGACAGAGCGTGTTTTGAACCATTTTGTTCATGTAGAGGAAACAATTTCTGCAGTTCTGCTTCAGAATAGTGAGCAAAAGTTCTCCCGCTTCCGAGAACTGTTTTATACAAATGCACTGTGCTCAACACTTATTACCCCCAAAATACACGGCCTGAAACGTCACGTGAAATTATAGATAGAAGATAACTGGAGCACCTCCCTTTAGCTTGCTAGCTTTGCAGTGAAGAGCCGTCTCTGCGCTGTGTTAGGTAAACTCATAGCTCGCTAAACATATTCCAGGCTGCTGTTTCCTGCAGGTCTCGCTAAACCAGTCGACTGACATTTTTTACATGTATAACGAAAGCATTTTTCCTTTAAAAATTCTGGTACCTTTCCACCGTCTGCCCAGACAGTCGCATGCATCCATACGACCGAGTTTTAATTATAAATATAAAGTGATATAAAATAATTGCTTGTTGATCAGGTTTGCACAGTGGACACATCGCTAAAGGAACTAAACATTAAATAAATACATAAATAAATAAATATATACACAGCTAGCTTAGGAGTTGCACACTGTGTAACTACGTCGATAAAATAAAAATGAAATCAGGTAAATATTTATTTATTAATTAATTAAATAAATAGAATTTTGTTGTCCCAGGATTATCATTATTATAAACTATTGCGGTTTAGAACTTTAATGCTTTTTGGGTTTTTTTTTTTTGACTTATAATAGTGTTAATGTACACACTGCAATTTCACTGCAATATCAGACTTCTTTCACGTGTGTTAGACCGTTAGACCTCTTCATATGTAAAAATTTCTGTTTTTAAAAAAATCTTTTCCAAATCTAATTCCAGTCTTTTCCATTTGTTACCAGATCGGATTGAACTGACTTTTTCCCCCTCTCCAAAATCAGAGCTACTATCTATCTATTTATTTATTTATTTGCTGGTCTCAGCCTGATGTTGCTCCTGGGTATGGGATCAGTGCCGTCTCTAATCTTTATCTTTATTATTTATAACAGAGATAATAATTAGATAAGAAACTAAAAAGTAAAGATCACAGTAAGATGCATTAAAATAATTATTAAGTGAGTGGAAAAAATGTTGTTTTTTTGTTTTTTTTAGTTGTTTTAAAAAGAGGGAGTGAAATTTTAGACTGAAATGAAAGTCATTTTTATTAGCGCATTGTGATGAACTCACTGGGACTGAAATAATTTGGTAATTACGTAATAACTGTGATGACAATAGTTCTGTGATAATAATAGTTCTGCTATTTTTACCACAAAGCTCTCGGTGTAGATTTAGATAATTATATAGCGTGTATAATACCCTCCAATTAAGTCATTATTATTATTATTATTATTATTATTATTATTATTATTATTATGGTAATTAGCCTTTAGTAACTAGTAATTAACCTTTTGAATTAGCGTTTAGAAAAGACATAAGGGAAACCTTTGAATTTAAACTGTAGTGTAATAAGATTTTATTTATAATAATAGTGAATAAAGAAGTAAAGCAGTAGGATGAGTTGAGCAGATATGATCTTACTCACGCAAATCTACGACTAAAGAAGAGTGCAAAAGTCACGAATTAGCATTCTTCATAAATAGCTGGATATCAGGGCTGGGTGATATGACAAAAAATATCATATCACATGATACATGAAGACATTTCTACGATACACAATGCTGTGTGTATGACGTGATACAGGTTTATAGCAAACTGCCAGCAAAACAGGAAAACATCAGGAAAATGAAAAGAAACTAAAACACTGAGTTTATGTACCAAAATAAACTCAGGAAAAAATTTTTTTTAATGAAAATATATAAAAAATTTAAAAAAATTGTAACTTTTAATTTTTTTTTTTTTTTTTAAATGACAGTTAAATTTTTTTTACATTCATAACCTTTCGTTTTAAAGATTCAGTACAAAACTGCTTCCAGTCAGAGTTTGTAATTATTCCAATAAATTCTAATAAATTAGTTAGAAAAAAGATAGATATCATGATATCATGAAAACTGACGTAATTTATCACAATAATAATATTGTATGGTCAAATCCGCCCAGCTCTACTGCTAATCAGAGTGTATTTACTCACTGAAACCGAGTTTATACCCTTCTGTTTATCTTTCTGAGCGCGTCTCTAAACAAGGCCCCCTTTTTTTTTAGCCACGCCCACTGTAGGGTTGGACGATATGACGATATAAGATCGATATCGCGATAAATTGTGTCATGAAGCACTTTCCGGCGATATTGTGTGATGTCTTGTGTTATCATCTTAGTGTAATTTTTAATAATAAATATTACAAGCTGACTGAAAGGAGCTGGTTTAATGTAAAAATGTTGTACTTAATCTTTAAAATGTTAATTTTATTATAAATAAAAATGTTTTTTTAAATAGAGAAAAAGTAAAAAAAAATAAAAAATTAGAAGTTAAATAAAGTATCAAACAAGTGGTTTTTTTTTTTTTTTTTTTTTTATTTCCTTGGGAATTTATTAGCAAATCTGTATTTTGATACATATCATGTATCGTAGCAATGCCTTCGAGAATCGTGATGTGATATTTTTGTCATATCGCCCAGCCCTGACGTCCAGGCTTTACGTTCAGAGGAGCGTCTAATTCAGCTTAAATGAGCCGCGCCATTTCCTCGTCTCCGCGCGCTTCATCGGTTAAACAGTCCTGCGACGCGCTTTACAGCGAATGGCTCGAGCTGAAATTAGCAAATGGGCTGGATGATGATTTTAAATCGCTCTTTGCTCGACTCGTACACACGAGCACAGCGTACTGCACACGCTAGAACAGAGTGGCGTTCAGCTGTGGTCTTCAGCTCTGTAAGAAGAGAAGTGGTGGTTAATTCTTTCCTTCTGTTTCATCATTTTCAGATGAAAACTGCGCCTCAGCTCAGAACTTCGCTCTTTTCCCGTACACCCATGTCATTGTTTGCTTTTATTTATTTGCCAGATGGTTAGATCCAAATCCACTTGGAGCAGTTGACAGTGAAGGAATGCTCTCAAGCTGAGGGAAATCTTTTTTTAACCGAGTGTTCAGCTTTCGACATTGTACTAGCGTAGAAGCTTAACTAACAATAACCAGATCAACAGGAGCGAAAATTCACTATCCAAGTCTTCCCTTTTTATCCCTGCAGATCGTTATTATTCAAAACAAGCGTATATAATAATTTAAAAAATCATCCAGTTAAAATAGTATTTGGTAGGATTTTTAAATATTATGACTATTTACTTTTATATTCTTATTTGATTTCTAGATTTTTTTTTCTTGATTGCTAGGTCCAAACTGTAAAGTACAAAAATAAGTTTTTTTAAATTGTATTTTTATTTATTTATTTATTTCCATACAGAAACCAGGAAATCTGTATGGAGCTGTACTCTGTAATATATTTGCTGGAGAGTATTATTTTCAAAAGGGAAAAAAAGAAAAAACCCTCAAAACTGCTGTTTATTTAACAAATAAATGTTTTAGTCTACTTTGTAACAAAAAAAAATTAATACTGACATAAAGAAAAAAATTAATATCTGAAAAAAAAAAATGTTTTGAACATTTTACAATTTTAAAGATGGATAATCACTACACCACCTGCTTGTAGTTAGATTGTAATTATTAAAATATATATATATTTTTTAAAAACTTGAATAAATGTCACTTTAATAAATATTTCTCAGCAAAGTTTACTGTGACGTAATTCATTACGATATTGATATTATATCCTCATCTCGCCCAGCCCTATTGCATATCCAGTAAAAATCTGTTTTGTTTATATATCTGATATTTCGTTATTATATAAACAAATCTAGTAATTGCGAGTTCAGGTTAATATATAATGAGGTTTTAATATATAAAATCTAGATTATGCTGTCAGTTGTGATAAAAGGTCAGACTATAAGTGTGATCTGCTGATGTGATATCAGCACAGAGTAACCTGAGTGGTGTGTTACTGGAGTACTGCTGTGTACGCAGTGATAGTCTGTTTTATTACAGCTGCTTCAGAGTAACCCTTCAGTCATGCGGAGTGTGGATTACAGGACTCCGTAGGTGTCACGTTACAGAACACCAGACGACGTCTACGTACTTCACTAATTACTATCACAAGGTCAATCTCTGCCTCTGCTTCGTTAACACCGTGCTTAATCAAATCAAATAATAAAAAAAGTCCCTGTGTGGCTTGGATGAGTTTATTTAAAGAAGGTCTGAGTTATAAAAAGCGTAAACGTCCTGCAGTGTAACTGTACACGTGTTTGAATTCACGCATTAATATTTTAGCGTAAATGCTTCATGTGAGTTGTGTGTGAAGTGTGCAGTGGAGATGACGTCAGACGTCGGCCTCGTTTCCTTTCAGTCATTGTTCTGTTCGCAGGATAAGGACGTAGTGGAGCAGTCACCTTGTGGGAATCAGATCACCGTCAGCTCTTTATCTGCACATTTTACTGCACGGATCCTCCATTACACACTTTAGGGCGTGATGTGGGCTTGTTTTTCAGCGTTCTCACACGGCTGACGTATATGACGATGTATATTCCCAGTGGTATAGGACAGTGGTTCGTAAACTTTTTGCAGTGACCTATTAAACTGCAAAATAAAATTGACACACCTTCTAAGTACAGATTTATTAGGCAGCACCGTTTATAGGCTGCATGTGTTAAGACAGCGAGTTTCTGGGCAGAACCTGGGTTAGTTTTTTTTTTTGTTTTGTTTGGCAGCCCTGGGTCTTTTCTCATATAGATTTTTTTATTTTTATTTTTATTTTTTTTAGGCAGCCCTGGGTCTTTTTTTTAGGCAGCACTGGATTTTTTTTTTTTTTTTTTTTTTTTTTTTTTTTTTTTTTTTTTTTTTTTTTTTTTTTTTTTTTTTTTTTTTTTTTTTTTTTTTTTTTTTTTTTTTTTTTTTTTTTTTTTTTTTTTTTTTTTTTTTTTTTTTTTTTTTTTTTTTTTTTTTTTTAGGCAGCCCTGGGTCTTTTTTTAGGCACTGCATTTTATGAGCATGTTTTATTGTCTTTTTTAGGTAACACATTTTAGGAAGTACACTTTTAGGAAGCACTTTTAATAAAATATTCCAGAGATGGTTGAAAACGTGACTTCAGTCATATAGAAACCGGATCTCATGTAAAGCTTGTGGAAAGTCAGTCACAATGAAATGTGGCAGCACAAAAGGAACAAAAACTGCATAAATTTATGAAACAAAGATAGCAACCGCATTCCTAGTTTAACACAGCTCTATGTTCTTCTCTTGATTACTCTGATCATGTCATGTCCATTATAATAATTATTTGGCTAGCTAGTTTTTTTTTTAGAAGTATAATGTCATCAGTTATCATTGCGCTTGCATAAACTGTTAATGTTTAATTCGAAATTAAACGTAGTGTTTAGTTTGACATATGACCTAGTCCTGGTTAAAACCAAAGCATGAGTGTGTTATTTTATTATGCACCTGATTAAATTTCTCTTCTGTACTCGTGTCGTCGTGTTTGCACGCTGGATTTTCACCTCGCTATGTCCAGTATGACCACTGTCTTGTTTTCTCTTGGATTATGCTAATTCTAAGGTTTGCACATTTAACCGCACGGTTAACCGCTATGAAAAGTTGATTCCATTTTCGTGTCCAGCGTCCTTTCCTGTCCGAATGGTTTGGCTTTTCATCAGGCAAATTTTATTCACGTTTGCTCTGCGGTTGCTGCATAATGAATTTTCCCTTCTAACATGCCTGATCCAGTTCATCGTCTAGTTTCCAAGCTTTTAAAGAATTAAATAAAATATCTAAGGAGCAAAAAAAAAAAACCAAAAAAAAACGTGCGTGCCAGTGCTGGACTTGACTAGAACGTCTGTAGTGAATATCAAGTCTTTCAGCATTGGGAATTTCCAGTACTTCTAAAACGTTTTGTAAAGTGGCTTTGTTTTCCTTTTTTTTTTTTTTTTTTTTTTTTTTTTTTTTTTTTTTTTTTTTTTTTTTTTTTTTTTTTTTTTTTTTTTTTTTTTTTTTTTTTTTTTTTTTTTTTTTTTTTTTTTAAGTTAACTACATGTTTTAAAGTACATAATTACAAAGATGAACATGGAATCTCTATGGTCCTAAATCCCTTCTTCCCCTCGCGCTCTCTCTCTGTGCTTCTCTCTCTCTCTCTCTCTCTCTCTCACCCTGCCATCTTTCCAGTCTTGGGACATTTTCTTCAGGAACGCTAATGCTGGGGCTCCCCCGGGCACCGCCTACCAGAGTCCTCCTCCGCTGGGCATGAGCCTGGCCGAGCTGACGCAGGCCCAGTCTCTGGTTGGTGCTCAGCCCAACGTGGAGAAGTTGGTGGAGGACCATCTGGCTGTGCAGTCGCTCATCAGAGCTTATCAGGTACGTCCAAGACACCAATCCCACCAATCAGAAACATGAGCCTTGTTTTTGTCAGAATGGGAAAAAATCCCCGAATGGGATTTTTTTACAGTTTGGTTATGTATAAATTATAACTGTATGAGTAATACCACACGTGAGAAGGCTTATATATTACATCATTGTAGTCTAGAAATTATAATTTTATACATAATTTAATTAATTAATTCATTCATTTTTTGGGCTGCGGTGAAAATCTAGCCAAAGAGACAGTGAGTCACATGATAAACACCTTAAATAAATTTCACAGTTTAAAGGAATATCATGTGACTGCAGATTTTTTGCCTGGTGGTGACCGTAAAACCCCCTAATATACACACAGCTATTTTTGTTCTTAATGTGCAAAAGGACTGCATGGAAAATGTCTTCTTTGGGGTTGACGGGTCTGCACAGGGCTCATGTGTGATAAGTTGATTAATCTGATTTGATTAATACGCCTTCTTTTTAAATCTGATCTGACCTGTTAGGTCACACGGAGCTGCATATGTCGCTACTGATCTTGCATGTGTTTTCTGATTACAATATTACTGCTATTTCTACATCTATTTTCATACATGTTCTTTAACAAAGAGTGCAAATCTATGTTCATGTCTAAGTCTCGTCCATCTTAAACTAAGACAAGGTAAGTCTGCTATAAATTCCTGCTTTTTAGGAGTATATACAGTGAGAGTAAAAAGTATTTGATCCCTTGCTGATTTTGTTGGTTTGCCCACTAATAAAGAGATGATCATTCTATACTTTTAATGGTAGATGTATTCTAACATGGAGAGACAGAATATCAAAACGAAAATCCAGAAAATGACTTTAAAGAATATATTTTAATTGATTTGTATTTCATTGAGGGAAATAAGTATTTGATCCCTCTAGCCAAAAGCACTTAATACTTGGTGGCACAGCCTTTGTTTGCAAGCACAGCGGACAGACGTTTGTTGTAGTTAACCACAAGGTTAGCACACATATCAGGGGGAATTTTGGCCCACTCTTCTTTGCAGATTCTCTCTAAATCATTAAGGTTGGTGGGCTGTCGCTTGGCAACTCGGACCTTCAGCTCCCTCCATAGATTTTCGATTGGATTGAGGTCCGGAGACTGGCTGGGACACTCCATGACCTTAATGTGGTTCTTCTTGAGCCACTCCTTTGTTGCCTTTGCTGTATGCTTCGGGTCGTTGTCATGTTGGAAGACCCAACCACGGC
>CM040461.1:27076509-27145359 GCA_022758105.1 Pangasianodon gigas
GTCCCTCAGTTGTCCTCAGTGTGAAAAGATGGATCTCAAAATCATACAGTCATTGTTGGAAAGGGTTCAAATACACAAAAAATGCTGGAAAACCAAAGAATTTGTGGGACCTGAAGGATTTTTCTGAAGAACAGCAGGCAGTTTAACTGTTCAGGACAAACAAGGGACTCTTGAACAACTATCAGTAAACAAAAAAACAGCTGTGGATCATTCAGGTAACAACACAGTATTAAGAATCAAGGGTATGTAAACTTTTGAACGGGGTCATTTTTATAAATTCAACTATTATTTTCTCTTGTGGACTATATGTAAACATCTTTTATGTGAAATATATAGGATTGTTAAGAAAATTCCAGCAAAACCTGTTGCGTTTTACAGTTTTAAAAAGCCGTGAAGTTGATGATGATTATATGTAAATAGCTAAAAAAAAAAAAAAAAAAATTGTTCAACAATGAAAAGGACAAAGATTGTTTGAAAATGTTTACAGTTTTAAAGATTCAGAAAACTATGTTCAGATCAGGTCGCTCCCGTCAGTTTGTGAAGATTACGGATTTAAGAAAAAAAAAGATATCGCATTATGCACATTTTTCTCAGAAAAGTGTTTTGTGACATAATTTAGCACAATATTGATATTATAATCATCATATCACCCAGCCCTAGTTCCGTAACAGATATACCAACATCTATTATTTATAACATTTACAATTGCTACCTGAAAGCTACTCTGCTCTACTTTTTCATCTAAAACAACCATCAGACCAAACCTGTAGAGAAAACGTCAGTCAGAAAAAGCGTGTCACTGAAGGGGAAAGGACGAAGGACGTGGGCCGTAAAAAGGCTAACATTTGCTTCTGGTAGCAGTTCACTTCCTGATCACTTTTTAATCTGGGTCAAATTTAACCTGTGATTTCACGAGCCTCGGACCTATGGACCAATAGAAACGAAGTGGGCGGAGTTAAAAATGAAGGTGCTGCTTATTATTAAGATAAGATAAAAGCTTTATTGGTCACGTTATTAGAAATAATTATTTTGCTCCCACTTACTGAAGGTAATACAAATAACGAATAGATTTGTATAAAAAATTTAGATGTGACCGTACATTGATTTAGCAGCATTTAGGTTTTAGAGAATCCCTCCATGCAGAAAGAAAAGGAGTTGAGCAAGTAACAGTACAAATACCAGACTTTTGACTCTGTTTTCTTATTGTTGAAAAAAAAAAGAGCTGTCTCACCCACTGACATTCATAAAGGGGTTTTTGTGATAGAATTATTTTTTACTTTGTCTGCTTGCTAAGATTTTCTTGTTAACGATATTGTACCTCAAGATCAAATCTTAAACACTTGAATGTGGATTGTTAAATATGATAAATATGAACATTTCTGTAGTGTATTTACTATGCCGTTTGTTCTGACAGCCCTGGTATATAAAGGTATACACTGTTTTTATAGCGTTTTTATGCTTAAGGTGAAGACCGTTTTGGGATTTGCCCCCGACTCTGTATGGTGAGTTTGTGTCACGGTCTCTTGTGACTGCTGTTGCCTTGTTTCCAGGTCATGGGGCATCATAATGCCAACCTCGATCCGCTCGGCATCAGTTGTGTAAATTTTGACGAAGCCCCAGTAGCTACTGGGTACCAGCATGTTGGTGAGAAATGTTTTCTGTCCCCTCCACAGCTCTGCAGAACAACATTAATGAGCCTGTTTTGTGTTATTGTCGCTTTCCCCCCCATCCCACCCCACCCCGCCCTTCCTCTTTCTCTCGCTTTCTTTCCTTTTATCTGTCTTTCTTTTCTTTCCATCTTTCACCACTCCATCCTCACTCGCACCTCTATCTTCATCCTCTCCCATCGTGGGTGCTCTCGCATTCTTTGCCCCCGTTTCTTTTTTCCCCGGCGGCTGCATTGTCTCCTGTAGATCCGGGGTCACCATGTCGCTCAGCTGGACCCTCTGGGGATTATGGATGCTGATCTGGACTCTTGCGTCCCCACCGACATTATTACGTCTTCGGATAAACTCGGTGAGGAGTTATGAAGCGTGTTGAAGCGCGGGGATGTAAACCTCCGTTCCAGGACGGCTGGCAGTGACGCAAAGATCGGGATCGGTTACGCACTCCAGCACGTCTCTAAACGAATCCGCCGTCCTGCTCTGGAGCGTTACAGCCCTGCTCAATGTAGACGAGACTAGAAATAAAGCAAAGCTGTTTTTGCTTTCGAGGGTCTGCCAAGCTTGGCCTTCTCTTTTAAACGGCAGCCTCTGACTTGCACACTGCACACTTTTCAGCTTCTTAGTTCCTGTTACACTTTGCCTGCACAGTTTCTTTCTCCTAGCTGCGTCAAAACATAAGACACAGGACGCACTCCTCTTTCTTTTTATGAAGACTCTTGACTGGGGAGACGTGAGGAGTGATACCAGTTAGTCCAGCATTGACTCTATGAGGTTTTGGCGTTAGCGAGGCTGCTATTGACTCAAGAATTGGCCCAAGAGACAAACACAAGATTAGCAGTCTAGGCTGCTTTCACACTTGGTGGTGTTTTTTCCCCTCAACCACCAGCACATGTTTTACATATATTACTTCAGGAAGCTGCTTTTTGGTTGCAACAGAGCTTGAGAAAACCACCAAGTGATGTCAAGTGCCTTTTCTTTACATCTCAACCAATCAGATTGTAAGTTGAGGGGCAAGGATTAAAAACCAGCATGGAGGACAGCACATGAAAATGTTAGTCTCGGTAGCGAGCGAATATGAGGAACGTTGCAGTATAATTAAAAATAATTGTGTGTAGATTTGGAGCGCGATAAAGACGGCTTTTTTCACAAAGTGTGAAAGCAGCTTCACTGGGTATCGTCGTTCTCTTACATACTTATACTAACAACATATTTGCACTTCCTAAATAACACCTTGGCTGTGTCCGAAACTATGCCTTATTCACTACGTAGTGGACTATTTTCAAGATGTGCTACTTTGCAGTGCTGTCTGGAAACAGTGAAATATATCCAGTGCTCTATTTTAATCCCATAATGCCCTGCGATAGGTAGTGTACAAGTGATGTACCCTAGAGGGCACGGAATACCCAAATTGCACTGCGTTGTCAGGAGTTACTATGAGAACGTCCTTTCAGACGTCTGAAAATCTGTTAGGAGTTGCTACGGCAACGTCTCAAAAGGAGAAATTTGTATGTTGCGTTGTGAGACGGAAAAGGCATCGTTCCGTTCCCTACAGTAGTGTTCTACATAGCGTTAATGATTACGGGAATATTTCGGGCACAGCGCTCATGTCCTTTGTAACCAGTACTCATCCTGATAACTGAAATAATCTGCTAATGACAACCGCACAAACCTCATACACGTTCAGCCATTTGATAAACGTTGATTCAGTTGAAATATGTATGGCTTCCAGGCACCTGGGGATAATCAATCACCCGACGTTTAAGGTGTCCAAATTCCAGCTTCGATGTGTAAGAGAACCCTGACCTCTGTATCAGAGGTACAACATATAAAAACTGTCCTGCTTCCTGTACTCCGTCTATTCTAATATTCGAGCCTGTAGGCAGAGGACGCGATCCTGTTTGGCAGGGCGAGTGTTTGCATAAAGGGCATGTTAGCAGGAACTTGCTTTACATTGTGCTTGCATTGGAGTGTGTTTGAGGGACACTTTAACACCCAGCAGACATGTGCTGATAACCCTAATAATGAAAATTTGATATCAAGATTTAAAAACCATATTTAAAAATGATTGGGCAGCATTTTATCCAGAAAAGGAGCCCAAGTAGACGCATCACGTTTAGTTTAATTGCTGTACAAATACCATTTATTGACTCTCAGTTACATGCTAGCAGCTAGTTTTTAATCAGGGTTAGTTCTCACACACTGCGCTAGCTAGCATGTTGCACTGGAGTCTGTCAGGCTAAGATACATTAGCTAGCTAAATTGAAAGATGCAGTTTCTTTTTTTATTTTATTATTATTATTATTATTATTTTTTTAAGTAAAAAGTATGTAAGGTAATGAAATGAAGAAACATACCAGACCTCTGTTTCAAGGCACTGTTTTGAATCTCAGTTTTGCGGTGGTATCTTTTATAGGATTTCTTTTACAAATGACAGACCGCACCTTTAAACCAGCATCGCTGCATTCGGAGCCTGAGGAAATGACAATATGGACAAATCCAAAATACTGTAAAACCATTACGATCCACTGTGTGGCAGTTACATTTTGAAGTTGTGTGATGTAATACAAATCGAGAAACATTTTTAAGTGTTACACACTGCACCTTTAACGGCCTGATCACAAACAACTGTTAGTCAAAGCAGTAAAGAGATTTGGCCACTAGGTATGGTTCAGGCTTTTTTGATAGTCACATCAGGATTATGGGTTTTAAAAAAATAAAAAATTCAACCAAAAAAAAAAAACCCTCAAAGACTACCTGAAGTGTCCATGAAGGCATTATGTGTGTTGAACATTGTATAACTGATTAACCGCACATTCGTTGTGTGAATACACTGACAGCATGTGACAGTGCTGCATGTTTTTCCGCACCGAATCCATTTAGAGCAGGACCGAGGGAATTTTGTGGTTAAATCCGAGCTCGGGGTTGAGGGGGTTCTGTGCTGCGGCAGGGCTTGAGGCCTCAGTTTTTTTGTTTTGTAGGAGCTTGTGTTTGAGTAGGCCTTGTTTTTGGCGAGCTTCGCTTATGATCTGTAGAAGTAGATGGGTGTGGTGATGGTCGTATTTGTTAATTCGAATTAGATTAAAAGCTCAATCATGGATAGGTGCTGTTGCTGAAATTGGGCTTTTTATGCACTTCATTGGTATTGTTTGTATGTCTGTGTGTGTTATTTATCAGTGCCAATATTACCAGACCTCTGGTAATATTTGGGCTACCGTATTTTCCAGACTTTAAGACCACTAGACCTGTAGCAGGCGCTTGAACTTGTACAGTGATGCATCATAATTTTAGGTTATTAGACGCTAAATTAGGGAAACACTAACGGGGAAAACATGAAACTATTTCCAGAGCATCTCGGATGTTAAGGCTTTTTTTGTAGTGCAACAGGGGTTTCACATCAACGTGTTGTCTGGAAAATACAGTAATTTACTGTTGTGTCTCATCATTGTGGTCATTAACGTCTTCCGGATGTTTCTTTCCTGTCACTGCTTCTCCAGACCTTACACATTTCAAGGATCGACTAAGTTTTCTAACCGTTGGAGGTAGGCCTCAAGGACAAGCAAGCACTGTGTATCTGCCTTCTCTCTCTCTCTCTATCTTTCCTTCTGACGCTTCTTTTGTTCTCGGTTTGGTTTGCAGGGTGTAGGTTAGTCAGCGAGCCACACACTTGGTAGCGCTCCCTAGATTTAGTCGTCAAGTGGAAACATCTGGAAACAAAACAATACAACAGATACTAGCCGAACAAGCAATACTTATTTTGTTTATGTAACAAAATGACATGCAGTAACAGCTCTCCGGATGTTTTCACTTGACCCCAGCTTGACAATCGAGCCTCTCTGGTCCCTGTAGTCACCCTGGGGAATGATTTAGTGTTGTCTCTTTATAAGCCCCATTGAATGAGAAGTAGCTCCACACAGTGACTCCTCTGTCCCCTGATTGACTGGCTGTAGAACAGCGAGCTGGAGTGTGCCGCTGCTGAACGGGAGGTATTAGCATTAGGCTTGGTTTGTGTCACCCTTCTTCCTTTGTAGCACTTCTTCTCTTTTTTTAATCGTGATCAGAAAACACAAGAAATAGCTTTCAGGTTATGGAATAGACTTTAACCAAACTAATCACTGCAAAGGAATGAGAACTCAAACCTCAAATTTGCAACTCAAAATGTAGTCGATCATATTTAGGTGTGTATTTAGCGCCGCCCTGCGTTCACACTAGCAAGCAATCAGGTTCATTTTCTGTGTATGTACGCAAAACAGAGAACGGTGACGAAGTGACCGGAGATTTTCTTGATTCTATGCAAATTAAGTATGACACACAATAATGGAAGAATAACTTATAACCTATAAACATAGAGTGATAAGATAAAGAAAAAATAAAGCTCGGAAGAAAGCTACAGAGATCGTTGTCGTCTCTGGTGTGTGTACGTAGCTAGTAAAGGTCGCTTGCTTTGCAAATGCCCCAACAAATCTTGTATGAAGCTCGTAGCATGTAAATCAAACAACCATTTTTCACGCTGATTAGCGCGTTATTTAATTCCTGTTTAGTTATTGAGATTTAGAAGCTATATATAGCTACTACTGTTCTTCAATGCTGGACAGGCCACGCCCACAAGAAACAAACTACAAGTGACTTGTAGCATGATAGTGTGAACGTTCTGCACAGGACCTATGAGGCTAGACCTGCATCCGGTAGTTTAGGACCCAGTGTTGCGAACTGTAATCTGAAAACATGAACAAAACTCCGTGTAGCTGAGGCGGCCATCTTGGAAAACCGGAATCACTAGCTGTGTCTCAAATGGCCTATGTTCTAAAGGGTCATCTTCAAACGACTATTAGGTCCTGCTTCTGTGTGTCTGGAATGAAAACCATCATAACATCAGTGAACTTTTAACATTTAGCACAATTTAAACACCAGCACCCTCTGTTGGCTCCGCCCCTTTCACTACATAGCTGTGAGCGCGTTAAACATGCACAAAGTGCGCCGTTTATGACACGACTATCTGTTTGCTCTGTCCAGGCCCCGCCTCAGTAATGACCGCCCACTTTTTTAGCCTTCCTGTTAATTCATTTTCTCCACCGAATTTTCAGAACAATTCTTTAAATAAAGAGTTGTCGAACTAACACCACACCAGCTATGAGATGACTCATGACTTCCTGAAAATTACTTTCAAATTTTTTAAACATTTAAACATGGCGTTTCTTCTTGGTGGGTTTCAGCTTGGGATTCTGGGAAATGTAGTACTGAAACGGCACTTTTTTTAAAGTATAAAATTTGAAATTAAATTGATTTATAGCACCTACGAGAGAGTATACCATCGTTTAACAGTCTCGTAGCTTATCAGGTTTTGAAATTAATGCCAAAAATCGGATTCTCTACGGAACCTGACATTTGAGCTGGCTAATCCAGATGTTATGCAGATGTTCACATGGTTTCATTTCACGGATTATTTTTTTCATTTTTCGCTACACTGTCCTTGTAGCTCCTGTGCAGAACTAAACTAAAGTAAACATTGCATCGACTGCATTTGGGGTAAATGGGGAAATTGTGTTAATTCATCAATTTATTAACGACTTATTGTTACTTTTAGAAATGGACTACTAATTTTTTTTTCCCTCAATGTACTCTCCTCCTGTCTTTCTACTTTGTCTTCCAGAGTGTGACTACCATTCTGACTTATCTCAAAGCTTTAAAAGGGGTAAATTGATATGCTCTAACCAGAGGTCTGTATGCTGAGGTAGACTGTTGTCTGATTTGTGTATCGCTGTGCATTAAAGAGTGTCAAGCTCGTTAAACACACCACACACACACACACACACACACACACAGGATATGTAAATTGCTTATAGCTGGGTGATGGCTTAATGCTTTTTTGGACAGAGCCGCTGCGTTCAATGTGAATGGCTCTGCATCAGTGGGGGTTCTACGCGCACGCACGCACACACACACACACACACACACGGCCTCTTTGAGTTTTCAGCTGTGAAGGCGGTGCTGAACTCTGTCGGAGAGTGTGCTGAGCTGCTGTGTTTGGTTTGGATGTCTGTGTTCAGATGTCTGTGTGTTTTGGTTTTGATTTCTCACACCCTGGAAACAGGGACGGTCAGGTTTCCATCTCCATCTGAGTGACTTTCACTCTGTTCTGGCCCTGAAATGTACATCTCTTCCTTCTAGTTGCGTGCGCGCGCACACACACACACACACACACACCAGTGTGTGTTTCAGACACACGCTATATTCTGTCTTTTGCTTGCTCTCTCTCTCTCACTCTCTCTCTCTGTTTCTCTGTCTGTCTTTCTCTGTGTTTCTTTCTTTCTCTCTGTCTCTCTTTGTCTTTTCTCTTTATGTCTCTGACTTTCTCTCTAGATCCCTGTCTCTGTTTTCTGTCTGTCTCACTTGTGTGTTCTTTCCTCGTTGTCTGTCTCTCTGTCTCTCCCTCTGCTCTCCCTCTCTCTCTCTCTCTCTCTCTCTCTCTCTTTCTGATGTCCTGTATCTGTCTGTGTCTGTTTCTCTCTCTCTCTCTCTCTCTCTCTCTCTCTCTCTCTCTCTCTGTCTGTTATTGTTTCTATCTCTCTATTTCTTTGTCTGTCTGTCAGTCTGTCTTGTCTATCTCTTAGTATCTCTCTGTCTGTTTCTCTCTTGCTGTCTGTCTTTCTCTTTGTTTGTCTCTCTCGCTCTCTGCCTGTCTGTCTCACATCCAATTTGTGGCTAACACTCACACACACACCACACACACACTCGCACACACTCACACACACACTTACAGTTGAAGGTGTTCTTTGTATCCTCAGGCTAACTGTCTCTCTTCCGCTCTCCCACTCATTCACGCTAAGGTGCATGACTGCCTCCTGCCTCCTGCTTGACATCCCATAATAATATCCACAGAGCCCTTTCCCTTTGTACACAGCAGCACTATCCAGTCTGTGTGTGTGTGTGTGTGTGTGTGTGTGTGTGTGTGTGTGTGTGTGTGTGTGTGTGTGCTATCAGTATTACCCTTTTATCTGTCCGCTGCTGATGTACAAGAGGAAAATCTCATGCATTGCAGTTTTATGTCTGAAATATCTATACATTTCTGTGATCACGTAAACATTCTCAAAATGTTTTTTTTTAAATTATATTAATTCAACACTTTTTTTTTTTGGTCAAGTTAACTGTAATTCATAGTAACATCCGTGTTTTGTCTTTGAGTATCATTTCTGCCTCACGTGGATTATAAATCCAAGCCTCAGACTCGCGTGTAGCACAGCTCTTGACGTGACCTGAATTCCATGACGCTAGTTTTATTATTAATGTCGTTTACTTTAGTAAATAATTAACGACCGTGGCTCTTGGATCGTCCATTACGAGACACCACCATGTTTCACATCATGTGCTTTAGCCTCACATAATTTTAAGCGTGTGTAATCTTGAAGCTGCCTTAGCACACCATGTTAACACTGATAACTCAGTCGATAAGAGCTGGGAATGATAACGCTGTTGACTTTTTCTTTCTTCTCTCTCATTTCTTGGTTTATAACTCACCTTCTTTTTCCCCTCCAACCTCATCCTGTCCGCTTCATCCATCCATCCATTAACCCTGCATGTCATTATTGTGGCTTTGCTTTATAATTTTTTTTAACGCCAATATAAAAAATTCAACTCCGTGCCCCCGTATCACTGTATGGAATGTTTTACCCCACGCTTATTCCCATGTACCGTGCATTCACCACCTCTCCCCTGCTAATGTTTCCTCCTTTCTCCCTAACATCATATTTTAAACAATTCTCATCCCCTCTCCCTCTCTCCCTGTCCTCCTCATCCCTGTCCTCCTCCCCACACTCGTCTTTTTTTTTTTAATCCCCCACTCCTCCTCTCCTCGCCTCTCCATGGCTCTGGCGTGTAGGATTCTACGGATTGGAGGAGTCGGATCTGGATAAAGTGTTCCGCCTGCCCACCACTACCTTCATCGGGGGCACGGAGAGCGCTCTGCCTCTGCGGGAGATCATCCGCCGCCTGGAGGTGACGCGCACACACACGTTTTCATCACACCAAGCTGACTCCGTCGCTGACCTTTTCGTTTATCCACTGTGCTTTTGACTTCTTCTCTAACTATGCAATAAAACACTGTGTTGTGCTTTTATAGGAAAATGATCAACAAGGGAGCGGTGTAATAAAGTGAAAATACCACACTTACCTGTTACCACCCTGAAATTTATTATTTTCCTATCCCAAATTGTTTCATTCCTCTTATACCTCAGCAAATTGTCAACTCTTAGAATGTCTTATTTATTAATGAACATCACGCCATGCTTTTTATCAATTTATGGTTACTTTTAAGTCAGTTCCTGTTGTCTTTAAAATCATAGCCGCTATAAACGGTTGTTTTTCCCCATGTCAGAAAACATATTGACTGTAACAAAGCACTGACACTGGAGACTCCTTCCATAAATGTTAAATAAACTGTCTTCATACAGAAATCTTGATTACATCAACCGTTCTTTTTTTAATATTTTTAAAACAATATTTATTTTTTTTTATATTTTAATGTTTTATTAGTCTTAGATTATTTAGTCCTTCTAAATGAGCTGTTACTATGGAAACAATAATATGTTAGAACGAACGAGCGAGTTAATATAGACCTGTGATTTGCAGCTGCTGTTATAGAAAATTAATCAACACCTTCTGTCCAATCAGATTTGAGAATTCAGTGATGTGCTATAACTATGGCTAAATTATTGGCAATCAGGTTCACTGATGGCTCACCAAGTTGTGTGTGTGTGTGTGTGTGTCTCTGTCAGATGGCGTATTGCCAGCACATAGGAGTGGAGTTCATGTTCATTAACGACCTGGAGCAGTGCCAGTGGATCCGTCAGAAGTTTGAGACTCCTGGGGTCATGCAGTTCAGCCTGGAGGAGAAACGCACACTGCTGGCCCGCATGGTCCGCTCCACCAGGTACACATACACACGCGCACACACACACACACACACACACACACACACACACGATGATGCACAGCACACACACGTTCTCACTAGTTAACACGTTGTACCTTGTAACACTCCAGGTTTGAAGAGTTCCTGCAGAGGAAGTGGTCCTCAGAGAAACGTTTTGGCCTGGAGGGTTGCGAGAGCCTGATCCCCGCCCTCAAAACCATCATCGACAAATCCAGCGAGAGCGGCGTGGAGAACGTCATCATGGGAATGCCGCACAGGTGCGACCCATGATGCATTTCTGCTGGAGAAGTGGCATTGACATCCTAGTGGTTTGTTAGCTCTTTTAAGAAGAGGTTTGTCATCAGTTGTGATTTGTGATTTTGTGTGTTTCTGTGTAGAGGGCGCCTGAATGTGCTGGCCAACGTGATCAGGAAGGAGCTGGAGCAGATCTTCTGCCAGTTCGACTCCAAGCTGGAGGCTGCAGATGAGGTGAGGATATTGTGTATTCCGTGTGTAAAACCGCCACCTGGATGTTTACTTAAAAACACAACTAGGATTTTCAAATGTATTTAAAAAATGAGTAGACTAAGATAACTAACCCACTATCTAGCTGCATTTCAATTCTTGATTCTGGTTGGTCAGAAGATGTTGATAAATGTTCTTTAATCGAAGCTCTGACTGTAGTTCAACATAAATCACATGTTTATATCAATGCGTTCGTTTTAATAAGTTATCGTTTCTATAGTAACAATTCATTCAGTGGGACTAATCTTCACGACAGAGGATGCACAACATTAAATTTAGCTATAAACTGATCACAGCATGACACATGCGTGTTTTATTTCTTACATGGAACATATTGAGCGTGTGTGTGTGTGTGTGTGTGTGTGTGCGCGTGTGCGTGTGTTACAGGGTTCAGGAGATGTGAAGTACCACTTGGGCATGTACCACAGGAGGATAAACCGTGTGACAGACAGGAACATCACTCTGTCTCTGGTGGCTAACCCGTCTCACCTGGAAGCCGTAAACCCGGTGGTACAGGGCAAAACCAAGGCCGAGCAGTTTTACTGCGGAGACACCGAGGGCAACCGGGTCAGCAGCACACACACACACTCACACACTCACACACACACTATTCACACACTTATTGTGTATGTCTGTGTTAAAATTTTTTCTTAATATGCTTATGTAGTATTTTATAATATTTCTGAGGTAGAGAAGAGACCACGAACTGACCATGAAACAGATCTGTATTTCAATACGGGTTTCTGTGCGTGCGTGTGTGTGTGTGTGTGTGTGTGCGCGCGCACGTTTAGGTGATGTCCATTCTGCTCCACGGTGATGCTGCGTTCGCCGGCCAGGGCATCGTCTACGAAACCTTCCATCTGAGCGACCTGCCATCTTACACTACACACGGCACAGTGCACGTGGTCGTCAACAACCAGGTACACACTCACCCACTCATACACACATGCTGTGTTCAAACAGTTTCACACGTTCATTGTGTGTGAGAGACGATTCTACACTTTCTCAGTTATCTTTTACAATCAGAAGTAGAGATGGCACAATGCCACTTTTTCTTTTCCGGTTACTGATTTTTAAAAAAAATAAAATTGTAAAAATAATTTAAAAAAAAAAAAAAACTGCTTTAAATTTTTTTTTTAAACTAAAGCACTGAAATTTCACACGCAAAACACTTGCATTGTAAAAATAATAAATATAATAAAGTATAAAGTATAACTGTAACAAAATCTATCCTAAAAAAAAAAAAAAAAGTCTCTATATGTAAACTTTTACAGTTCAGAAAATAAATTTCTTTTCCAATTCCATTTTTTTTTTCTCCAGGATCTTATACCTGATATGTTTTCTCCGAAATCTGTTCCAACATTATTATTATTTTTTTTTTAAATTATGTTTTTTTTTTTTTTAATTTTGGCTCAAATCTGATACTGGGGGAAAATTTTTATTCCTGATTTGGTTTTTTTTTTCGTTTCCACCTTTTAAATTGTCTTGAATAAACAGCTACCTGCTAGCTTCCTCTCACACTTTTTAACCACTGAAGAAGTGAATCTTGTTCTCTTCTCCATGTCAAAAGCACAAATTCTCACACACACCATCCATAAAGGCTGGGCGATATCACGAGATAATATCGATGCTGTAATATCGATTGTAATAAATTATCTCTTTATACTCTTATGAGATCACAGGTATTTTTTTTTTACTGTTTTCATTTTCTACTGTTTTCAATATTCAACAGTATTAAAATGATAAAATTTTTCTTAACAGATTTCTCCAAATTTTTCCTCCATTTCAGTGTTAATTTATATTTATGCACATTAAACAATTATTTAGACATTTGTCTTCTAATGCAACATGACTGTATTGTATTGTACTGTGTTTTACACACACACCTTTACCTCTCACGTTTACGATTTACACACACACTTATACACAAATAATCCTGTGCACAGAAAATGATTTATTTATTTTTTCTCTCTCTGTCTAAGATTGGCTTCACCACTGATCCCCGCATGGCCCGCTCCTCTCCGTACCCCACTGATGTAGCACGCGTGGTGAACGCTCCGATCTTCCACGTTAACGCAGACGACCCGGAGGCCGTCATGTACGTGTGCAACGTCGCCGCCGAATGGAGAGCCACCTTCCACAAAGATGTCGTGGTTGACCTGGTGAGTGTGTTTCCACGGTTGCGTCATCCTGAAATGACCGTCTGTGTTAGATCCAGTGTGTTATTTCTATATATATATATATATATAGAAATAAATCTGTGTATGTATATATCTGTGTATCTGTGTGTGTGTCCCTGTCTCTTCTGTCCCTCTAGGTGTGTTATCGGCGTAACGGCCATAACGAGATGGACGAGCCCATGTTCACACAGCCGCTGATGTACAAGCAAATCAGGAAGCAGAAGCCGGTGTTGCAGAAATACGCTGAGAAACTCATCGCTGAGGGAGTCGTCTCACGCCAGGAGTATGAGGTCAGGACACACACACGCGCACACACACACACATAAACACAAACAACATAATTTCACGCAAGATCTGGTCCATATTATGTATTCATTGTGGATTAAAGTGGCGGTTTTCAGGTGGAGTTGAACATAATAAGCCCTGAACGTACGTGTGTGTGTGTGTTTGCAGGAGGAGATTGCCAAATACGACAAGATCTGTGAGGAGGCTTATGCTCGCTCTAAGGACGAGAAAATTCTCCACATCAAGCACTGGCTGGATTCCCCTTGGCCTGGTGTGTGTTTTGCGTGTGTGTTTTGCATGTGTGTACAGTTTTTTTTTTTTTTTTTTTTTTTTTTTTTTTTTTTTTTTTTTTTTTTTTTTTTTTTTTTTTTTTTTTTTTTTTTTTTTTTTTTTTTTTTTTTTTTTTTTTTTTTTTTTTTTTTTTTTTTTTTTTTTTTTTTTTTTTTTTTTTTTTTTTTGTGCGTGCATACTTGCTTGCGTTTGTTTGTACAATTTTGGGGTGTGTGTGCTTCCTTGTATTTGTGTGTATGCACTTTCGTCTCTGTGCACGAGTTAGTGTGTGCTTGCTGGTGTTCGTGTGTACGAGTTAGTGTGTGCGTGTGTGGCATATTTGCTTGTGCTTGTGTTCACTTGGCATGTTGTTTTTTTTTAAATATTGTAATAAGACATCGCCCATTAACACTGTCGCATTTTTGTCTGTGTGTCTGTGTGTCTCTGCAGGTTTTTTCACACTGGACGGCCAGCCAAAAAGCATGACCTGTCCTTCTACAGGATTGAGTGAGGAGGAGCTCACACATATCGGTCAGGTGGCATCATCCGTGCCTGTGGAAGACTTCACCATTCACGGGGGTGTGTAAACACACACACACACACACACACACACACACACACACATACATACACATACATACACACTGCAGCAGCGTACATTTAATCTCTCTTTCTCTTTGTGTCTCTCTCTCTCTCTCTCTCTCTCTCTCTCTCTTTCTGCGCGCGTGTCTGTGTATTTGTCAGGTCTGAGTCGGATCCTGAAGGGTCGTGGTGAGATGATCCGGAACCGGATGGTGGACTGGGCTCTGGGAGAGTACATGGCCTTCGGTTCTCTGCTCAAAGAGGGGATCCACGTGCGTCTCAGCGGCCAGGACGTGGAGAGAGGAACCTTCAGGTGCCGCTGAATATTTTAGCATTGTTTAATCAGGTTTCTCAGACGGTGTGTGTGCATGCAGCATGAGCACCAGGCGTGACGTGTAAACCACACTTTCTCCTAGGGAAAGCAGCTTCTGTCTGATTCCAGCATTCCCTAAGCCCTACCAGCTGAAACGGATCAAGAGCACACTTCTTATATTATCCTGAAATCTATCTTCTGAATTCGCTAACCATCGATTATCAGCTAACACACTTTCACAACCCTGGGTCCCATGTTTTCTTTTTCTAATACAGTCTTTTTTTCTGTCTCTCCTCCACAGTCACCGTCACCACGTCCTTCACGATCAGAACGTGGATAAGAGGACGTGTATCCCCATGAACCACGTAGCCCCGAACCAGGCTCCCTACACCGTGTGCAACAGCTCGCTGTCTGAGTACGGAGTGCTGGGTGTGTATGCTCACTATACTCACTACAAACACACTCGTTTCATATTTATCTGCCCATGCCACTAACCCGCCGTCCCCGTTCCCTGTCTTTGTTCTCCCACTTCCTTTTCCTGCTCTCAGGTTTCGAGTTGGGATTCGCCATGGCCAGTCCTAACGCTTTGGTTCTGTGGGAGGCCCAGTTTGGAGACTTCCACAACACGGCCCAGTGTATAATCGACCAGTTTATCTGTCCCGGACAGGCCAAGTGGGTCCGCCAGAATGGCATAGTCCTGCTGCTGCCGCACGGCATGGAGGGCATGGTGAGCCTACATTACCCACAATTCACCTGCACGAGTTTTTCCTAAGCCCTTTTTTTTTCTGGAGCTTAGCAATTTGACTGTAATGCAGTATTTACATCTGTGATGTGATTGTGACAATCAGGAAATACTTCAGGCATGGGCTAATTTTTATTTTTTATTTTAATTTCCCATTCTATTATTATTATTATTATTATTATTATTAAGCTGGAAATCCCTACTGAGACACACATCCATTCACATATTCCATATCAGCAGCAGCATATTATGTTGGGATGTGCTATTGTAGGAAAATAATCTGCGATGCGGCCTGATGCAAAGCGGAAGTTGATTATTTTCCAGTAACAGCACGTCCCAAAGCTTTATTCCTCTTACACCACAACAGTCTGACAACGGTTACGTTTTTTTTATTCATTAAAGAATGACACGTCATACTTTTCGTCCTTTAATGGTTACTTTAATGTTGTGGAACCTCCATGAAACAAGTGAGTTCCTGTTATAGCAGTTATAAACAGTCTTTTCCTCACCAGCCTTTCTTTTCTTCTCTGTTGATATTAATAAGACAAAAAAACACACAGCTTGTCATTTTACCAAGAGGATAGAAAGCGTCAGACTTTCCTGTGTCATAAAACTTAAAGACTGAGCTTTACTTCTGCCTGTTACAAAACGCTGACACTGGAGACTCCTTCCAAAATGTTAAATAAATATTTAATCTATTGTTCAACCGAGTACCCTATTTATAGCATTTAAACAGCTGTGTTAAGTGTATAAACCCACATGTGCTGGTGTTGATGCATTATTTAATTCTATCTCTTTTTCCCTCTCTCTCTCTCTCTCTCTCTCTCTCTCTCTCTTTCTCCCCCTCTCTTTCTGTAGGGTCCCGAGCACTCATCAGCTCGCCCTGAGCGTTTCCTGCAAATGTGCAATGATGATCCTGATGTTTTCCCCGTAAGACAGATGTTTTTTGTTTATATTTTGATTAGGTGATGTTGCCATTCACAGAATCTGCCCAGTGCTTCAGTGTTTATTCCAGCGGTTATCCGTTTTGTCCTGGAGATTTACCTGGAGGCGTGTACTGATAATCTTTTTAAACTTACCATTTTTAATTCGGACGGGAAAATCAGCAGCATTCATTTTTGACCTTGCTGCCAATACCGCATGAAGTACTGAAACAATATTATTTGATAGCAAATATACCAGCAAATTTAAGCAATGTATCCACAGAAATACTGAGACTTTCTCAAGCAGGATGTTAAACACATACACAGAGTTTGCATGAAAATGCAACTAAGCATGACTCATTTAAAAAAAAAAAAAAAAAAAAGAGTTTATAGAATGTCCTTTTCTTAAGTGTGTGTTTGAGCAGAATGGCGGACAAAATTGTTGACATTTAGATGCAGGGCAACATGATTTTTATACAGTAGAGTGAAATTGTATCAAAGTTGTTATGAAAATATTTTAATATCAGCACAAGTACATGTGGGGCCACCTTTCTAGTTTTGTTTAAAACACTTCATCGTGCTGATAAAGGTCTTCAGAATACCACTGAT
Organism: Pangasianodon gigas; assembly: GCA_022758105.1. NCBI lineage: Eukaryota > Metazoa > Chordata > Actinopteri > Siluriformes > Pangasiidae > Pangasianodon > Pangasianodon gigas. The sequence goes on from CM040461.1 coordinate 27,093,508, forward strand.
TTCTTACAGTTTCTGTACATCATTAGTAGGAAGGTATCCGTTGTTTTGTAAATAAATTATTGTTCTTGTCCGATTCTGATGTCCAGAAAATCACGGACGACTTTGAGGTGCGTCAGCTGTACGACTGTAACTGGATCGTGGTGAACTGCTCCACTCCTGCCAACTACTTCCACGTGCTGAGGAGGCAAATCCTGCAGCCCTTCAGGAAGCCTGTGAGTTTACACTAACACTGTAACACACACACACACACACACACACACACACACACACACACTGATTAACCTGTGGCTCTTTCTCTCTTCTACAGCTCATCGTTTTCACTCCCAAATCTCTGCTACGCCACCCAGAGGCCAAGTCCAGCTTTGACTTGATGCTGCCTGGTCAGTCATGTGATCAGATTTCATGCATTTATTTTAACTCTGATTTTAATAATAGTTTTTTTGGTTTTTTTTAAATTTTGGTTTAAGTTCATTTTGGATTACATCCTTTTTTTGAAGCAGGTGTCTGTCTGTCTGTCTGTCTGTCTGTCTGTCTTTCTGTCTATTCTCATCTGTCTAATTTAGTCTCTATAGGTCTGCTTTTATCTTTCTGTCTGTCTGTTGCCTGTCTATCCTCTATCTATACATGTCTATTCATCTATTTATCTTTGTCTGTCTGGCTTCCTGTCTGTCACTCGTCTGTGTGTCTATAGTCTTGAATAACGTACGAGTGTGTGTGTGTGTGTGTGTGTTTTAGGCACACATTTCCAGCGTGTGATCCCAGAGGAAGGTCTTGCAACCCAGAACCCAGCTGCAGTGAAGCGTCTGATCTTCTGCACAGGGAAAGTTTACTACGAGCTCACACGTGATCGCAAAACTCGTGACATGGAGAACAGCGTGGCCATTGCACGTATTGAGCAGGTACAACACATACACACACACACACAAACACAAACACACTCGCAATGTGGGCGATATTATCATGATAAATTGTCACAATACCTTTTTCTGATGTTTTTTGAATAATGATTACAAATGCTGATTAAAAACATCTGGTTTGATGTTTAATTTTTTGTAAAATATAAAAATTTTGTACAGTGTTTCTATTTTCCCTCCTTTGCAGTGTTAAGTAGTTTATTTCTGTAGAGATAAATAAAGGAAATGTTAAACTTTTGAAATGCAACACTGGTGCTTTTCTGGCAGTTTTTAACAAACTTATATATCGTGATGCATATCGTGCACATCATTGAATTTTCATGGCTGCTGAAGCATTTTCAGGTGTGAGAGTGCAAGTATCAGCATATACAGTGTGCAGCATATTAACAGTAATAACACTGTGGGAGATTTGGTTGGCGGATGATGTAACCAAGATGACCTCTGACCCCTCCCCCATCCTGCAGCTCTCTCCGTTCCCCTTCGACCTGGTCAAGGCCGAGACGGAGAAATACCCCAACGCCGAGCTGGTGTGGTGTCAGGAGGAGCATAAGAACCAGGGCTACTACGATTATGTGAAGCCTCGCATGCGCACCACCATCGACCGCGCCAAGCCCGTCTGGTAAACACGCGCACACACACACACACACACACACACACACACACACCGCTGCCTCATTGCACCAGACAAGTTTTATATAAACCACAAACCAGTGGAAATTACACACATTACTCAAACTAGGCTGCCTAAATCAGGCCTTTTTATAAAGTGTCTTTGATTTTATGATCTTTACGGATATTCCACTGCAAAGATATACCGTTTCTATAGCAACAGAAAAGTGTAGCTCCACGTCCATTCAGTGTACAAGCTGTCCGTTATCTGTAGCTACAAATTATTAACCAAACACACCATGTAAAGTACTTCAGTAAGGTTTAAAGTGCATGCAGTGTGTTTATCCTGTGTAGATGCAAATCACCTGATAAGCAGCCTGCCTTTTAATGAACTCGTAGGAACTAATTTCAACGCCAACGTCAAATAAAAGCAGGCCTGCCAAATTCCCTTTCATACTGCACTTGATTTTTAGTATTCAAGTGCATTTAAATAGTAAAGGAAATACCATTTTAGCAGGAACACTGCAACACACGTTTGTATTTCTTAAGTCATAGAAAGTAGAAGGAAAAATAATTTCCTGGTAGGATGCAATATCATAATTTTATCGTTGACTTTAATGTGTTGTATTTGTTTTCTTTATTATTATTCACATACTAATATTTGTTTATTTTGCTCGATTTTACATTTCAGTCCAGTTATCCATGAAAAAAATTCACAGAGAGGTTCACACACAGGTTTGCCCTGTCCTAAAAAAAAAAAAACCTTTTCTAATCCCTAATTCCCTAGCAGTAAACGTTAGGGGTGTAATGATCAGACGATTTGGATCTATGCAGTGATTTGAAAGGTAACAACTCCTGTGTTGCGCAACAGAAAAGCGTTCAGTTTCTCGTCCTGAAATCGTGAGTTCGATGCCACAACCATCCATGGCCAGGAGAGCAACATTTGGGTGGGAGGGGCGTACTGTCAATCACTGCGACACTAGCCAATCATGAGCATCTGTGACCTTGTGTATGTGGAAGGGGGCGGATAGTGTTTTCCTCAGAGTGTGTTCTGCTGCCCCGTGACGCAGCGTGAACAACAGTTTGAAAAGATGCAGTTTAATGTGTCTTGAAGGAAGCACTTGATGGCTTCCACTGTAAAAACCAGGGGGAAAAAAAGCAACAATTATTATTATCGACTGTAATTTTATTATAAATTGATTATTATCAAAAAAATGACAAACTAGTATATAAAAACTAATTCATATTTTTAAACTGATGTATAAATAGGCTAGCAAGGTGATTTGCCCGTCACACTGATACTTTTTTTTTTTTTTTTAAAATAGTCCTTCTCTACATCATTCATGAATTAACGATATTCCAGATTCTAATCATGTATCAATCAGAGGCTGCTACATCGAAATCGTATCATAGCAGACTCAAATATCAAAGTGTTGCCTTAAGAATTGAAATCATATCATATATCTGGAAGCATGAGGTTTACTCCCTTAGTAAATACACAGTTGGGACAAATCCCAAAATGCTTCCTGTTTGCTATATATAAGCTCACTACATAGGGAATAACATAATGGTGTTTCAGGATATTGCACATGTAATCACATTTAGGACGTACTGTAATCATGTTTAATTGAAACATGCATGCTGTGCATACTGATCTGTTTAAAATCGCGTTGTAATATTAACTCTGTGTGTGTGTGTGTGTGTGTGTGTGTGTGTGTGTGTGTGTGTGTGTGTGTGTGTGTGTTTAGGTATGCTGGTCGTGAACCTGCCGCTGCTCCAGCCACCGGCAGCAAGAACTCCCACCTCCTGGAGCTCAAGCGCTTCCTGGACACTGCCTTCAACCTGGACGCCTTCAAAGATCACGTCTAATCACGCATCAGACAAAATGCTTCAGTTATCCCACCTGCTCCAAAAAAACGTATCCAGTCAGGTCTCATTACTGCGCCAAACGCTGCTTTCTCAATCCCATGCATCATCACACGCACCCGCTTCATCTCTCACACTCGTACACACACACACACACACACACACACCCCCTAGCAACAAAAGGTAGTTCTCTAAATGCACTGAGCACGCTTCTTTCCGTCCTCCACACACACACACGCACACATCCTGACTCATAACCGTTCTGGATTTCTTGTTAGACAATGTTTTTTTTTTTTTTTTTAAATTCCAGACGTGTTCCTGTGAAAAAAGCCACAAATAACAGCATAAGCGTACATGCTAATGGCTAATGCTGGTGTGACAGTTACAGACAACCAAAGCACAGCTTTCAGATAAAAAAAAAAAAAAAGGTGGAGGTGGTTCACGTCCCCTGTGGCTTTTTATTCATCGGAGGAGTTAGTTTTAGGTATAGATGCTTCTTTTTTTTTTTTTTCAGTTTTTATACAAGTATTAGCCGATAATAGATGCGACGCTGACTTTTAAGACTTGCGAAAGTGGCACGTATGTGATTATGATGAAAGCCAGGAAGGAAGGAAGGAAGTGGTCATTCAGCATCATGTGCTTTCATGTCACACATTAAAAAAAAACAAACAAACAACAAAGTCAGATTGTAAAATACAGCAAATATGATCCAGCGCTCATGTGATCAGATAGGATAATCAGATATCATATCTGTGTATCCCGATGACCTCCAGATTCCTGTATAAACGATGTAAATTGCTCTTTGCTGCTTATCTTGAGTTTTTGTGCTTGCTCCAAGCTACTGACATCCAAACGTATATATATATATATATTTTTTTTTTCCCTTTGGAAGGCTTTAAGTACTATTTTATTTTCTTCTTCTGTGGTTTTATTTCGGCTTTAACGGTCATCACACGCACATAGTCAGCTCATTTGAATGTGGTTTCTGTCAGTGATGTTGCACAGCAGACGGGACACGTTTCCTAACGGTTCTTTTAAGTTGTATGATTGTATTTATATGATTATGTCCGCACAAAACAAGAGGAGGCTCGTGACCGGTGGTTAAAAAATATATACACACATATATATATATATCCCACGCAGATCATCATGAGAGCCGCCTCGTCCCGTTTGAGCGTGTTCTCTCAGGTGTGCACACTAAAACCCCTAAAAACCCCTCCGCCTACGGCAAACTACACTTCATCTGCTCCTCTTCTGCAACACCATGTGCCAAAAACAAAAAAAACCCAAAACAAAAACTCCTGATTGGACTGGCTGAAGAACTCTCAGTGAATCCCGTTAGTGTGGGATTGTTCCGCAAGGAAATGCACGCCTGTCGTTCAAGGAAGCAGATGATTTTATTTATTTTTATTTTAGAGAATTGAGATCCTGTCCTTGTTTATCTTCATTCAATAAACACATTATCTTCTCAGAGCCGCAGACGCCTGGTTTTTATTCATCAACCTGCGTTATCTTGAATTAAAGAACAGATGATGATGATGATGATGATGATGATGATGCAGTCACCTCCAGAATTGTTGGCACCCATCAAAAAATGGGCAAAACTTATTGTATTAAATTGGATTATTTAAATCATTTGGATTAAATCCAGTTGGATTATTTAGTTCCACTCAAACCGAAACAATTGGCTTTCCTTTAACAAGACATCATTACCATATTGGCTTCTTCTTTTTTAGATAATTGTTGGAAATATTCTTGACACCCCAAACAAATTATCATGCATAAAGAAATCTTTTTGTAACTGTTCTCAGGCTTCAGGAACTCCATTGTTGTCTTTGACCAAAGTTTTTGACACACAGGATACAGATGGATGTTGACCTCCCCAAAGTCACATAACTGGATATCTTAGAAATCCTGAGAAGCACAGTCGGAGCCATGATAAACACTGTAAAACTGTCAGGACTTGGACCCATGAGCATATGCCCCCTTCGCACCGTGAAGAGGACGGACCAAATATCAGAGTTTTAGAATCGTACAGTTTTTTTTTTTTGGGTTGTCTGTTTTGGAAATCATGTTCATAACAACAAGCTGTTTGGAAATGTTGCACAAACGAAAGCAACTTAGAAAATGAAGCGCCTAAACTTCACCAAGAAGCACTGGAACTCCAAATAAAATGGTTTGTGGTCCCTGGAGACCGAAATCAAACCTTTAGGTCACAAACATTGTTGAGTTTGATGAAAAAGGAACTAACCCCACCAAAATTATAAACATGGATCAAATTTCCTTAGTGTCGACACTGGAGACTCCTTCCTTAAATAAAAGTCTTCTTACAGAAAACCTCACTGTATCGATTATATGGTTTTTCTTCATTAAATAACACTGAAAAAATCTGTTTATTAGAAATAGATTATGTATATTCACTGTAATATTTATTCCTGTGGATGTGTTGTATATGTGTGTTTTTTAGTGTTTGCACAAAAAGGGTGCCAATAACTTTGGATTTGATGATATAATTAAGAACAGAAACCTGCAAATATCAGCTTCAAAGTAAAAAGTGATCTATTACAGTGAACACTGGGGTTTGTACTGCTTTGTCCTCCAGTTGTATATGCATATGCGTGTGGATCTGTAAGTCTATGTATTATATGATTTCTAAACGTAAATGGTGTTTTGGAGGAACTGTGCCACTCGGGTTATTGTCTCTATGCAGGTTTTTATGGTCTCCCTGTGTCCGTGTGGGTTTCCTCCGGGTTCTCCGGTTTCCTCCTACCTCTCCAGAAATATGCCAGGCAGCGGAGTGTCTATGCTACATCACCGCTTGGTGTGAAGGAGTGTGTGAATTTGTGTGTGGTGTCCTGCAGCGCTCTGGTGTCCCATTCAGGGTGTATGGCCGTCTCACGCCCGGTGTTCCCGGGATAGACTCCGGATCCACCCTCACCCCAGACCAGTGGTTACTGGAGATCAATGAGTGTGTGGTAGAGATCAGAATCGGCTGATAAACTTCTCTTGTGATCAGGAAAAGGTAAAGAAAAGATTATTTGCTGGAAATTTAACCCTAGAGCCTTCATGGTCCTCTGTATACTTCATACACCACCATATCACGTCTATAAGCCCTTATTCCCTACACTCCCCTAGTGCACTTGTGTTGCAACACGGAAGTATTTTGGGATTCTGCCGCTTTCGATGACGTCTACCTCATGCGCAGGTTTGATTGGCTGCCCGCCACGTCACTCACCCGATTTCTGTTTCCTCATTGGACGGGCGCTTTACAGTATTTTATGAACCCTCCCTAACTCTTATAAACTCTACGCCGGCCTCCTTTTCCTCTCTCCTCCATTTTCCAAGAACATAGTAACCCGTCTGGGCGAAAATCGAGCATCATTTAAACTAATATATTTTAAAATAATCCAAAATGGCGAACCCTAGAGTTTTCTTCGACATCACTGCAAATGGAAGCCCGCTCGGCAGAGTTATTATGGAGGTAAGATAGAGATATATTTATTGTTATTTATTATTATTATTATTATGATGATGATTATGTATGAAATGGACTTTAGATGGTGGAAGTGGCTGTAATTTTCCTATATTGGATACAGGCTGCATTTGTGCAAAAGAATAACAACAACAAACTGGCTGGTTATCTCTAAAGCTCTGCTCAAAACCTCAATGCAAGTAAAGTTTTCGCTTCTACACACCGGCATGTTTTGCGGGTTCGGACGCCATGTTGATTTTTATCTGACAATAAGCTGTAAAATTACATGTAATCTCTCTCTCTCTTTTCTTCTGGGGGCGCGGACGCCTATATTTAGTTCCTGCATCCAACTTGGATTAAATTAGCCACCCACATCCTTCAAAACGTCTGGATGAGGAGATGAAAGTGTAGCTACACGAGGATGAATAATAAACCGCAGAGGGTTCAGCACTTTAAACTTGAACGCGCTCGTGCGCTGGTGTAACGCCGGCTAGCATGCTAGCATACACGGCTAACGTTTTTTTTTTTTTTTTTTTTTTGTGTGTAGTGGCGTAGGCGTTAACGCTACTTGACGCGCTGCTTGAGTTGTATAAAAAATGCTTAATTGCTTAATTAGACGCCTCTATGTATTAATTATAATGACAATTTAGCCAGGCTGTTGAATCGGACAAGTTAAATACGTTGTGCTATGCGGCATAGTAGCTAACGTTAATGCTAAAATTGCTGCTTTGTCCGTATTTTATTTCATTTTAATTTAAATGCATCAAAATCTAATTGAATCTCGATCCCTCTTTCAAATAAGACTCGGTTGAGTCTAAAATAACGGTAATAAATCAGCTGTCTCATATATATTTTTGTGTTTATGCTCCATGGAGCTGTTCCTGAATGAATTTGTAAATGTTCTGGAAACTTCTACAGTGGGTGGGGAAGAGAGGGGGAGGGGGGATGGGCGAGAGGCTGCGGGGGCGCGCGCGCGCGCGCACGAGCGCGTCCTTGAGGCGCTGCGGAGATTTCTCACCCAGAGCCCCGCCTTTCTTTAAAAAAAAAAAAAGGGAAAAAGGAAAAGGGGGATCAGTAGTGCAGATCAGTAGTGCAGAAGGATGTACACTAGTTGTGTATTTATAGTTGTGAAATATTTTCGCGACATTTTGGTTAAAAAAAGAAAACAAAAACCCGGAAACACGGTGCAAATGATTGACCACGTGATCAGCTTTTTTTTTTTCTCCTTAGTTCTCGCACGCGCGCATATATTTATATTTATTCTAAACCTTAAAATGGCTTCCTATGGCACACAGACGCTTATTATTATTATTATTATTATTATTATTATTATTATTATTATTATTATTCCATTCGTAATCCAGGAAGTATGAATTCAAGGGTGTGTGTGTGTAAGTAAATGTAGCCGTTGTGCGCGTTCCCGTTTGACCGCATACCTCATAGCTGCTGCGCGTTCACGCGCGCTCACGCTTTCAAGTTGCACTCGCTACCGTTATGAATCGAATCACGTGATCTGGGAATGATGACCACCAGCAGATTCTGCTAGACTGCAGACATGCATGCAGTCCAGGATGTGCAGTGCTGGTGCAGTGCTGGTGCAGTGCTGGTGCAGTGCTGGTGCAGTGCTGGTGCAGTGCTGGTGCAGTCCTGGTGCAGTCCTGGTGCAGTCCGGCTGTCTGAAGCCACACCCTGTCCACTGCGTCGAGCAATATTTTAGGAGCAGCTAGTCAAGGATGCACTTTGCAACTATTTGGAGAAAACCATTTTGGGCATGTTTGTTTTGTTTGTTTGTTTTTAAAACTGCCTTTTTAAGTATAAATATGTGTATGCATTTTAACATTTGTGTTTGTTTTAACAGCTGAGAGCCGATGTAGTCCCCAAGACAGCAGGTACGCCTTCCCCTCCCACACACACACACACACACACACACACACACACACCTGTATAAATTAAAGCCTGGAAAGAAATGTATAAACACTGATTTTTTTTTTTTTTGTGTGTGTGTGTGTGTGTGTAGAGAACTTCAGGCAGCTGTGCACAGGGCAGCCTGGCTTCGGCTACAAAGGCTCCACCTTCCACCGTGTCATCCCTAACTTCATGTGCCAGGTACGGGTCTTTTCACTGCAGAACCCCTTGGGAGAACCCAACTTTACTCCTCGAGCACAGAATGATGTATTTTTAACCATGCTTCAAAAGCTGCGTTCACATTACAAGCACAGTTTTGATTCTGATCTGTCTTGCCGGTTCACGTTCGTATCTGCCTTGAACGAGAACACTCTGCTATACAACTTTTACCTTTGGATCGATTCCTGAAATATCAATAAATCACTGATTTCCTCATCTTTCCACTGAATATAGTCATTATTGTTACAGTCCGTTGTTTTGCTGCACTACCAGCGAGGCATGGTGACGAAAACAATGACAATGTGTTAGGAAAATGCCACATAAATTCATTCTGTAAATTCTCATTCATGTCACATGGCCACATATCAGATATATATCCGATTTAGGACTGCATATGAAATCGGCTCAAGGCTGATTTAAAAAAAAAAAAAAAAAACTGAAATGAAAGTTCCAATTCACTCAGATGTTTATTTACACATTGAGATGTTTGTGTGTGTGTGTGTGTGTGTGTGTGAAGTGTTTTGGCCACTCTGAACACTAACACTGAACGTTTGCAGGGTGGCGACTTCACAAACCACAACGGAACCGGGGGCAAGTCCATCTACGGCCACAAATTTGAGGACGAGAATTTCTCTCTGAAGCACACGGGGCCCGGCTGCCTGTCCATGGCCAACGCTGGACCCAACACCAACGGCTCGCAGTTCTTCATCTGCACAGCAAACACCAGCTGGTCAGTGTGTGTGTGTGTGTGTGTGTGTGTGTGTGTGTGTTTTTTTGTTTTTTTTTTTAAACGAGTGTTTTTATATTGAAACGTGTGGATGCATATCTTATTATGGAAAGGCTCAAGTGCTGTATTTATATATTTTTTTGACTATTACACATGAGTGTTTTTTGCTTTTAGTTTAGCCTAAATGTAATATGCTCATTTGTTACCATTTTTATGGGAACAGGAACATGAGTTTCATAGTACAGGAACTATTCGGTTTCTTGCTAATACGCTTGGATTAGACTTTCAGTGTTGGAGCAGACTTGAAATGTATTGTAGATGGGCTCCAATAAAAATAGTCTAAATAAACCTAGACCGTACTAATGGTCCAATGCCGTTCAGTCACTTCAAATAGGTTTGAAGCTCTCCGTTAATTTTGGAGCTTTTTGGAGCTTACTTTCCTTTCTAGATGACCATGCTTATGATCGGTCTGCTAAATGTAGCATAAATGATTAAAATCTGAGTAAATCCCTTATCGGACTGCCCTGATTGTGTCCCCTCAGGCTGGATGGGAAGCACGTGGTCTTCGGTCAGGTCGTGGAGGGCATGGACATCATCAGTAAGGTGGAGAGCTACGGCAGCAACAGCGGCAAAACCAGCTGCAAGATCATGATCGCCGACTGTGGCCAGCTCTAGACGCTGCCTGCCCCCTGTCCCACCCACGCCTCCTGCACACCCTGATCTCTTAGTCCCCTTGAAACACTGCTCAAAACGCAACATTCCTGTCCTGCTTCGACACCCGCTAGTCCATATCCCTTACACTGTCCACTGTTTTGACGAGTTGCCTTTTTTTTTTTTTTTTTTGATCGGTTTTCATTTTCATTTGCAAATAGAAGCCCATGGGCTGTGAGATTTGTGTATCAAAATCTGAAAATAAAAAGGGGAACAACGAACATGAGACATTTCTCACTTCTTGCTCTTGTGTGCTAAAATGGGTGGTTTGATCCTAGCTAATAAATTTCCTAGACTAGCTAGGAACTTTCTCAGCTAGCGGATAAAATTCCATTTCAGTACGATAGGGCAGTATTAGCATGACGGATAAGCGGTGAAATAATTTGGCTAAATTATTTGTTTTGCGCTCTCTCAATGTCAGCTAAGACATGGATGCATGTCAGTGTTTTTGTGAGGTGTTTTTTTTTTTTTCTTCCTTTTGTCACAGTGGAGTTTCAAAGCTGAAGAAAATTCAGCTTTTCATAAAAAGCACTTCTTGCCATCAAGCACCTCCTGACCAATCAGGTTGCAAAAAACATGGACAAAGTGCTGGTGAAAAAAAAAAAGTATCTTGCTGGTGAATGAATACAAGGAGATTAACACCATGTTGAACCAAATATTTTGTTGCCACTGTGTTGCAACTTGAATAACTATTGCTGCATTCAGTAAAGTCCAATAAGCAGCTCCACTTCTCTTGCTTTTCTGTCTCCAAATCTTCAGCAAAAGAAAACAACCTCCTCGCCAGAGGCTCTAGAGAGCAAGCTAGCCGAAGTTAGTTAGCTGATAGTAGCTAGGTAACACTAGTAAGAGTGTTGTGGATATCAGCACAAACGTAAAGTGTGAAAGCGCTTTAATGGAACTCACTCTCACTTTTCTGTAAATATCTGCCTGAAACCACTAGCAGATCCTCACACACACATACACACACACTAGCTGGTGTGGTTTAGGATACGGCATGACGTAATGTCATCTATAAACATGAGAAACTTCACCATGTAGCTGAACAATAAAGCAGGATTGGTCATGTTGGACAACTGGAATCTCATGCGTTGGAATAAGCCACATGGTCAGGGTCATTGTGGTTTAAATTACTGTTTTTTATTCATTTTTTTGTCTTATTAACTTGGAGAATGAAAGCGATTGGCTGGTGAGGGAACGACTTCACACCTGCTATAACGTAAGTGATAACAGGAACTAACTTGCTTCGCAGATGTAAAATGCACCTAAAGATGAATTCTATTCATTGGCAAATTGTTGTATAAGAAGAGGCTATATAAAAGGCTTCAGGTTGTGCTGTTATAGGAACATGCTCAGGGTCTGGGTGGTATTTATTTTCCTATAAAAGCGCACCCCATGTGTGTTGCTCTTTACTTAATGCTGTAACTTGCACACAATGTAGTGAGTGTGAGGTGGTGGAGTTGAACAGGTGTGTCTGGGTTGTTCCACACAGCAGCTGAATGAAACCAAGCTCAAGTTTCTGCTGAGACTAAATCAGCCCTGATACTTTCAGCCACAGGTGTCTCATTTCTCCAACGGCGGCGTGCTACTGGTTTGTGTTTAACACTATCTAAAGCGTCCTAGTGGACAGCTGGGAAGCGTGAAGAGTAACCCTAGCTCTTAGTGAGCACTGTGTGCTAGTTTAGTGACCCGGACTGGGGTAAGAAGATCTGCATCTGTGCAATCTGAGACTGGACACAACGTCCCTGACTTAAAAACAAAAAGACATTGTGCAGATCTATTATCTGTATCTCTGTAATGTAGCTGCTTTAGAAGAAAGCTGAAAAGGTTTGTGGTTTTTACTGCAGTTTGGGTGTGTCCTCCTCGTCCTCCTGGGGACTGGATGCAGTTCTGCATTGTTATCAATAGGTGGTGACAAAAGTTTTTTTTTCCTAAATCATTTGATCACTACACAAAGACTAAAGAATAATTGAACATCAAGTTTTTATTTTAACACTAAACATAACATCATAGATAATACACAAAATACAAAAAAGAGTTAGAAAGTGGCAGAAACATAATTGATTGGAATAATAAAAAAAAAAGCTTAAATCCAACATATTTCACTCTAAAACAAGTGCTCGAATCATGACTCAATTCTTCAATCCTTTTTTAAAAAAAAAAAAAACAATTCAAAGCTACTAAAGCAAGAATAGAAAAGAGTGTGTAAGTGCTATAAATATCCATTAGAGAGCGCTCTAATCCAACAAAAGTGCTGAAGAAACTAGCACATCCTACATTCAAAAATGTAAATACATATAATCATAATAATAATAATAATATATAATAGCTTAAAAACAGCAAGTAAACATGATTTCACATACATGAGGATTAAATGAATGGTTTAGTGAAATTTTACACTCGATCAGCCGTCCCCTGGCAGTCCCCCTTTTTTTTTTTTGCTTCTTTAGTGGACATAAGTTGGTTATTTCTTGTTTCATTAAAAATAAAGAAGCATCTGGCTGATTGTGTAAAGAAATTTTTTTCTTAACCATTCATTTAACGTCACAAAATTGGTCAAGACTAGCATTATTATTAAAAAATAATAATAGCTTAGCGTAAAAGAACAGATCGGCCATGAAATAAAATGTACATCTCGTCCACTTTACCTAAAAACTGGTCAAGATGATAAGACTTTTTTTTCATTGGGAAGTGTCTATGGTTTGTTTTTATAGTTTTGGGTGCTGGAGCTATAAGGCTAATTTAGTTAATAACCTGCTTATAGCTAGCCGCTTATAGGTTTAGCACTGTGCAAACTGCATGTCTGTGAAATCACTTTACAAGACACTCGCTGTTTTAGGAAAATAATCAACCACAGGGTGACGTGATGAAGTGGAACCCCAAAGTGATTTATTTTCCTATAACAGCACGTCCTGGAGTGTTTTATTCCTCTTATACCACAGCAATTTGCCAACAGCTACAATTTAAATTTTAAGTTTATTACAGAACGACGCATTTACATTTAATGTCGTGGAACGTTCACAAAAGTTAGTGAAGAAGACTTTCCAGCATCTGAAAACTTAAACTTACAGCTTTACCTCTGGCTGTTACAAAGCGCTGACACTGGAGACTCCTTCCACAAATGTTCAGTAAACATCGCCTTACAGAAAACTTCACATATCAAAGATTACACATTTCCTTTTTGCTAAATAACCGCATGTTTCATTTTTTAAATCTGTTTTAAATTAATAGCATTCGATTATGTGGGTGTCCCTGTTTAAGATACAATAATGTATTAAAACGACTGTGTTAATATAAACCTGTGATTTGCTGCTGCTGTAGAAAATTAATCAACATCTTCTGACCAATCAGAATGGAGAATTCAGTAGCACCGTTGTATAATTATTCATGAAGTAGGTCAACATTTCATTTACACTGAAACTCTTTTGTAATCTGAATCACTTCCAACTATTTCACATCCACAGTGTGCCGAGGAAGAGCGCGATTCGTCTAGACGATGAAGCTACGACTGGTTTTAGCTCTGCGGAATCCTTTTTCCTCCATTTTTATAGCTCACACTGTGTCTAAGAGTGTCGCAAACCACTTTCTCAAGCCTGTTTGAAAGTTTAACAACTCAGCAGACGAGTGTGGCGAGGTCTGAGGTGAACGCCATGATTTAGACAAGCAGTTTGCACAATGCTAATCAACTAAATTAAAGCAAAATCTGGTCACCAACATGTCTTAGCCTATCAGCTTACATTCAAACTTTACACATTCACTTGCCAGAGGAAAAAATAAAAAAATATATAAAACCCTGTTCATCCCTAGACAGGTGTGTCTGAAATGGAAAGCAGGTGTCTACCTTGTTTTCTAGCTCTAATCTAATGACTCAGCAGTTTTTTCTTTTTTCTTTTCTTTTTTTTTAATAAGCTAATACTGATGTATTCTTCTAATTAAGTAGGTTAATTCAATTGAAAACATTTTAATGGTAAGTAGTAGGCACTGCTAAGCTAAATGAAGAATATCACTGTGAATACAGATAGAAATATTCACCTCATGTTCTGTATAAATTTAGTGAAATAGAAATACAGATGTTTAACAGATAATACCTTCTCAGGATCAGGACTATTGTTGTAAATATTATTTAAAAAAAAAACATATTAATTAGTTATTAGCATATGCTAGCCTACAACACTGCTGAAAAAAAAAAAAAAACAATAGAAACCCTCACAGAATTTGTAATGGTTTTAATGGAAAGTCTAATGGTCCCTGTGGATCTCTACTGGTAATTTATTGCCTTCTATTGGTGGCATGTTATGTCTAGTGGATCCCATTAAGGACCAGTAATGGTAATGGTAATGGTTTTAATGGTTAGCTGATGGTTTGTAATGGTATCCGTAGTGGAAGCTATTAGAATTTCTGTGATGGTTTCTATTGTTTTTTTTTTCAGCAGGGATGGAACCAATTTCTATAATAATAATAATAATAATAATAATAATAATAATAATAAGTGCTGGGGATTTATGAGGAGGAAACAAACTGGCTAGTCTGTTGCTAGCCACACTCCATGTTTTGTTTTGTTTTGTTTTGTTTTTTGTTTTTGTCACCAGACTGACATGGTGTGCCGCAAAGGATTGTGGGATATCTTGGCCAGTAAAGATGAATCCACGCTGCTTTCTTTCAAAAATAATTGGCCAA
Source organism: Pangasianodon gigas (assembly GCA_022758105.1). NCBI lineage: Eukaryota > Metazoa > Chordata > Actinopteri > Siluriformes > Pangasiidae > Pangasianodon > Pangasianodon gigas. The sequence continues at coordinate 27,108,605 of CM040461.1, forward strand.
GTGTTCAACATGCACTGTGTTATATATATATATATACACACAGACACACACTCTATATATATATAGATATGTCTCACTGGTTTTCGTCAACGCTGCACTCTCCTTGTCCCTTCAGGCTACCAGGCTTCGGGAGGCAGTTCAGACCTGCAGTGCAGCCGCAGCGGGCCAACCGTCTGCGGGATGTGGGTTTGGGTCGCCCTCCTAAAAGGCACATCTCTCCTTCCTGAAGAACCCTCTGGCACCGTCGCCCACCGGGGTATTGAAGGCAGCACCAGCCTTCTCCGCAGTCACGTGACCGCACACACTTCCGTCTCTTGGCCCCTGTGGCTGGAAATGAGTCACATATGTTAATACAAAATAGACAACCTCTCAAATATGACTGGCTAAACCTTGTTTTAAAAAAGAAAATCCCTGATACAGGCACGCCTGTGACCTGACCGCATCACACAGCAGCTGAAGTGTGTATTAATGCGCCGGGTTTTTAAACGGGAAATAACCGTTACACTTCACTTCATGCTGCCTTCAAGTTCTCCTCAGAAGTCCGTGCATACGAGTTCACAAGTGGCAATTACAACGTGGTGTGTATTCAAAGTGGATTTTGTGAACATTTTGTTTTTGTATTATCAATGACAAGAGGTTTATTTTTGCCTTCCTGAAAGAAAATAAAGAACTAAACAGTTAACAATCAGATTTATCACTCAAATCTTCCTGTCTTTTGCAGAAGTCACAAGCATATTGTGGGCTGCCATTGCATTTAAAAAAAAAAAATTGGTACGCCCCCCCAAACACGCCCCCAAATACCACTTGTAATTATGGTTACACTGTATTGGCGTTCATGTGCGTCAACCTCGTAACTACGATATTTCCGACAGGACTTCCGAAGGCAGCAACAAGTCATTGTTCGATCTACGGAATGCCGTAATCTTTAGTCGTTGCGTTGCTTAGCAACCAAATGGACTTAATGGGTCTTAATGGACTACACTGCGTGGCAGGAGAATTGTTTAATTGAGAATATTATTAATAATAAGTTGAATAATTGATCAAACACTGGATTTTATCACAGTTTTTGTCACCGTTTTATAAAGTGATATCTCGTGTAAAGGGGTTTTAAGCACCCCACTTTAGGTCGAGCCTTGCGATTGCTTATTGCTTTATAAATTTAGTTCTGTATCTGTATCGTGATCCACGTGTTGGAACTTTATCCTGGTTAGGGTCGCGGTGGATCCGGGGCCTATCCCGGGAACACTGGGTGTGAGGTGGGAATACGCCCTGAGTGGGACTCCGGACAAACACAAGTCAGTATTCACACACACATTCACACACAGGGGTAATTTATTTTAGCCAATCCACCTACTGATATGTTTTTGGGAGGTGTCAGGATAACCGGAAAACCCGGAGGAAACCGGAAAACCCGGAGGAAACCGGAAAACCCAGAGGAAACCCACATGGACACGCATAGAAACTCGGTTCCCTGGAGCTGTGAGGCAGCAACACTACCCACTGATGTTTGTGATATGTCCTTAATCACTGAGAATGAAACTTCTTTATTGTCATCGTACAAATACAATAAAATCATATTTGAATCTTCCATAGTTACATGAATAGATAATATGTATGTACTAGCAATGATATAATACTGTTATATTATATGAAGAGTTGTGCAATATACAACTGTACGTGATAAAAGCAGAACTAGATTTATGCACAAGGTTTAAAAACTCCTGCTAGTTATATGAAATGTTTAAGCTGACTGCTAAGAAGATTTAAAAAAAAAAAAAAAGAATAAATAACGTTGTTTCAGGGAGAACAAAGCTGCTGCATCTGTGCACTTGAATTTTCAGACAACCATATCATCAAACTTGTATTTTTTTTTTTTTTATTTTGCCCAAAGAGGTGAGTAATGTTTTAAATAAAAACTAGACTTTTTCCAGGACAAGCCAGGGGAGGGTTAAATCAGTGCTTTGGTCCATTTTCAGATTTGTCAGCTTTATGGATATCTTTGTAGAACTGATTCCGGCTAGAATTACAGCTTGCTCTAGCTCTGAGTTTATTACATGGCTGTCAGATTTAAAGGTGCAGTTTGTAATGTTTAAACTGGTTTGTAGTTCTGTATCACATTGTCTAAAAGATCTCTCAAGAACAAACAAACTAATTTGAAGATTACCAATACAATGAATTTGCTTCACTTCTTCTTTTTAGGCTTCGATATACATATTTTCTGGCCCTGAAATGAGCTACACCTTCAGCTAAAACAGAGTTCTTTAAAAGGCAACTCATACGTTGTTTCAGAGTAGATTGTGTGGACTAGAGAAGGTCTGTCTGTGTTTTCATTGCTGGCAACAAGAGAACTAAAAAAAATTGTAAAGCACTGATTTTTAAAGTGACTGTAGCTATAAGCTACTAAATCTCTTCTACCTCCCATTATTATATAGTGGCTATACATTCATAAACTTCATAACCAAACCAACTGAGGACTTTAGTAAGTTGTGAGATGGTTACATTTACGGTCTATGAGTTTATTTTCAACAAGACCTGTAAAGAAATGTGTATCTGAGTTTTTACCTTTTTCAGCCCTTTTATGACCCGGTCTCTTCTTTGAGCCCTGGCATCCATTTTCCTGGATTCAGGGAAGAGATTAAAGTATGCGATCAGTGTAAGTTCATCCGCTCCAGACCTCAGAGGTTAAAAAAACAATCATGAGACAGCAGGCAGTGTGTGAAGTGATCCAGTTATTAGTGATTTTCTGTACCAACCTGCTGATTAGTGCATTCGGGGTTTTGCTGTCGTTGTCTCACGTTGTTATGAACGCTCACGTTTACTGTAACCTTCTCTGACACCATCACTGTCTGTCCAAAGTCAAAGAACATCAGTAGAACCATATTTCACGTTTAATGTGTAATTTTTATTTCTTGTAAAGAGCTTTACGAGACAACAGAGAAGTAAGAGTGAAATGAATGAAGATTAAAAAGTCAAGCAAAACTGCTTGTGAAGCAGTGGGAATCAGAACCAGGAAAACAACTATCACAAGCAGAAAAATATTAGAGCTGAAGCAGGTGATGAAAAGATATTGCAGTGAGAGAATGCAAGATATGACAAAAGGAGAGAAACCCTGAAAAAATCACCAGCAGGAGAGCTGAAAACATCTTTAGACGCAAGTGGAATAAATGTGCACATAATAATCAGAAATATCATGTTGACTTTTTTGCTATTTATATTTTAATATCCACCATTTTGTGTTACTCCCTGATTGTGCTTTGTTATAATCAGTGAAATCTCTCCCTGATTTTTTTTGTTATTTTAAAGTAAATGTATGCAAACTTGTGCATTCATAAGAAACTGTTGATAATACTTTATCATTTATTTATAACTTTATATAATACTTTACAACATGGACAGTTCAGATCAGCTTCATTAATGATGTAATATGTTTTAAACTATAATAAAGAAAAGTCTTCAAGATATTTTTTGTGTCATATTTTCCAAACCATTGCAGTTTTTTTTTGCATTTATTTAATAAACGAACATTAAACACAATGCTGAACAAGCTCTTACAATGTTAAAATGATGATCTTCTTATTTTTGGATATGGAGTCAGTGTGAGGATGAGGAGGTTGAGAATGAGGATGAGGATGAGCATGAGGTTGCGCTCTTACCGGCTCAGTGTCCGTAATCATCTCTCTGGAGGAGCGAATCTCATTGGAGTCCAAGCAGAGAACAGCTGAGGTGAGGCCCAGTGCAAAAACAGCAAGTGTCCACATGGCGAAGAGGGTCGCACTGAACGTGGTTCTGGGTTTTTCAGTGGAGCAAAAAAATAAACTTCCGAGATGTGTGAAAGAAGTCCGTGTCTCTTCTGCATCAGCCTGCACTGTGAACACACGTCAAAACAGGATCGTTTATATAACAGGCCTGGCATTAGAGCAGTAATTAAGGCCAATTACTACCTGTAAGCTGGAGATGAAAAGCTCTTTTACACGTTACACCTTCAGACAAAAGTGTATGTCATCAAAACTATTGGAGTTCTTTGAACAAGGCCTGTGTATTAACCGCATCAGTAGGCCCCGGATGGGAGCCGCTTTCCTGCACCGGAACAGGTGATTTACCTGCGCCCTCAGCTTGAGCCGGCTTCTTCACAGCTTTTTTAAACCGCCGGTTAATTACCAGAAGATTAGACTTTACTGATCTACAAGGGCTGCTAATGTTGCTTTTAAATGGCCCGAGCAGGTCATTGAATGGGGAGATGAAAAGCATTTCCGTTCAAGGCCGAGTTTCCTGATCAAACCTGCATTAAATGTGGGATTTCCAGCCCACAGTAGCCTCGGGAGAGCTGTAATTATCCCGCCTGTTCAAACAGGATGGCCGAGAGAGACTGACTTCAAAGACACACGAGGCTTAACAGGAGCAGGAAGACACGATGGTGTCCCATTATTGGCGTTCATTTTTGCTTTGCACTGTCCTGCTAATATGATCAACCATGTGAAGGGTTTTGGTGTCTTCTCTCAAAGAGCTAAACATGTGTGTGTGTGTGTGTGTGTGAGTGGGGAGATAAGTGGAAACTGAGCACCAAGCAGGTGACGGATATAGAAAGAAAGTCTTTAAAGCCTGAGGCTGCTGCATGCAAAAAACCCATCAGATAGCACATCACCAGATATATATATACATATATCTGACACACACACACACACACACACACACACACACATATATATAAGTATGTAAAGTTATCTATCTATCTAACTTACTTACTTATTTTATCAGTGTACCACAAACGAACATTTTCCACTCCAGCATATGAAACTCACACACAGCAAACTGCGCACTGGAGAAGCAGCTGTTTGGCATGTGTATGTGTGTGTGTGTGTGTGTGTGTGTGTGTGTGTTTCTGTGTCTGTGTGTCTGTGTGAGGCTGAATGTGATAGAAAAGATAAACCGTGGCCAACAGAAGCCTTCAGGTCATTCACCTACCCAATAAAGACCAACAGATGCTGACAATTACCCTAGCTCTGACGCAGTGTGTGTGTGTGTGTGTGTGTGTGTGTGTGTGTGAGTGTGTGTGTGTGTGGGGGGCAGGTCGTCCTAATAAAGTCTCTGTGTAAGGGCTGTCTCTTAAAATGAACCGAACACACATGTAGGGTCCAGTAAGTGACCTGGCACACAGCTCACCTGTCCTGGACACACACACACACACACACACACACACACAGTGAGGGGCAATGCAACTGAAGGTAAGACCAGTTTAAGTATTATTTTTATGATCTTGTATTTTCACTACGTAATATCCATTTCATTATATTAATTAATAATGAATTAATAATGAATTAATTGCTATTATTAATTTTGATAAATGTATGCTTAGGAATTTGAAAGGTTTTCATCTTAGACTTTCTTTTTTTTATTAATATTTTTATTTATTTTGCATGATGTTAGAGACATCAACTGGGGTGAAATGGCAGGAAAATGAATGTGACCATCTATTTCTTATTTTAAAAAATGATACATGGTAAACTTAATTTCTACTGCAATTGTTAAATTTCGTTAAAAAGTGAAATGTTACAGGTAATATAAATTTAAATTTCAATATTATAAAACAGTCATAGGCTAACAGTCATGGGATAAAGCAGACTATATAAACTTTCATACACAGGATCGAAATCTGGATTTTACAGACATCACAAGATTAACCTAGCTAGCACGGTCATATTTCAATTAGCAAACTGAAATTGTACTTTGTTAATCATTCTTTAATTAAGATTAACAGTTGGGTGTTTTGTGAACACACTGTTCCTTTGTGATGAGTGTGATGAGTGTGAGGAGTGTTTGCTGAGTGTGGTGTCTGAATCAGGACGTAATTAATGTTGATCTTGCCACCCTTGCACGGTTTCTGGTCTTTGCGAATGGATGCTGATTAGACAGTTTAAAGATCATCTTATCACTGTTTACCTGAGTGTGTGTGTGTGTGTGTGTGTGTGTGTGGAAGCTGGAGTGTGATGAGAGACATGAGTAAGGTAATTAAGATCAGCTTTAGTTTAATTTCATATTGCTGTCAAACTGAAGCCGAGCAGACGCTCACAGTATGTACCATTTATTTAGTTAGGGGGTTAACGGTCTTGCTCAAGGGCCAAACCAATGGTGGTTAAGGACGTTAATGTTGAGTGTCAGGAGAGACGTCCTGGGCTGTGTTACGTGAGTGTTTCCTCCTGGTCAATATTTCAATTACCACGCATGCATTAACAACAATTATGAAGGTAAATAAATCACCATAAGCAGTATGTATTTTTTTTTAGATAATATAACCTAATTGAAACACAGGGTTTAGGAAATCTAAACAAGCCATCTTTATTTGCTAATTCCTGAACCACACTACATTATATCATTTATGCAATTTTAAGTGATGTTGAAATTGTGACAGGTATAAGGATACATTTCACAGATTTTGATCCTGGACCATACTTCAGCCATCAAACCTCCCAATCTACAAGAATAAAACACTTGACCAGTGATCCCAAATTTTGGAGCCTGGCATCTTGCAGATGTGACGTCATATCTAAACAAACATGACGGAAAACAGTTCAGCTCAGCTCGTATTGGTCACCGATCTTTCACACATGATGACAGGATTGTGCTTCACATGAGACAGGTGATGCGCTTGTGTGCTCTTCTGTTCCTCAGAACGTTCTAGCATGTGGAATTGCACGTGATGCCATAATACACAGCATTGTGTAGGACATTCTAGTGTGTGGAATCACTCAAAATGTTATAATACAACATGTAACTTGCGACTTCCTAGTATGTGGAGTCACCTGTGATGTCATTATTCACAATGTTCCCTGACAAGTGTGTGATAGTGTGTACGATCACTCATGATCATAACGCACAATTAATGCACAATAATAGATAATGAGATAAAGGTAATGCACAATTTTCGTACGTGGAATCACTTGTGATATCATAATACACAACATTCCTCAGAAAGATCTAGGGTACGGATCGCTCATGATGTCATAATTCATGACGTTCCTCTATGTTCTAGCGTGTGCATCCATTCAAGAGGTCATAATAAGCAATATTGCTCAGGACATTCTAACATGTGTAATCTCTTATGTTGTCATATTGCGCAGTTTTCCTCAGAACATTCTTTGTGTGGAATCACCCATGACGTTATAATACAAAATGTAACTTGCGACTTCCTAGTGTGTGGAGTCACCTGTGATGTCATGATTCACAATTTTTCCTTGACAAGTGTGTAAAATAGTGTGTACGATCACTCATGATCATAACGCACAATAATAGATAATGAGATAAAGGTAATACACAACATTCCTCAGAACGATCTAGGGTACGGATCTCTCATGATGTCATAATTCATAACGTTCCTCTATGGTCTAGCGTGTGGATCCATTCAAGAGGTCATAATAAGCAACATTCCTCGGGACATTCTAATATGTGTAATCTCTCATGTTGTCATATTGCGCAGTTTTCCTCAGAACATTGTCTGTGTGGAATCACCCATGATGCCATAATACAAAATGTAACTTGCGATGGAATCACTCACGTTGTCGTTATGTGCAGGGTTCCTTCGAACGTTCCTGTGTATGCAGTCACTTGACATGTGATATCATAAAATGCGCCATTTCGTCAGACATTCTAGTGTGTGGAACCTCTCGTGATGCCATAACGTGTGATATTTCTCGAGGTGTTCTAGTGTGTCGAATCTCTCGTGACGTTATAATGCCGAAGCTTCTCAACCCGGTATAGTGTATGGAATCACGTCTTGATGTCATAATGTGTGATACTTCTTGAGACGTCCTAGTGTGTAAAATGTTTTATGGCGTCATAATGCCAGACCTTCTCAAGACATTGTTGGGTGTGGAATTCCTTATGTCAAAACCTTCCCTGAAAAGTTCAAGTAGCTTTTATCACTCATGATGTTGTAACATGCACCATTCCTTAGGTCATGTTAATTTGTGGAAAAACATGTTTCTCAGGAAGTTCTAGAGTGTGGAATCACTCCTAATGATAATAATTAATCCTCATAATAATTTAACTAAAGTAATTGGACTAATATGAGAAGTCTTATGTGTACTTGATAAAGACCAAGAAGTGAAATGGTTACAGCTTCCACATTTGAACAACGTTGTAATGATCATATGTAGGTTAGCATTCTCTCAGGTTAATGGATTGGGACTTGACCAAGTGGATCAGAGTGGGTCATCACCTTTTTGGCTTTTTTCACAAATATGACACAAATATTTTATTTTATTGCAACATATTGCATTGACACACCCGTGTAGGTTATAGTATCACAATATAGTATTACAAATGTAAGTAACAAATGACAGTAAGCCATTTCTAACATTTAGAAAACTGAAATCTGTGAATGTGAAAATTTAATTATCTGAGCACACCTTATACACTAAATTAACCCGCCTATCCTCCAAGGCTTTCTCCTATTATGATTATTAGCACATTATACAATTTTCAGCAAGGTACACTACAAGCTCAAATTTCAAATAGGTAAAATTCAATGTGTTTTCACACACTCATTTTTTCATTTTTTTTGTGGATTTCTGCACATGAACAAACCATGTAATAAAACACTAAGACCTGCCATGGTGCAAAGTGTGTATATCTGATGTGTCAGAATGGGACTAAGCCTTTTGACATTACACCAAATGAATGCGTCCTCAAACACATGGACAGTCATTTACAATGCGCAAATGTGTGTGTGTGTGTGTGTGTGTGTGCAGTGACCAGGTTTGGCGATGGCTGTGTTGAATCCTATGGAGTGGATCAGGAAGAGCAGGGGCTCACGGTGCCTCGTGCTGGTGGTCGTGTGTGTGGCTCTGCTGCTGGATAACATGTTGCTGACTGTCGTGGGTGAGTCAGTAGCCCTACACATGTTAGCACTCATGCTAATTTAGCATCTTGAACACACTGACTCACATGCCATGGTTTTCTAAACAGATTTTCCTCAGGTGTAAAATGAAGTGGAACCTATTGACAAAAACAATCAAACTTACACCATTTCCCCTTACCCCTTACTCAAGACACGTTTTGTGTCTGCAGTTTACTTCTTTAGTTCTGCACTGGAGCTACAAGGCTTGTGTAACCCCTTTATCCTGGTCAGGGTCACGGTGGATCCGAGTTCTATCCCGGGAACACTGGGTATGAGGCAGGAATACACCCTGGATAAGATGCCAGTCCATTGCGAGGCACTATTCACACACAGGGGCAATTTATCATAGACACTCCACCTACTGGGCTGTTTATACGAGTGAGGAGAAAACCAGACAACCTAGAGGAAACCCACATGGACATGGGGAGAGCATACAAAACCCCACACAGCAGTAACTCAAGCTGTAGAGCTGTGAGGCAGCAACTCTACCTGCTGCAAAACCATGCTGCCTCGAATCTTCATACACTTATTTAAACCAATATTTTTCAGCTAAATAAATTCATTCTAAAGAATTCATTGAAATAGCCATGAGACTTTATAAACTCTTACAAAAAACTAGAACCCTTAAGGGCGGCATATAGAACACTTCAAGAGGTTTCTTTTTGGAGAACGTTATTCCAGAGAATAACTCAGTTGGAAATCTAAACTAAGAACCCTTAACTATTTGGAAAAAAACCTTGGAGAACACAGTTTACTAAGAGTGTACGTCCACATAAAAGGTTTCTAAGACCATGCCATTATCTGGATCTGTTTAGTGCTACAGTATATCTGTATTCTGATTTAAACCAGAAGTGAGTATGGTCTGGACTAGAAGATTTTTTTTTAATGCGAACCCTCCAACTATGCTCCCAGCAACCCTGAAAAAACAAATCATTTTCATTTGCAAATCATAACAACAAATCGCGATTTGCAGAACATAACTTTATTCACCTCCTGACCTTCTACACTTCCTCAACCTCAGCTACTTCATTCGAGTTCAAAATTGGCCTCAGTTGGTTTAGATGTCCTGCAAATCCTTCTAGCAAGCTTTTAAAAAAAAAAAAAAAAACAATAGCGTGCCTCTTATTCATATCTGTATTTGTGTAGTGTTAGTATAAATACTGTAATGTGTTCAATCCAAATAATGTATTCATATTCAATTACATCTCTAGCATATACACACTATATTATAATCTACATCACTTTCAGCTTTTTGGTAAACTCCACCTTCAACTTTGTTAGGTAAGGTCAAGGTGGATGGAAAATACCAAATTCCAGTAAGGAAGAAAAAGGCTAGTATAGATTATAGTACACAATATTTTCAATAATATAAAATATACAATAGATTACAGTAAGTTGCACTGTGTTCTTAACCACGTTGGGTGAAACAGACTTCCTGTACTTGTTAGCTCCATTGCAAAACTAGAAAAGTAAATCATCTACATTCAGGGTAAGGAAAAAATTGTATAACATTGTTTTTTTTTCCCCTAAAACTACTCCTGTAAGAGAGTAACACTAATCTCATGTACTGAATTTACAACATTACCAGCATTACCACACTTTCTTGATCATCTCCTTTCTTGTTCTCTCCAGTTCCCATCATCCCTACTTTCCTGTATGCCATGGAGCATCAACCGAGTGAGCTTTCCTCCTCCTCCTCTTCCTCTCTGTCTCCTCCCACCATGGACCAGCCCACCTTCTCCTCCATCTTCTCTCTCTATGATAACGTGACCTACACCAACACCGTGACCCAGGATAACCTCAGTGACTCAACTGTTACCCCAGTCTCCAATGGGAATGCCAGCATCTCTGACTCGGGCGACTGCAAGGACGACAGGAAGTTTCTGGAGGACGAGAACATAAGAGTTGGCCTCCTGTTTGCATCCAAAGCTATAGTGCAGCTTCTGGTCAACCCGTTCGTGGGTCCGCTGACCAACAGGTGTGTAGTTATGCAGTGGCTTGATTGCTCATCCCTGTATGAACGTCGAATCAATTCTTAAACTAAATGGCATGGCGTGTGATTGTGGAATGAGGAGAACTCTGAGAACTTAGGCTGGAGATCTGCATTGCTTCTGATGAAGAGGCTTGAATAGTAGGGAGGGGAGAAGGAAGTGATGGTGCGGGAACTTGATGGAATTTATAGGACATTAACTAAAAAGAATATTATTTTCTCTGTCCGCTTTCTGATAGACTGCCAACACCAATCCTCATCATATCTGAGGGATCTTTACTCTCTTTGAACCGAGTTCCTCTGGTAATCTAACGGTGTTTATGTATTTATGTATTCTTCCTTCTGTAATTCCACTATCTGGAAGATTGCTTCCCCTTTCAGACTTCAGAGTTACTCTGATATTCTTCAGGAGATTCCTCTTGCATTTGCTCAATCCAAAGCAAAAAAGGTTTCCTCAAGGGAAACCCTCTGTTTTAAGATTCCTCCAGTGAGAAAAATCAAAGAACCAGAGTGTAGTGGTTTTGGGTGGGAATTTCTGTAGAGCTTTATAATAATTAACTGAAAATGAAAGCAGTTTGTTTTGGATGAAAGAGCTCCCTAATGGTTATTTTGGTAGATGTAAAGGTACTCAATATAAAGGTACTCTTTTAACAGGGCATTAGGAATTCAGGTTAAATCAAATAAATACAAATGACTGAATCCAATTATCATGAATGAAATACAAACATCACTTGCTTTGTAAGAAAAGAAAAACTGTTCATTTTGAAAACCAGCTATTATTAAAAAAAGCCAAAACATTTTCAAGCCTAATAAATGCAATGATACAAAACATGTACAGCCTTCAGTGAGCTGATTTGTGATCTGTGCTTCTTTCTTTTTCAGGATCGGGTACCATATACCCATGTTTGCTGGGTTTATCATCATGTTTGCCTCCACGATAAGTAAGCAAAACGTAACACTTAAATACATGAACATCAAACATGTATATACAGTAACAAGCCAGCACATGTCATGATAGTGTAAAACCTTCAAAATATTTGATAACCATAACTAAATAAAGCAAATATATATATATATATATATATATATATATATATATATATATATATATATATATATATATATATATATATTGTTGTATTTTTAAAATCTTTGTCACTCAACTCCAGAATTATTGGCACCCTTGAAAAGGAGTGGCAAAAATGACTGTATAGGACAAAGATTACACACATTAGGCCTCATTTTTCTTTTAGTAAGTTGTGTGTCAATGTTTTCGTAGACCAAACTAAACTAAAAAAATTCCTGCCACAATTACAAAAGTTTCCATATCACTGATTAACTCGTGGCCAAAAAAATATATGATTTAAAGTTGATCAATTGTGGTTCACATTAGTGAGTTTCTTTATACGTAAACTCAGGAGCTCTCATAGGATATGAATGTTTCACCAACATAACTGCATTTTCATCAACACCAGATTTCTTGTTTTTGCTCCTGCAAATGATTTATGAATAAATTAATCTGTATCCATCTTAAATGACATCTAATCTACTTGTAAACAAACAAAAGAAGCTCTTTCTGAGAGTGAAATGCGCTCAAGAATTTAGCCAAGCCTCATAGAAACAAGAATTAATATTGTCTGTTGTGATAAATGGTTATTTGGCCAAAGTCAAAGGTTTTATACATATTTTCCCTCCAATTTTTCCCCTCAGAGGAAGCATGTGCTAGCCTTCACCCTCCCCAGTTGGTAGCTTTCGTATGATAGGTGAGAGCTGGCTAGTGGGTACGAACTGTCCAAGACAAGACAAGAAAAAAAAAAGGGGAAAAAAAACAACCAGATCTTTTTGAATGGCTGCGTCACAGTCAAGCATTACACACCCGGGGGAAAGCGCTATCTGCCCTCTGCTGCATACATGAGCTCACAAATGCCTCATGCATTACATCATGAAGTGTTATCCTGTTAAGTACCAGGACACCTTAGCCCAAAACCTGGTTGCTTCTGCCATGGCGTTAAGATAATGTCTCCAAAGATCCATCCAAATCCACAGAGAAATGTTTGCAGGACACAAAATCACTGTTTTCCAATAAGGCACCTCAGCGTCTGCATTTGAATCCTAGTTCAAATAGTGAAAACTGTCCACATGCACAAACCTAAGAAAATAAAGGAGCTTAAAATGTTCTGCATGGAGAACTTTACAAGATCCTCTACAAGTGTCTCCAACCTTGTTTGACATTACAGGAAGAAGCTCAGTGCTGTTAGTTCTCTCCAGGGGAACTTCTCCATATATTAAATGTATTAAATGTATGTTAAATGATTTGCAGAAAAATAGCCCAACTTAAAAAAAAAAATACAAGATAGCCATATGTTTTATGCTTGAAATACCATGCTTTGCAATGAACATGCACTGTTCATTTTATATCCAAGATTAATTTTAGGCAATAATTATATGTTAATTTCATTATCTGTACTTTTGTTCATTAGAATAAATGTAGAATGTGGTTTGTGAGTGTGTGGGGTGTGTTTTAATGTCATCTGTTTTAATGGTTTGCTTTGATCTAATATAATTAGGTTTTTTTTTTTTGTGTGTGTGTGTGTGTGTGTGTGTGTGTGTATGTGTGTCTGCCGTGCAGTGTTTGCTTTCTCAGAGACGTACACCTTGCTGTTTTTCGCTCGTTCCCTCCAGGGCATCGGCTCCTCCTTCTCCTCTGTTGCAGGTACAGTGTGTTTGTGTGTGTGTGTGTGTGTGTGTGTGTGTTGGGGGGGCATGTATTTATTCCTTCATGGTGATCAAATGTCCCCATCCTGATTGGAATACGTGACTATTTTGGCCTTGTGTAGACATCTGGTTGGTCCCCGTTGATTTATTTTAACATAAACTACTACAACTACAAAATATTGTTTACTAAAATTACATTAGAATTAGGTGTAGATGTAGGGATAGCATTATTTAGCTACAGGAACACACACCTCACAAGTGTGTATATTCAAAGATTACACAATGTCATCCGAGTATATTGGGAACCAAAGTAGATCAGAATCATTTTATTCGCCATATATATTTACATGTATTAAGACTTTTTCTTGGTGTTTGGTCACAACACGATACATTCAACACTCACATCTCAGACAACACAACACAACTACCATCCTAATATACAAATCGTGCACCTTAAGTGGAAATGGTAGGCTCAGTTGTAATTTGAAATATGCAGTTCAGGGTGCATTAAACAGAGTGGAAAAATTGTGATAGATGATAAATAATAGCAATGATATATAGTTCATAAAAACCTTTAGTGCAGATTGCTTGTTACAGGCAGGTCAGCATTGTAGTGATTACTGAATGCTGCCTAGCCAGCCTGGTTCGGATATGTTACTGATTGTGTTGTATGCATATCATTGTGTCATTATGTCATTGTGTGTGTGTGTGTGTAGGACTGGGCATGCTGGCCAGTGTGTACACTGATGATAATGAGAGAGGGACTGCCATGGGGATAGCACTAGGAGGACTCGCCATGGGTGTGCTCAGTGAGTGCTGGGACTATTAGAAGTTGATCACAATAATCACTAATTAATACAGCAAGAGGTTCAGCTATTAGTTGGGCTGAGCTGTGTGTGTGTGTGTGTGTTTGCAGTTGGTGCTCCTTTCGGCAGTGTCATGTACGAGTTTGTGGGTAAAAGCTCTCCGTTCCTCATCCTGGCCTTTCTCGCTCTGTTTGATGGAGGTGAGGTGAAAAGTTTAAATTCTGCTCTTTCTGTGTTATGATTATTATTGCATTTTTGTGTTAATGTTGTATTTTATTTATTTATTTTTTTAAACAAAGCACTCCAGCTTTGTATCCTGCAGCCCTCTAAGATATCTCCCGGGGTAAGCATGGACACCTCACCTCTCTCCTCACTACATTTATTCACAACAGAACAACAGTTTATAGCTGCTATAACAGAAGCGATAACAGGAACTCACTTGTTTTGTGGAAAGTCCACAACATTAAATGTAACTATAAACAGATAAAAAGTACTGTGTTATTCTTTAATTAAAAAAATTGTAATCGTTGATAAATGCTGTGGTGTAAGAGGAATAAAACACTGCTGCTATAGGAAAATAATGAACAATGCGATGGTGTGTTTCTTAGTTAGTTCAAGTTAGTTCCTGTTATCACTTACGTTATAGCAGCAAAAAAACGTACAGCTTATCATGTTTCCATGAAGCCACAAATTGTAAACTCCAATGTCCTGAAGATGTCAGAAAAATTAGTTGTAGCTTTAGCGCTGACACTGGAGACTCCTTCCTTAAATGTTAAGCAAACATCTGTTTTCTTACAGAAAACATCACCATATAAACAATTACACATTGTCCTTTGTTAAACAGCATGTTTTTATATATGTTCATTATTAGGCTTATTTTAAGACGTTTATTAAGTTTATAAGTTAAAATTTTGCTACTTAGCAAAATTATCTTAGCCTCATATCTTCACTGCAAAACTAAAGAAGACACCAAACAAAAAATTTGACTAATATACTGTGTTTGGAGAAAAGATTATGCATAATTATATATTTGGGATGAATATTTCATATATATATATATATATATATATATATATATATATATATATATATATATATATATATATATATAAATAAATATATAAAAAATATATATATATAAATAAATGAATCGTGAACCTTATATATACCACTGTTAGTTGTGTTCTGTTACAGCCCATAAAAAGTTATACATATTCAGGTTGTATATCACTTATCGCACCTTTAATTGTGGATTTTGTGTTTTGAGCTAAGATCGAATGAGTATGGTGTTTTCTGTTTTCAGAGTGTGGAGGGCACACCACTGCTAACTCTGCTGAAAGACCCTTACATACTCATCAGCGCAGGTGTGTGTTTGTGTGTGGTACTTATCATCTATCAGGGAATTACCTTTGCTGTAATGTGAGCAATTGATAAAAGCCTGTCTGTGTGTATCGTTATCACTTGGACATTATGTGTTGTAATGTGAAATTCAGAATAATACAATTTTTTCCAAACCACGACACAGTGGTATTGATGATGTGAGATTGTTCGCAGGATCTTTGTGCTTTGCCAACATGGGTGTAGCCATTTTGGAGCCCACTCTCCCTATATGGATGATGCAGACCATGTGTTCACCAAAATGGCAGCTTGGTAAGAAATTCCACCACCTGCTTCATTCCTTCATAATACAGATTAAATAAAGTAAACAACCTTTACATAATACAAACTATTTCCTACCATTTGGCATGGTTTTTCTAATTGGTCTTATCTTCATGTAACTGTTGAACTAGATATTAAAGGTGGGGTCAGCAATTTTTAAATAATTAAAATAATAATAGTTATAATATGTTTCATTTACTTAGGTCATTTACTTACCCGAGGTCACGTTACAAGGGAATCAAAACAAGAAAACATTTATAAATAATAATAATAATAATGATAGTAATAATAATAATAATAACAAGTTAGATGGGCATTGAGTGAGGGGCAATAAGTATTCGGACACTTTTGTTTTTGTTATTTAATATACTTCCGATGTATGTTAACACACATAATGTTTAAATTAACACGTTATGTTTTTTTGACTTTGTACTTATATATAAAAAAGGATAAAACACTAAATTAATAGGGAAAATGTATTCATACACTATGATAAAAATACAAAGGTAAAGGTTACATAAAAATAAATGAAGTTCTAGATATAAATGCTGCAAAAAAATGTTCTTGTGCAAATTGCACCTGGTTTCACACAATAAGAACATGGTGAAGGAACATTATTGAACAACACTTGAATGGATAAAGGTTCAGAGCCATAGCAAAGACGTTTAACATCCCTGTAAGTACGAGTTGGTTCAATAATACTCAGGTGGAAAGTTCATGGAACCACAACTAATTGTCCCTAGACAGGTGCACCATGCAAGATTTCACAAAGCACTCTCAGATTAATGATAAGGAATGTAAGAGAGAAGCAATCAGTCAGTAGAAAAGAGTTGCAGGATGACCTGAAAGCAGCAGGAACAACCAGTTACCCAGAGAACAATAAGCAATGAACTGCACCACAATCATCTCCATTCGTATACCTCATGTAAAAACTCCTGTGCTAAAAAGGAAGCACAGAGATGCACACCTAAAGGCATTTAGACAAATCAGAACTCTTTTGGAACAATATAATCTCACAAAAATAGAGCTCACATCATGTTTGGAGAAAGAAGGATCCCAAGAACACCATGAATCCTACAATGAAGCATGGAGGTGGGAGCATCATGATATGGTTCTGCATATATATATATACGTCATCGAAGGAAACATGAATGGAGCAATGTATCAGGACATGTTAGAGAAGAATTTAGTCTCACTGACCAAGAAGACGGACACTTTAACAAGAAAACATCCCCAAACACTCAGTCAAAATGGCTCAAGAACCCCTTGCATGGCTGAGCCAATCTCCCAGTTGGAATCCCATTGACAATTTATGGAGGATTTTCACATTTTCAAAGTGTCCACCCTGTAACCCTGGGGAATTGAAGACAGTTTGACAAGAGGAATGGGTCAAAACTGAACCACAATGCTGTAAATAGCTAGTTACTTAGATGTCTCGAAGCCGTAATTGCCAACAACAGCTTTGCAACTTAGCACTGAGGTTGGTAATTTGTAGTGTCTGATACTTTCCCCCTTTGATTATGAATTATGAATGCTTATGAATGCTTACTCTTTTTGGTCATATTTATAAGTACAAAATCCAAAGACATTATGTGTGTAAATCTGAAGTGGATCTATGCACTGGAAGTATATCAAATAACAAAAAACATACTTATTTCCCATCACTGCGAGTAGGCAATCTTTTATGGTGGCTTTGGAAGGATTGCGACTTTATTTTGACTTTCAAAGCAACGAAATTCTGCCGAAATCTCTGCCTTTACCTTTGATCTAAAAGACGGAAAGCAAAGAGGCGAGGTGGCTCCAGACTTCTTCCATGGGACGTCAACGCCTCAGGGTATTACTTCAATTGCTTTTTCTATGAGGCTCAGTCGCCTGATCAAAAGCTCTGATATGTTTGAGAGTGTATTCAGAAGACGGCGGAGTGTGTGTTCCCTGTCTGTTGTATCTGTTGCCGTCATGAGCTCTGCCTTTTTCTTTTTTTTTTTTTTTATCCACTGATGAGGCTGCTGATATTGCAGGGGTGGCTTTTCTACCAGCTAGCGTGTCTTACTTAATTGGAACCAACCTGTTTGGCCTGCTGGCCAACAAAATGGGCAGGTAAAATGTGCATTTAATAACATATAAATAACATTTAATTGTGTTCATATTAAGAGTAATTTGGATTTATTATTATTAGGTCAAATGAACATGGCAAGAAATGACGTCACGTGAAATAGATCTTGCAGTAACTTCATCCATATTCGAGATGTTTTCACTCCAGATGTGATTTGTTGCCATGTAAATCGTTTGAGATTGAGGTTTAAAAATTAAACGATCCACTGAATTTCATAACCCTGACTCTTACTAGGTGGCTGTGCTCCATGATCGGCATGATCGTTGTTGGCATCAGCCTCCTTTGCGTGAGTATCACCACCTCCTCGCTTAACTAACATGTCTCTGGGCAAAAGCGAGTAAAATCTAGTGACCATCTAAGAGCAGATGATAGCTAACTGTTTAGGATCATGCAAACCACATCACACACTCACAACAAATTGCTTTGTTGCTTTGTTCATTATCTAAAACAGACTTATTGATGTGGTTTGTGTGGCACTGTCGCACACAGTTATCTATAAAAAAATGTACAAAAGGATGTCAAGGAACTAAAAAAATAAAGTCTTGTTGAAGACAAATCACTTTCTTCCTCAGCACATTGTGAAGGCAAACTTTGGAGATAAATATGAGATAGCTATAGCTATAATCTTCCTTTACCTGTTAGCCTCACTAGCCTTGTAGGTCCAGTGCAAACGTAAAGAAGAAAAACACTAAAACAGGGGTTCTCAACCTTTTTCACCCCTTTTTAAGGGCCCAAAATAAATAATGAATAAAGTTATTAATTCTTTAATCATTATTTATTTACTTTCTATGAAATAATTAATAGAAATTACAGGAGTACTACTTTAGAAATTCATAGTGCATTACTGTAAATAAGTCCACAGAATGATAGATAACTTCTTTTAATTTAAATATTAAAATAGACATTAAACCATTTTCACATCAAAATATATTTGTGCATAAAAACACATATAACGCAGTACATACAGTATTTAACTGTTATATATCACATAGTATAGTGTTGCACTGCAGCTTATCAAAGTCGCATCTCATCCCAGCTGTTACTTCCAACCAAGTTTTTATAATAATATGCTGGCGGTTTTAATTATTATTTTACGTGCATAGAGCTACAGTAGAAATAACGGTTAGTAAAAAAATCTCCTGCGACCTCATCCACGTCTCAGGCGACTGCACGTGACATTCACTAAGACCAAAATCTATACACTAAGACACTCAGGCATTCATTTTTTTCAACATTGATCAACATTTGAGGTAAATTGTAAATTTCCTGTTCACTTAATAATATTATACAGTAGTTAATACTACTTTCAGGAATAGCAGCTGTCTCTGTGTGCAGGAAGTGACTAACTAAGTAATACTAAAACAGGTCTAGCACCTATTCTTCTCATAAACCCACTCTGAAAAATGTAAAATCTGAATTTCTTACAGGTTCCTTTGGCCAAAGACATCTACGGCCTTATTGGCCCTAATGGAGGACTAGGATTCGCTATTGGTAAGCACTGCACTGCTAACACTGACTGAGCAGGAACACTGCTACATTTCCACTAATGGCTGGAGTTTGTATTTTGTGTTTGTAGGAATGGTTGATTCGTCCATGATGGCTATAATGGGCTACCTGGTGGATATCAGACATGCCTCTGTGTATGGCAGTGTGTACGCCATAGCGGATGTGGCACTTTGTATGGGGTTCGCTATAGGTAAACATTTATATTTGACATTACCGCTAACTTTAAAAGAAACTAATCTGCTTGGACAAATTTGTTATGGCATTTTAGACGTTAAAGCGGCAGTTTGTCATTTTTTAGAGCCCTCGGCAGCTTATGAGGTGAATTGCAATGACTTCACGTTATCTGCAACACTATGCCTGAAACTGCGTGTGCCACATGAGTTGAGTTGAGTTGATGAGTTGCAAATTTCAGGGCCAGAAAAATGTAAACAGATGTGGAAATTGAACAAAATAATGAGAGTTAGTGCATAGAAATGTTGTAAATGCCATTTTTTTCTAAGGGATCTTTGAAATTCTCTGATTATCACAGGTCTAGAAAATATTTTTTAAAAATTACAAATTGCACCTTTAAAGAGTGCCATAAACTAATAAGTGTGTAATACTGCTTTTATTTTCTTTTACTCTTATGGAGCAAATAAAAAGCACACTATAGCACAAAAATGTATATATTTCAGAACATTTAGCCGGACAAACTGAGACGTTTCACCTTTATTATGACATAGGTCCATCTACAGGGGGCGCTATAGTACACGTGATCGGCTTCCCTTATCTCATGGTGATCATCGGGGTGGTCAATATTCTTTATGCACCCCTGTGCTTCTTTCTTAAAAACCCTGCTGCTCGGGAGGAGAAGATGGTAACACACACACACACACACACACACACTCAAACACAACACATACTATCCCATCAGGCTTTGCTTATTTATGTCGATTTTTCCCGCAGGCGATTCTATCCCAGGAGTGTCCCATGCATGTGAAGAGCTACAACACAGAGCGCCAGTGTAGAGAGTTCCCCCTGAGTGACGAGAGTGATGCCGACCCCGAGGAGTAACACACACACACACACACTGTAAGGAATAAAACACTTGGGGGTGTGCTGTTATAGGCAAAGAATCAACGACAGGTCACTGTTGCCAATCTGAAGTTGAGTATTTTAATATAACAGCACATCAAGAAGTGTTTTATTGTTCTTACACCACAGCAATTTGCCAATGATTACAATTTTGTATTAATAAATTAACGAATTAATTTTTATTTTCCTGTTTTCCTGTTCTTACTTATGTTATAGTAGCTATAAACTGTCGTTCCCTCGCCAGCCTCTCTCTTTTTTTTCTCTCTTGAAGTTAAAAAAAAAAACGCAGCTTGTCATGCTATCAAGAAATCACAAAGTGTAAACTCCTCTTTTCTGGAAAAATGCATCGCTCACACTGGAGACTCCTTCCATAAGAGTTTAATAAACATCTCCTCCTGAATGTCAGTTACTAATCATCATATAAAGGATTATACGTTTTTCTTTGTTGAATAACTTGGAGCGTCCATGTGTAAGTTGTTACTATAGAAATGATAAAGTATTAGATTGTATTAGAACATTCTGACCAATCAGAGTTGAGTATTCAACAGGGCTGTGGAATAACGTGAGTTGTTATACTGTATTTCACCTTACTGGATGGCTATGATTCAAATAAACACTTTGCTTCACAGTATCAAACTGTTTTTTTTTTTCTACAAATCTCATAAAATGTGTAGGTTTGGTACAGTAGATTTTAATGGAGGACATACACTGTGTTTAAATACCTCAAATACCCAACCAGCTGCATCAGGTGTAATGACTGGGACCCACTTGGTGGTATTAATCTGCTGCATGTGTCTTACAAAGCCAGACGTCTTCCTACACTGGTGCTTTTTTTTTTTTTTTTTGCAAACATAACAATCACGTAGACGAGATTGCGTGGAACGTGACAGTGAAAATCCAATATCCTCTCAATCAAAGCACTTTGTTCCAATGTCAATAAACGCTCACATTGTAAAATCCTAAGGTGACGCATCTTTTTCCAGCTGATAGGCATCGAGCACACATAGCATCCTGCAATACGACGGAAAGACAAAGGCAGTGACAGATGTGACAAAACTGATTGCAGTGCGGCCTCAAGATTTAATTTCCACCCTGCTTGAGTTAATAAAAGCTCTGTAACGATGAACAGCTTTTACAGTGGCTAAGCACCAGCTCAGATGTTTCAAAATGCCTTAGAGAAGTGATATTGCTGTTTATAAAAAAAGGTCATTTTCAAATTAGTTTAGCTTTTTTAATTCTATGTATGATTTTATATTTTTTGTGGTTTTTAATAGTCCAAATAGCAAACACACTTCAATACCCAAAGACATTTCTATGACACACAGTATACATACCTGTATAGGGGTACTTATAGATTTGCCAGCAAATGTCTGATGAATTAAATATTTATGAACTTAAATATTTTATTTACGCCTA
Source organism: Pangasianodon gigas (assembly GCA_022758105.1). NCBI lineage: Eukaryota > Metazoa > Chordata > Actinopteri > Siluriformes > Pangasiidae > Pangasianodon > Pangasianodon gigas. The sequence goes on from CM040461.1 coordinate 27,130,777, forward strand.
CAAAAATAAATTAGGTGATTCCATGATCAGGTGCCGTTTGTTTCTCACTGATTTTACATTTTAAAATCTGTATTAAACACAGGTGAAGTGTCCGTGACAACAACCTGTGTGCATGTTTCAGATAAAACCTTAATAAAACCTATTTCACAATTAGAAAACAGTAATTCTGCCTTTCTCAGAACACCATAACTACACTTTACCTTGACATATAATCATTAAACTACTTCAAAAGCTTATTGTTTTTGTATTAATGTGTGAATCCATTTTAATATCCTTTTCCAAGAATTGGACAATCATAATTTATCTGGAAAATATACACTTTAGTTTCACTCAGCACAAATGTTTGGAATATTCCACAAGTCACATGTTCAACAGAAGGTTTCCTGAAGATCCTGAGAAGAAGAAAAGTACATTGTCATTCTTTTTTTCTGTTTTGAACGATATAGTGATACTGACTGACAAGATCACTTTGAAAGTACAACCCTGTTACCCAAATCTTAGATTTAAAGTAAATTATTAATTTAAAAAAAATATACTTTTTAGTAAATGCCCTTTTAAATGCCTGGATGCTGGTTAATTACATACTAATAAAAAAAAAAAAAACTCAAAACAAACGCTGTTACTTTCAACCCTGCTACGTATTTAAGAGCACAATGCAGCCATAAAAACAATGAGACTGTTGCCTGAGATGATTAACACACTTCTGAATGATGACGTGCCAGCTTTCTTACATTCAGCGCTTACAAATGATAATAAATGGAGAATATTCTGCTTGTTTTATCACAAAATTAAATAAATTGCAACACTAAAACCTTTGCCATCCGTATAATAGTATTAAACATAAACAATAAATAAAAGTATTAAAAAATAATAAAATAAATAAAAAGTAACACGTTTTATACCATGTATGTATTCAGTCTTTTTTACTTTTTAAGATCAACAAAATAAGGATGTCTTATAGATACATATAGACAACAACATAAACAATATAAAGAAATCAACAACAGGGGAGGTTACAAATGCAGAATAATGTACCAAAAACAAACAAACAAACAAACAAAGTAATTAAATTAGTAAGTTAATTAGTAAATAAATGAGCAAGCACACAAATAAATAAATACATGTATGAATGAATGGACGAATGAATTAATGAACAAACAACAAAATAAAAATCTAAATAAAAAGCAACATTTTACACAAAACACCAAAAGCTGTTAAAACAAAAACCTCCTCTTTTTCTGCATGAGGTAGTCAATGTTTGCATTCAGTGTTCCACAAAAAGGGGTTTAGTATTTAGCACCTTACATCGATGTATATAATTCTTCGCCAGTAAAATAATTTAATTAGTAAATTAATAATTAATAAAATTGCAGTCGTTTTGTGCCCATATTTTGTTCAGTCATCAAACATGCGACTTGTCCCAATAAATCCCGCCTCCTGTGCTAAGATTGGTCCATATAACATCCCGCCAGTCGAACTATCCAATCAGAGAACGGTTTGTGAGACGTATTAGCGAATCGTAGAGCAGAAGGCGGGATTTGTAGAGTAAGCCGGGGAGAATGATGTCACTATCCTGCGACTACTGTCGCGAGCAAAATAAAAGCTAGTCTAGCCATGTCTGTTAGCTGAAATAGATAAATATACTACAGAAATGTCTTTAGAGCGCCTTCTCCGTGATTTGAGTATTAAGTCTGAAACTGAGGATGTCATTTCTGTTCTTTCTGAAATCCGTGAACGCTTCGAGGAGAGAAATTCAGACAAGACGAGGATCCTGAGTCGCACAGCCGAGGTGTTCAGGGTCAGTTCCCGGTCTTGGCTCTTCCCCGAGCTCAGCTCACACAGCTTACGGAGCACTTATACAGACCTGGTGAAGTCCTGCACTGAATACGCCGCTTTGCCTTTGTGTGACACGGACAGCGGGACTTTACCGGCCACCAGCTATGAAGAGATCCCGGGAAAAGCCGTGGCGGTCGGGGGAGCTCTGCTGGCCCTGAGCGCTCAGCTCGGAGACGCGGTGAAGTGTGGAGACTCAGGGGCGAAGGCTCTCATTCACACACTCAGTCCTGTGCTGTGTGTCTTCTCCATCACACACGTGCAGAAGCAGGCGTGGACTGATGGATCGTCCAGGAGATGTGCTGTGGAGCTGCTGAGGAGCACAGTCACAGCCAGTGGGAGCAGCTCAGTGCAGGAGCTGCTGTGTGGAAGTGATGGAGGAGCAGCACCCTCAGGGATCCTGGGATCCATCCTGGACACACTGCAGCCTGACATGACCAAGTGAGCTTCATTTCCTCTCTCACTCCTGTAAAAGTCAAGACTCACTTGGATGCTGTAGATGTGAACCTCAGTGCTGCTGCTGTAATCATAAAGACTGTCCTGTTGCTCAGCCCAGGAAAAGAGTAAACATTTTACAGTTTTAAAGGATAAATACTTTCATATTTTCAGCATTTTCACATTGCGTCATCCGGTCAGCGTGTAATTATTAAATAAAAACTATACATTTAGCAGAAAAAAAGATGTCACAATATCCGCAATATCTCAAATATCGTGACAATTTATCACGATATCGATATTGTATTGCATATTCATATCACTCACCCAGCTCTGCTCTCAACATCATGGAAATTTGCCTGAAAAGCAACATATAGCCTGTTAGTTTTATTGCTTGTTTAAGATTACAATGCAGCGTCTCAGAGGAAACGCAGCATCTTCTGACTCTCAGCTCTCCCAGTCAATCTTTAACACCTTTCTCTTCACATACAGTACACACCTAAAAACACTTTCCTAAGCTGTTAGTGGAACTAAGTAGACTGTCACCTATGCGTTGCTGATTGCGTGTCCTTCCAGGCGCTTCTTTCATGTTTTTCAGTTTTAAAAATACAATTTTCTCAGAATTAGATACTTCGGACTTGACTACGTATATACACAACATATTACTAAAAATATACTACGTATATATGTACAATAACAAGCAACAATAATGATCAAAATAACAAGCACTTTTCTTTTTTTATCTGTAGGAATTTAATGCAGTTGTGTATTTTTCTGACGTTTAACATTGACTCTCGTATCATAAAGTTTTAGTAAAAATAATTTGACTAATAAAATGACCATAAACCTTAAACACAGATTTTACACATAATAACAAATAAGCTCAGATGTTTTTCCTTCACATCAGCACACTTGGTACTGTTTGACTCTATAGTATAGTCATAGAAGAGGAGTGATTTATTTATTTAAAGCATTACACACAATCAGTTTGATTGAATCAATGCCGTTGTTGACTTGACCTTGCCATTTTCATCCACTATTATGTGTTGAATAATACTTTTTTCTGATTATTTGTCTGTCTTTAGGGAAACCTGGAAGCGAAACGAAGCAGTGAAACACGTCTTCTCTTGGCTGCTGGTGCAGGTCGGGCGTCCCTGCTTAGCCGAATACCTGGACAAGGTTTTCCCTTCGTCTCTGCTCATATCAGACGACTACCGGACGGAGAACAAAGTCCTCGGAGTGCACTGCCTTCATCACATCGTCCTTCATGTGGTCAGATAAGATAGAAGGGGTTTTTTTGCTATAAAAATTAGTACTCATAGCCATCATATTGAGGATAATAATAATAATAATAATAATAATAATTATAATAATAATGAGTGTGATTGATTATCGTTGTGTCCAGCCTGCTGCTGATTTGAGGCAGTTTAACCGAGCTCAGGTGCTCTACGACGCCCTCTACAATCACCTGTACACGTCTGAAGCGCCACTCATACAGGTACTGAACATACGTCTAACACACATGACGCCTCGTTTAACAGTTAACCTGTAATTAATGATGAAGAACAGTGTGGTACAGTGTGACATACAATCAGTGAGTGTATAAAATTATCATCTATATCATATATAGACAGTTTTCCTAGGCTATTTCTAGAGCCTTAAGAATAAAAGTCATATTTTGGTTCGAATAATATGACTTTTATTCTTAAGGCTCTAGAAATAGCCTAGAAAAACTGTCTATATATGATATAGATGATAATTTTATCATCTGCTCGCTGATTGTATGTCAATTCCCCAGAAATAAATTATTAGCAGAAACAACAACATGCATATAAATACAAGCCACTTACAGTATAAATAACTTTGTAATGTAGTTTTAAAACATTCAATGTGGAAACCTCAAGAAGGATGAGTCTACACTAAACTGTTTTTATGTTTTGCTTGCAGTAATTTTTCAGTTTAAGTTTCTCATCCATGATGAAACGCTTAAACGACAGAAAACCGCATGCGGAGTGCCTGACCCTCGACATTTACATCATTTCTGCTTGCTATTTTTGCTTGTTTTGGCAAATGAAAAGGCAAAATGGATACGAAAAGACACATTTTCACATTTACAGTCGTAATGTGGACCAGGTCTAAGGGTTTTCCCTCTTAATACTGAGTTTAAATGCACTGTGAGTTGATTAGTGCCTCCTAGTGTCCTATAGTGTGTTTGATATTTGTACAAAAATAGCTTCTGATTGGTGAAGGAGATACGATGAGTGGTTTATTAGTGTTAAATTTCAACTCACTACTTTAGTGACAATACATGCAACCATACACAAGTGGCCTTACAATTAAAACACAAGCTGGTAGAAAGCTAGCGCTAAATATTGTAATTAAAAATATAAATAAAACTCGAAATGTAGCTAAATATTCAGTATTTTCTACAGATAAGTCTGTGAAACTTTAATATCAGCTGATTTTATGTGCCTACTCATGATATCAATCGGTCCTAGTACTGGACCCTGGAGTATTCCTTGTAGATGTTTCACTCTTTCTGGGATTTTCCTGTAAAATCAAATACGGTGTTGTTAACAGTGTGTGTGTGTGTGTGTGTGTGTGTGCTGTTGTTGCAGGTGGTTCTGCCGTGTCTTATAGATTTACTCTCAGTCCTTGAGAAGCCTCTCGGCCACGCAGGATTACCCCGAACTCCGAACCGCTATGACAGCGTTCTCCGCCTCATTTTAACGCACATGGAAATGGAGCACAAGCTCGCACTGCGCCGGATCTACGCCAGCAACCTCCTGCTGTTCGTCGAAAAGTGAGTTCCACGTCGCACATCGTGTAATGTTAACCTGGATGCAATGGTGCTTATGAGCCTCTTCGCTCACGGTTACTTGAAAACATGCCAGAACGTTTTGGTGAATTGAAGTACACTTTGTATTAAGCCGTGGTTGATCTTACAGGATGGGTATAAGCATCGCTCGGCATCTGAAGAGGCTGGAGAGGGTGATTGTGGGATATCTGGAGGTCTCTGATGCTCCGGAAGAGAAAGCCAGGCTCAGCATACTGGAGGTTCTAGAGAGGACAATACAGGTTGCCTGGCCGAGGTACTTGTATGCAATTTTTTTTAATATAAATGATTTTTACATCATTTTAAGACAGCCTGTCAAAATCTGTTTACGGTGTAAACAAACAACAACAAACAATGAAAATGAGATTATAGCTGCAAGTGGCCTTCATCGGGGTCCAAGCACTTCTTCACTAGGAGGTTAATTTGAGAAAAATGACATCAAATACAGCACAGTAGCTAGACGGACGTTCAAGTGTTGTGACAGTTAGCTAATGCTAATGCTGCAATGCGTCGTACTTGGAACTCGGAACGTTTCAAGTCGGTTTTCCTGAGTTCGGATCTAAACGCGTTCCAGGGCATCGGCTCGGGAAAAACATGGATGTCCAGAGCAAGGTCGTGTTTGTATGGCTAGTCTCTGAATCTGATAAACATATAAAGAAAGTCTACATGAATTATTTCTGTGTGATTAGTCATGAGGTATAATACAGGTCTTGTTGATGTTTACTAATTAAAATGTATCTGTCGTGATGGTTTTATCATGTTTTAATTCCGAAGTTCACGGAATTATGATACAAATCTAAACTTAAAAGTTTTCACAACTCAAAAGCTACATATGAAGTAAAATTCAGTGTTAGCAAGTATAAAATGATGGCTGTGAGGGCCGCCATGTTGTTATGATGTCAGGTGTGTTTGTAGAGAACTCTGTGTCAGAGGTCGTTTTTTTTTTTTTTGCCGAGTTCTGAGTACAGCGGATTGCAGCATAACCCTGTCAGATGCCTGCTGAAAGCTGAAAGCCGATTGGCTGATTTTCAACCAGTCGAGTGAGAAATGTGAAGACAAAATTTCAACTCAATCACATGTACAGTTAGAGAAATAGTTACTTAAATGTTATGGCACCTCCTTTTGAGATACAGGTGTGACTGCTGCTGCTCTGGAACGTTCCTCTTCTCCTGAATGTGTGTGTGTGTGTGTGTAGGATGGAGTGCAGGCTGTCTGTCCTGGCTAGGAGCTTGCTCAGGTTCCTCGTGGATGTCTCTGCAGAGTCTCTGGCTCCTGAGCTCACTGAGGAGCTGTTGAACAGAGCGTCACGCTGCCTGCTGCTGCTTGATCACTGCTCACACGGCAGACTGAGGGTACGTACTGAGAGGCGTGGCTGAGAGCTGTGCAGCCCCGCCTCCTGTCAGAGGGAGGGGCAAGAGTGATTCCAAGACGGGTTTGTATCTGAGAGATTAGCAGTGATGGCAACATGAATGATTGATAACATTTTACAAATATTTAGCAGATAAATTGCTTGTTGATGTACAAAATGGTGGAAAACGTTACAAAATACTGCAGTTACGCATAAATTTACCGATATTCATCACGCTGAAAATACATAGCGTTCCAGCTGTTCTGAGGAAGAGATGAAACCTATTTTTAGTTCTGGAAAATAACACACTGTCTGTATTTGTACAACAGTTTCATTTGTGTGTGATTAGTTGCTTCATTCTTGATAAGAAATGTCTTTCTACAATACAGTATGTATCAGGTTTGCTAACAAGCTGCCAGTTGTGTTACATTAAAAACACTGAGTTCAGTGACACTTGTTATGCAAAAATAAATTTACACTTAAAAAATGTGGAAAAATACAAAGGTTCTGTACAACATATTACATTTTTAATCTCGTCAGCTGCTTCCAGTTACCTGCGATATTTAAGAAAAGTGTATTGTAGCAATATTTATCATATTAGTATCATATCATCATATTGCCCACCTTATATATATGTCAGTTTCACCAGTTGAAAAAGTCAAATTAGGGAAGTTTGCGATAATTTGCATATATAATTTGCATATATAATTTGCAGTATACAGGATGTTCTGAAAAGTCAGGAACCAATGTTAATATGTTGAGCAAAATCAGAAAAGATTAAAACGTGATACAGCGGCTGAGAAAATGCATAGAGCGTAAGAGTGAACATACAGAGCATGCTGTAAATAATAAATACAAAATTAAGTATATGTAGTTTTACTCTCATTGGTTTCTGACACCTTATAGAGGAAATCCATTAGGTAATATGATGTATTTGATATACTTGCTATATGCATGGATATATTTGAAATATGTCTATAAATTCATAAACCTAACATTCTTATGTGACAGGAACATTTTGCAGAAAAGCTCAGTTTTATCTCTAAAAGTCAAATCAGTGAAAATGTTTCTTAACCAGCATTATGTGCATAAATCTGATAGAAACCTCTCTACAGTGATGAAAATAGTTTCTTCCTGTAAGCGTAATGTGCAAAAGTTAAAACCTAATCATTGTAGTAGCGATGAGTGTAAAGTACGTCATACCTTTCCAAAGCTGACGGAAGTGTCACGGAAAATAATAAAACTATAAAATCTGTGTCGTGGTGTTTGATACGATCTTAAAGCTGATGATCACGGTAGTCACGGCCGCTTATTGCTTAACACTGAAATGGTCTGTTTCTACAGATGGAGCTGAAGGAGGTGGACAGCAGCTGTGTGTGTGAGCGAGTGTTAAAGTGCATACAGGATCTTACGCAGGCAGAGTGTGTGAGCTGAGCGTCCCTGATGCACGATTCCTCACACTGTAAACACCAAACGATGGATCTGAAGCCAGTGAGATCTAATCAGGGCCATCTTTTTAATTTATTTTGTTAGTATTAAGAATAAGATCATTAAATACGTCAGGTATGTTTTTATGGACGGCTGAATAAATTAAATGGACTTCTAAGGTGACCCTTTTTTTTTTTCTGATTAGAGTTCCTGCTCAGATTCTTGGAAAGTCTGGAAAAGTTACAGATGTTTCTGTAATATGGACTCGGAACACAAACGTTCTCAATCTATTGTAGACTGTTATTCTCTAAACTAATACGCATCATGTTCACGTTTTCCCTTCTGTACGTTAAAAGCACCACTTTTTCTTTTCCGACACCGAAACCTTGAGTATCAGCTGATACCTGTCTGATACTGTTTTCTTTAAAAACTACTAAGCTTTAAAATGTGTTTTTTTTTGTATGAATGTAGTCAAATCAAGCCTAATGAAAGAAAAAAACATTTACGTCTCTTTAGATGTTAGATTTCCAGTTCCAGAAATACATTTCTTTTACAAATCCAATTCAAATCTCTACCATTTGTTACAGGATCTAATGTTTTCTCTGATATCCTATCCAACATTATTTTTATTTATTTATTTATTTTTGTTGGTTTCAGCCTGATACTGATACTGGGTATTGGATCAGTGCCATCTCTATTCAAATGTCTATGAAACTCATTAAAGGGATGAAATAAAACATTCCGCTGCAGTTGGTCATGCTGAGTTGAAATTCCTTTCTGTCTTCATTTCAGTAGAAGCATGGAAAACTACTTGTTTATAAGCGTAAAAGTTTAAATCTGTTCAGAAATACACCCAATATTGTAATATATATTATAAATATTTATATATAATAACCATGACACACAGACAAAATGCAGATTTTGATTAAAAAAGCTTTTTATGGGAAATATTGTAGAACAGCGTCACAATAACAACATCTTTTTGAATTGTCTCCACACACGAAAACACAAAGTCACTCTGCTTTGCTTATTAGTGTGGAGAGACTGAACTGTCCATAGTTTGGAAGTGTGTGTGTGTGTGTGTGTGTGTGGAGTCTCTATGAGGCCTTGCTCTTGGCCGCTGGTTCCGTCTCTTGCTCGTACTCGATCTCCACGTACGCTCGTTTCTTCCTCGCTGGTCCTTTGAGCGGAGTCTTTCCTTTCGACTTGACTCTGGACTCTTCCTCGACTTCTTCCTCCATTTCCTCTTCCGATTCCTCCTCCTCCTCACTTGAGCCCTCTTCCTCCTCCTCGTCCTCCTCATCGCTGCCCTTTAAGTTGTTCATATCCTGTGTGTGAATGTGTGATTCGTTTAGTGTCCAGTGAGGAGTAAATACAGTTTAAACATAATGGAGAAACTATAAACAATTAAAAAAAAACAAAAAAAACCAAAACAATGAATAAATCTCACCTCAAAATCACTGAGATCACTTTCTTCGAACTCGTCGTCTGCAACAAATTCTCTCTTCCCTGCATCCTATACACACACACACACACACACACACACACACACACACACCGGATTAGTACACCAGTGTAAACCATGAAGCACTTATGTGTCATTAGCCAGCACAATTATTCAGATATTTAATGTTTATTCTAAGAAAAATCATATCATGGAATGATTTATCACAATATCAACATCATCACTCACCTCATCCTCCTCTTCCTCCTCTTCTTCATCTTCCTCCTCTTCTTCTGTCTCACTCTCTGCGTCCTGTTTCTCCAGAGCTTTATCGAAAGCGTGGATGGGGAAGTTGTAGATGTCTCCGTACTGAAATTGATATCAAAAGAATCAATATCACAATAATAATAATAAAAAAAAAACACACAACTCTGGATACTATAAAGAAGTGCAGTGCAGTGATGTGATTCTCACCGTGCCCTGTTTTAACCTCTCCAGCAGCTCTTTCTCGATGGCGTTCTCCACCTGAGCAGCGACCAGAGCTTTTTCCTTGAATTAAAAAGATTTAAATAAATAAATAAATAAATAAACAACAGTGTCAATTCTTCATGTTTATACCAAGGAGCTGTTTTGGAGAATGCAGTTGCTGGAAAATAATCAACTCTGGCGTGGTCGCTTTTACACTGCTTGACGTCGTTGATTATTTTCCTGTAACAGCAATCCCCAAGTGTTTGACACTTTGCGTAATGGGCTGAAGTAAAGACAGAGTTTAAAAGCTCAAAATCATTAAAAGAAACAATTCAGTCATAAATTTAATTTACACAAGTTCCCTCTCACCCCAGGCCAGCGGATCAGACATGTTTAGTGCCTGACGTTTGCTTTCTTAAACACACACACACATACACGAGACTAGCAAAATAATACAGCTCCAATTTTGATTTGATTAATAATATAGTTCACTATTTCTTACATAACAGTGCAAAAGTATAGACGCAAACTCCAGACACTAGGCATGTTTTGGGTGAAGGTTTGCTTGATCGCACTCAAACGTTGCTCTGTTTGCACTTTCATTTGCAGGCTTTTAATTTACACCCAGGAATTCAGACCCAGGCATTTTATGGAGTGGAGTCGGATAGTTTTAAGGCAGCGGTTCTCAAATTGTCAGTGCAGAAAAAAAACCTCAGTAAAACGTAATTGAGTAAATCTGCTTCAGCCACATGGGGGCGTTATTAAACGTTATTTGAAATGAAAGATGTGCCCACTGACACCACTTCCGGGTTACGCACCTCTCTCCTTCTTTCTCTCCTCTCTACCTTCCTGCTAAGTGGAACAAGTTTCCTCCTGTGAACAAATCAAACCATTGTGTTATTGAAGCCTAAGAGGAAGACATCCGATCGTCCGGCTGCTATCGCAGATTCTGACACATCAGTTATTATATTAAAATCAGAGACTAGAGGAAGTGTACAGTTCAGAGAGAGACGGACGGCGTGTGTACTCACTGTCTCTTCAGTGTGAGCTTGCGGATACGGATGAGGTACTGTGTGATTTTGGTGAAACGCTGTTTGCACTTGTGCCGGATGTAGCGCGGCCAGTAGATGAGGTTCTCGTCGATCTCCTGAAGAGCCTTCTCATAGTTCTGATTCAGCTTCACCTGGACGGAAAAGATAATCGCAGGTATAACATGTGAACATCAACAACGTGGGGATTAGTGCGTTAAAAGCAGAGCTGATCCGAAAGGGTAAAAGTATAAAAATCTTCCCTTTGACTTTTTCATGTTTATGTGTTTAGACTCACAGACAGACATTTTATCAAAAGTGTACATTTTTACTGCATTAGGAAAGACTTCGAATAGGACACAGATTCATATGTAATGAAAAAAATAATGAAATGAAAATGAAATGAAATAATGAAATATTTTCCATGTTGTCTGGACTAAACTTGGATCTCAAATTATTTCCTTAGATCACAATAACACAACAGAAATATCAGGATTTCTGTACAGCATTAATCATGGCCTACCTTCTCCCACATGCGTGCTGGAAAAGCCGCTCTCTCGATCACCTTCATGTAGAGGAAACACCGACCTGAGAAACACACGGCAGTCAGACTTACACAAACACCTCCTCGACAAGGTGTGTATTAGCAAACAGAAAGCTAATCCACTCCATCTTACAGCGATGGTTGTGTAAAGTGATGTGTGTGATGTATTAATACCTTTTTCCTCTCTGACAGTGGCGTACTGACTGTTGGCCAGAGGACACGACTGCCGGTTGCACAGACCTGTGATGTTGTACTCATTCCGGCAGAAATTCTTCGTTTTCGTTCTTCAGAGGAAAGCCAGACATACGTTAAGCTTCAAAGCCTTAATCAGTGCTCAATGATCAATGATCAGTGATCAGCGCTGTTTTATTCTGGCTTCCGATTGGTCAGAAGGTGCTTCATTTTCAGCAGCTCTGACAGTAGTGTAGCTCCAAATCACAGGTTTGTATGAACACACTCGTTTTAACACATTATCGTTTTTATAGCGACATTCAGAGGGACTTGATGGTACATTGGAGGCGCCTCATATACGAATAAAAAGAAAAAAAATTCTAATTGTTGTTATGAGGAAGTTTTCTGTAGAGATGTTTATTTAACATTTACAGAAAGAGTCTCCAGTGTCATCACTCTCTAACTCTTTTTAAAAAGTAAAAGACTGTTTTTAGCTTCTATAACACAAGCGATAAGAGAAACTAACTTGTTTTGTGGACGTTCCACATCATTAAATGTAACTCTAAATGGCTAAAAAGCATGTATCACTCTATAATAAATAAAACAGCTGTAATAATTGGTAAACTGCTGTAGAATTACTGAAATCAAACACTTCACAACATGGTGTTCTTAGAAAAGAATCAAGGTTTGGTGTGGTAACAGTAACTCTGCTTCATCACACCACTCAGGCGTTGATTATTTTCCTTTAACAGCACAACATGGAGTGGTTTCTTCCTCTGATCCCACAGCAGTTAGAGTCATAATAGAGATCTGTAATAGAAGAGCTGTGTGCTGATACTTACTTTACTTTATAAGAACAAAACTGTTTATTTCCGATCAGGTCCCATATTACCTATAAAGAGAGGGATATGATGATATCTGTTATTCTGAGTTACACTGAACATGAAGAACTAGGAATAAACACACTGTCTTAAATACAGTATCCACTCAAGTGTATTATAATATGAAGCTAGTTAGCTAGTTTTAGCTAGCCCATTAACTAAAATACAGCTTACGTACATCGTCGTGTTGCATTGTGGATCCTTCTGTTCAATCCGGGTTACACCGTAATATATAATTTAATTACTCACAGCCTGTAGTTTTACTTAAATATACACCTAACCTTACTTATACACTGATTTCTCGAAGTGTAAAAAAATACCGCATGCGACTTCTAGTGAACCACCATGTTGACCCACGTGTCTTAACTTCAGTCTCGCGATAACTCAGGACATCTCCGAGATTCCGAGGTCTCCGAGATCTCCTAAACCAAAAGGCAAAAAAAAAAAACAAAAAACCAGAGAAGCAAACTTTAATTAAATACAGCTTTAAAATAAAGAATTCAACTTTAAATAAAACCAGAAGTCAAATACAAATAAAATGAAGTCAAATGCAAATACAAAGAAGTCAAATGAAAATACAAAGAAGTCAAATGAAAATACAAAGAAGTCAACTGTGAAAAAGAAGAAATCAACTCTCCACTGAACATCGGCGGTTCCTCTGTGGAGATTGTCACGAGCACCAAATTTCTTGGTGTTCACCTGGCGGAGAACCTCACCTGGTCGCTCAACACCAGTTCCATAATGAAGAAAGCCCAGCAGCACCTGTACTTTCTGAGAAGACTGATGAATGCACATCTCCCTCTCCCCATCCTCACCATGTTCTACAGCGGGACTATCGAGAGCATCCTGTGCAGCTGCATCACTGCCTGGTTTGGGAATTGCACCGTCTCGGATCACAAGACCCTTCAGCGGATAGTGAGGACAGCTGAGAAGATCATCGGGATCTCTCTTCCCTCCATCACAGACATTTACACCTCACGCTGCATCCGCAAAGCCACCAGCATTGTGGATGACCCCACACACCCCTCTCACACACTCTTCACCCTCCTGCCGTCTGGTAAACAGTACCGAAGCATTCGGGCCTCACGACCTGACTGTGCAACAGTTTCTTCCCCCAAGCCATCAGACTCCTAAACACTCAGAAACTGGACTGAAAGAACACACACACACATACATACTGTATATACACACACAACTGAGCATCCTCCATCCTCTTTGCAATTTTTTTGCAAGTTTTTGCACATTACATTATGCTGCTACAACATTTTTATACTGTACATAGGCTGCTACTCTTATGTTTACACTATTTCAGCTACTTATATTGTACTCTTGTACTCTTTGCACTATTCTCACTGGATTCAGCAGCGTTTGACACAGTGAACCATAAGACTCTCTTATCCACCCTCATGAGCCTAGGAATTCGTGGTGCAGCATGGCAATGGTTTGCTTCCTACCTGGAAGGTCAGTCATATCAGGTGACATGGAGGGGATCGCAGACTCTCCACTGGTGTTCCACAAGGCTCAGTACTTGGTCCTCTCTTGTTCTCCCTCTATACTCAATCTCTTGGTGCGGTCATATCCTCACATGGGTTTTCATACCACTACTATGCAGATGACACTCAACTCATCCTCTCCTTCCCTCCCTCAGACTCTCATGTTTCTGCTCGGATATCAGCATGTCTGGCAGACATCTCATCGTGGATGACAGCTCATCAGCTGAAACTTAATCCCACCAAAACTGAACTGCTGTTCATCCCAGGTGATTCATCCCCATCTCAGGATCTTGCATTTTCCCTAGACAATTCTCTGATCTCGCCTTCGGTTACTGCACACAACCTTGGGGTAACCATGGACAATCAACTGTCCTTTTCCTCTCACATTGCTAATCTGACACGGTCATGTCGATTTCTCCTTTATAACATCAGAAGAATTCGTCCATTTCTTTCCACACAGGCCACACAGGTGCTAGTTCAGTCCCTTGTCATTTCAAGACTGGACTACTGCAACTCACTCCTGGCAGGTCTGCCTCTGAGCGCCATTCGTCCTCTGCAACTGATCCAGAATGCAGCTGCACGATTGGTTTTCAACCTTCCTAAATTTTCCCACACCACCCCATTGCTGCGCTCCCTCCACTGGCTTCCTGTAGCTGCCCGCATCAGATTTAAAA
>CM040461.1:27145459-27158148 GCA_022758105.1 Pangasianodon gigas
TGGCACCACGCTCCCTCCGATCCTCTAGCACTGCTCGACTGGTCCCACCATCTCTCAGGGCACAAGGAAGGCATGCATCGAGACTCTTCTCTGTTCTGGCACCAAGGTGGTGGAATGAACTTCCCCTAGATGTCCGAACAGCTGAGTCACTGGCAGTCTTCAAACGACTTCTAAAGACTTACCTCTTCTTAAACTACTTAAGTTAGCACTTTCACAAAAAAGAAAAAAAAAACAAAAAAAAAAAACCTGATGGTATTAGACTGATGGTATTCCTAGTTTGTGACCTAGCGAGCCAATATCACAATGTATTTTTGATAGACTTCAAAGCACTATTGTAAGTCGCTCTGGATAAGGGCGTCTGCCAAATGCCATAAATGTAAATGTAAATGATTCACTTTCTAATAGAACTGTGTACTGGTCGGTGCTGCACTGGGACTTACTGTGCCCATTTTCTATCCCAGTAGTCATTGTCCTGTCTTGTGCTGTCTGCACATGTTTCCACTTGTGCACTTTATGTATAAATTATGTAGTCCCTTGTAGTTCTGTGTTGTTCTGTGTTTGTCTTATGTAGCACCTTGGTCCTGGTTGTTTCGTTTCACTATGTACCAACTGGCTGTATATGGTTGAAATGACAATAAACTCCACATGACTTGACTTAAAAAGAGTCAGCTTTATTGTAAAAAGAGTCAGCTTTATTGTAAAAAGAGTCAGCTTTATTGTAAAAAGAGTCAGCTTTATTGTAAAAGAGTCAGCTTTATTGAATCTGAGGATACACTGGGCACTGGATCACTGGACAGATGAAAAAGACCAGGTGATGTGCTAACTAGCTACCCAGATAGCAAATTGGTTGTGGGCCTTATCTGGTTGAATTTAGGCTGTTGTTATGGCCCACATACCACCACGGCCCACTCCCCTCGAATGGCCCTTAAGCTGCTTGCCTAAAGAATACCAGAACCATGCCTGAAGCAGACCAAAAGTCACCCACAACTTCTTTCATTTCCCTGGAATCAGCCCTAACTGTCCCATAACACTGCCTGAATCCCCATGTGTAACCCAGAAAAGAGCCAAACTGCCAACATCTTTACACAAAACTCACCCACAACCCCCAAAACAGCCATAACTACACCAACATTATCCCAAAATCCCCAGAACTGAGCCTGAATGCACCCTTAGATAATATTTAATCTTTGTGAAATATATTAAAACCACACGCTTTGAAAATATAGTGTTTTATTAACACTGAGGTAAAAATCCCAGCCAGATACAGGAAAATTAAAACAATGGGAAATAAGAAACCAACAACATAACAGTAAGAAAAAAACAAAAGCAAAAGTCACAATACAACACAAACTAAGCAAAGTGTTCAATAATAAACGAGGCAAAATAAAGTAAAAGTGTAGTGCACAAATCAAAGAAACCAAAGTTCTTTAAGCACGCTTTTAGTCCTTGAATACTTTTGAATAAGGATTAGTAATTACACTACATACAACTTATCAAAAATTCCAAAATTAACTCTTTAGATCAGTTTGCTTTAGATTGATCACACACAATTTAATTATAACAGTAATTAGAAACAGATATGTAAGTGATAACAGTAGGCATTAGGGAACTGTGCATAACCGTTAGTGTTACCTACCACTTTTCGTCTCGTTTCCGGAGAGGATCGAAGATCACTTTCCAGGGAAGTTAATGATCTTAAATCTTTTTTACATGTTTTGGAGTCAAGTGGTTAGCCGCAGTGATCTCCCTGACATTGTTTTCTTTGAGATCCTGAACCATTCTTACAAGGTTTCTTTGCTGCTCCATAACAATTTCAAGTTTTGTTAAGACGTCATGAAGAAGTGCTGAAACATTAAACACAGAAATTGTAAGGTTACCACACCATCCCTTGTATGACATCAGGCTTACACTAACAGTGATTATGAAATCAAAAAAAAAAAATCTTACGTCTCTGGAATGGATCGTTGCTTGGGAGGCGCTTTGTCTGGAGTCTGGGCATCGAGGAGTCATGATGCCACAGTGATTCCACTGCCTGATCAGGAGACTGTAAAGTTGTGTCACTGTGATGTCCTGTGATGTGCTGTGATGTTCTGGCAGAAAACTGCTGGGCAGTAAGGTGAAAAGGCAGAGTAGGCGCCTGTTCAGGCATGTCAATCGCTCGGCGTAATGAAGACCCAAGAGTTCTCTCTTGCCATTCAGATGAAGGGCTCATGTCCAACAGTGATGGTCCTGGAGTTTCTGGGATCTGTGTCAGACACAGGGATTTCTGAGGCCATACGGAGGGTTGAGGTTGTCTTTGTCCTTGAGGACTTGGTTGTAGCTCAGTAGATGATGACCAAATCCTTTTAGGTGGTGGTTGTGTTTGAGGGACTTGTGGCAAATTGTCTTTTTGGGGTGCAATAGCCTCATCATCAGTGTCATAATGATCCAGCAGGCACCGGTTTCGTCTATAGAGAAGGCAAAAAATTTAATGATCACCAAGTTTGATGAAGCAAAAATGGCATGTCCATGTGAAGATAATATTCAGGGACAAATTCAGTTTAAGCAGTAAGATGTGTATGAATTAAGTTTGTCTTTGTAACTTTTTGTTTAGTTGTAGATCTTTATTCTCGGATTGATATAAAATTATAAAGAAGCAGATTGTCAGACAGTGTCTCAGTATTTGTTTTGTATTTGCTCCATTTTACTGATTAAACCATTTTAGTGAATAAACCTATATGAAGTTGGTGCTGTTAAAACAATATGAAAAAGACATTTAAAATTCACTCACAACCATTCAGGTATAAACTCTTAAACACCTATTCAGTCCAGGGCTGTAATCACAATAGACATTGAGGGGGACATTGAGGGGGACATCCCCCCCCCAATAATCAGAAGCAGCCAAATTGCCCTGGAACAAATATTCAATAATTTTAACTACATCAAGCACATTTTCATTATTTAAATTGTTTTTTGACAAAATTAACTTTTTATTGATGTATGACATACAAATGAACCACTTAACAAGATTTCTTTGCCTGTAAAGCTGTTTCTTTACTCTTTGGCTAACCAAAACCCAACCAAAACCCACCCAGGTTTGCAGCAGACTATTTTCTTTTTCTGGTGGACCAAACTCCAGCCAAGACTCAGCCAAAAAAGCCATTTGCTTTTTATTTCTTTTGGTTGGCCAAACTCATGCCAGAGCTCAGCCTAATGTTTCACACAAAGCTCACAATTTGCTAGCTAGCTAAGTATTAGCTCTAGTAGTTGGCTAGCTAGCTGATTTATTATGTCTGAATATCTCTGTTTCAAAATATACTGTTTGAAAAAAAAACAAAAAAAAAACAACATAAACAGTATTAGTTAACAAATCTTACCTTACACTATAAGCGTATATACACTATAATGCTATGACAACAACCGATATGGGACAAATTACGAGATGTATGGAAGAGGTATGGGATGAAATGTTGTAGAAATGTAGAAATGAAATTTTTTAATAAATGAAATGATAATTTAGGTGAATATTCTGTCAACGAACCGGACTGTAGTCATATAAAAGTGTCTTTCCTCCCAACACAAAAATATGAAATTGACATAGTCACAACCATTTTTGATTAATCCATGGAATGTTGAGGAATAAAATATTCTTATTAACAAAATATATGGAAAAAAATATGACAGTGAGTCAAAATTTGACAGGAAATGCATGGGGTGGGGATACAAAAAATTTAATTTTTCCGGAATCTACAACCAAAGAAGATTTTTTGAGGAATACATGGAATATCAAAGGAATTACATGTTTTTATTGATTAAATATTCCATATATCATACCAATCTGATCAATTTGAACCATTTTATACATTCAAGGGTTGATTAGCCCACTTAGTGCACAAATAAAAAGGATTTCTTTATTCAAAAGCTTTCTTTAGTACTTCACAGTCTAAGGAAACGTTTATGTGAAAGCATATTATAAATAGTCCCATACCGAAAATAAAAAACCTACTTCCAAATTTCACAGAAAACACTAAAACTCTCGTTTCTAAACATTTAAACTTCATTAATAATCAAAATTCAGATGGTTTCTGCGCAAGACGTAACAAGAAGGTCGCGCATTTCACAATATATGTGAACAAACCAATCATCATTATTCTGAACCAGAAGGATCAACACGCACGCGCGCAGAAACCAAACCTGGTCTCACACAACAACGTTTTAGATGAGGGTAAATTTAACTTTCACTTTTCAGCTCCTTTCCTTCATGATTAAAGTGAAAATGTTGTACTTCTCACACAAATCCCACTGCATATGCCTTCTATTAAAACACTGAATCCTAAATCAACATTTATTTCTTTCTGGATAAAGGTTTTAATCGTATTCGTGAGTGGTGCATTGTGGGAAATCAGAAGCGCTGTTCAAGGACACGGGTGTGTCCCAATCCGACAACAGCCTACTCTAGTACTACACCACACCACGAGTAAATACGTAAAAGTTATTGCTGGTTGTGCTGTTTTCATTAAGTTTTAATCGTATTAGTGAGTGGTGCATGCTGGGAAATCAGTAAACGGTTCAGACACGAGGGGCGAGCTCCAATCCACTTCCTATGGGTGTGTTCCAAATCGACAATTGCCTACTTCAATAATACAAATGGTATCATGACTAAATTCTTAAAAGTTATAGCTAATTCTGTCAAACTACATTTACATCTACATCTGTTCTCAGATAAGGGATACAAATTTTTATTTTTATTTTCCTCCCCTTTTTTGGGATTAACCACCAAAAGTGAACACAGTTTCGGGTCAGGTGTTTCAGAGCTTTTTGTCCCTGATCGTTACGTTTATGGACACCATTATGATCGTATATCTAGAAATAACTACCAAAAAAGTTTCGTAAATGTTCTCCATTTCATTTTATAGTTAGTGACTTCCAGGGAAACGATTAAAATTTTTTTTGATGACTCAACTAGTACTAGTTTTGTGTTTGTCCAATCAAATGCACTCTAGAACGTATATCCCCCGCCCATGAGGGCATGGCTTGCTCAACACTAGCAGCTCGTTACCTCAGACTGATGGAGAACGTGATTCAGTCTTTATACACCGTCAGGGTTCTCCATCATTAAGAGTCAGTAATATAATTTTATTTACCAATCAGATGTGGTTCACGGTGACCCTTCCAGCTGTATGTCATCACTGGTGGTGCGGACACTTGACCTTGGCTCAGAAATGTACAAAAGGCATCTCGTTGTCTAGGATATCGTCCACATTATAATGGACAGAAATGAAAGAAGGCTGTGGAGAGAGATTGCTAACCTACTGTAAAATTTGTTTAAAATGAGCGTAGGTGTGGTGTTTCATGAACGTTATTGGCTGTTATGTAAATCAGTCAAGCACTTCAACGCATTCTGACTTCCTGTTTCAAAAGGGAATTCGTCAAAGTACAGAATCAAATCACGACTTTGAGAAAATGAAGCAGACAGCCATGCTATCAAGAGTAAAAGCAGATAAATTTCACTGAGTCAGTCAAGCAGCAGCACCACTAGGTGGTGAGGAGGTGAACTGCACTCATTTTACACACACACTGCTGCAGAAAATTACTGGGTTAGATCCACTACGGTCTGGATGTTGTAACACGCATGTCTCGAAGACAGAGACAGTATGTCAGTAAGTAATTCATCTACGGTTAGGGTTTCAGTTAGGGTTAGGGTTACAACATCCAGTACGTAGTGGATCTAATCCAATACATCATCGCGCTACAGGCTGCAGTGAGGATACACTCGAAAATTCTGGTGGCCCAAGTTTTCGTCTTAGTCCATAGTCACATCGGGTCTTAGAGGAAAGTTTTATACAACATATGATCATTTTAAAAGTGAACATAGTTTAAAAAAGCATTAAAAAAAAAAAAAATTGTACTAACAACAAAAACAAAAGCAGCTATATAACGTTTATACGTGGTTTAATTAGCCAATTCAAGGCATATTTACTTTAATATACACTGCCCTCTACAGGCACAACACCATAACTACAATCATTTAAGGTGGAATTCGAACTTTCCTTTGTCACGAAAAAGACCCAGTAAATAAGAAAGACCAAAAAAGCCCACCCTCACCACCACCAGAACTAACACCTGATGTAAAACTCACACACGCACGCACACACACACACACACTGTAAAGACCGGTGGACACTGAAGCATTGCAGTTCTGATTTATTCTCAACACTGACATAAACAATGAAATGTTTCAACAGGAATATTAACTCTGTTACAAAACAGAAGGACACAAAGAGAGAAAAAAGTTTATACGCATGTGAACTAATGTTGGCACTGTGTATTCAAATCGATGTCGCACAAAATTTCAATAGATTTCAGTGCTAAATTCAAAGAACGAACAAAAGCTGGGTGATAAACCTCTTTTTTTTTTAACACATACATTACAAATATTTCACTATTAATTCTAAAAATTGACAGAACACAGATTCAGTTTCTGCTACATTCAGATTGGGGTGTGTTTATCTATATTATATTATATTATATTATATTATATTATTTATGTATTTATTTATACAGAGGAGCCACTTTTCTGGCATTTGCAATCAAAAAATAAATCACATAAAATGTTAATTTGTCATTTTTTAAATAGCTGCAAGTTCATGAGGTGTGACATAATGTTGGCATCTCTCAACACTTCAAAAATATCTTAAATATGGGCAAATCTGTCTAATATTTCTTATTATAAATCAGATATAATAGTATTCAGCCTGTTTTAGATGCTTTTACACATTTCAAGCTTTTCTTATTCTATTGGCAGATAATCTTTCTTCTTTCTAGAAACAAATGCTTGAATTAGAAAAATGAGCTGATAATAGCGTGAAAATAGTAAAAATGGCTTAATAGAAACAGGATTAATAATCATTTATTTAGTTTATTGTAAACTATTTATAATAATAATGGGAAAAACATTATAAACATGGCTATATTCCAGATCCTTTTACTTGCTAAGATTTTATTGGCGCTCAATTAGCAATTTAGTAATTACAGTGTTATTTTAGCCGTATAAAGCCTTTTATTTGTGATCTACCAACATATCTGAGAGAAATGTTGATATTCCTGACAGTTTTGTCTCATTTCCACTGTCATTTTGCCTTTAGATTATCCATAAAAACAGACCTGTTACAGTCTAGCTAAGTGAATCTGCTAGCTAGCCTCTGTCACTAGCGTGTTTATGCTCAGCGCCTCATTTCCAAGTTGCCTAGCAACAACATTTCCTACAAGAAGGGTTCTGTGTCAAAATGGAGGTTGTGTATTTATCATGTTTTCAAGAAAAGTCCACATACACAGCACACTCTTCAAATATTCATTACTTCGCTGGTGAAATTTTTTAACAGCTTCCAGTTCAGGAGTTGTTTCATGTTTCTCAATATAGCAGAATCCAAAGTAGTTTGGTTAGCGGTCAATGCTAAATGTAATTACAGTGTAATTGTATTCTTACAGAGACTTTTCCTACTAATTTACCAACACATCTGAGGTAAATATTGATATTTCCAATGGGTTTGTCTTGTTTCTGTTATAAAAGACTCAACAGCTATGTGTTTAGTAGCTAGATATTATCATAATTTATTAGCTAGCTACTGCTCAGTGACCATATTTTGTATATAGTGTGTTTGTATTCTATAAAACATTTTGATATAACACTTTTCTTTCTAGACTTATAAGAAAAGCAATACAACCAATAAAAGTGGCCATCTGTTTAAAATTAAAGAAGTAGTATGTGATTTTAAGAGCCTTCTTCCACCTGCATGAAGAATTTCAATTAAAATAAATATTTTATGGTATACAAACACACACAATATGTGAAATATGGTCACTAAGCTTAAAGTAGCTAATGAATTAGGCTAACAATTTAGCTCATTTATGCTCAGTGGCCATATTTCACATATTGTGTTCGTATTCCCTAAGATACTTATATAATTTTTATACTGTCCATCTCTAGAATCTAGAATAGTTGTAAGAAAAGCTGGCCATCTGTTTAAAATTAAAGAAGCAGTATGCGATTTATAGAGCCTTCTTCCAATTCCCGATGACGTGCAATTGAAAAACATTTGCAGCAAGCCTTCTTCTTCTTTTGCAACCTTGTATAACTCATGGATAGCCTTTTAGGAGAAAAGAGGCAATGCTCTGGTGTGGCTGGGGGTGGAGCTAATTTCTGGCCCAGAAAATTGTTAAAAAAACAGAAGCCTGAGAACAGAAAACTAGCTAAATCCATTGTATGGCAATGTTACGACTCACAATCATTGAAATCATAGGATTGTTACAAGTCTAGAAACACTTTTAAACGTTACAAAAAAAACATCATGAATCTGTGCTGGTGTTTCAGAAACACATTTGATAGTTTGTGAGAATATAGCTGGAGTTGGTGATAAAACACACACACATGCAGCATTGTGTACAACCGTCTCGGGCTCATCAGTGGCAGTGTTCAGTTAAGTGGCAGTGTACAGAACATCGCTGGAATGTGCATGGATCATCTCAGCTCCTTCTTCTTCGGCCATGTTTCTCCTCTGTTTACTGAGGTCCAGTTTGAGACAAGGCCTGGATCAGCCAAAAAGTCCAGCAGCTCTGAGTCAGATTTCGAATTAAATTGTGAAAATTAAAGTGTCTCTTCATACTCGAACCATTTTCGTCTCCTCTAGACCAGCTCATCCAGCAGAGTGCCTATGCTGTGGTGCTGCTCCGATCCTCCACCCAGGGCCTTGTTACACATGGGGCACACACACCGCACCTCCAGCCACTTCACCACACACCTGCAAAAACATGTACTTCAAAATTATTGGCACCTTTAACAAAATGAACAAATATGTAATAATCTAGTGATGCTGAATAATCTAGTGATGCTGACCACCCCATGATGCCCACCCCCCAGATTTTGGAGCTCTTATATAAAATGCATAAAGTTCGTTTATATATATTTGGTATTTTTCATCTCTCACCCACGCTCCCCTACAATTCCTGTGAATACCCCTGCTAGTTTTATTTTCATTTAAAACCACAATTTTTTTTCTGCAAAACATTGTTTTCAAAATTATTAGATCTCCGAGACTCTTCCTGTAAGATTGGTAGAGAATCTTGAACCCTCCTCCTTGTTGAAGAACCTCCGTTATATTCTAACCTTTGTGCACGTGGATGCTGTCGTCAATTCAGGTCATGAATTTTTATTAGGGTTTTAATAAAACCCTAATAAAAGAACCATTTCTATATTGATTTGCATGTATGTGTCAAGTAATTATCTTGTACAAAGATCAATCTACGTCCAAGCCTTAACCTCTTGGCAGAGGCAAACGTTTTAATCGGAAATATGGCATCTTTTTCGAACTGATGCTCATGCTATGTCCCACACTCAGAGGAAAGTGCTATCTGCCCTCTTCTGCATATGTAAGCTCACAGGCACCTACGATTGGCTAGTGCTGCTGTGAGGAGAGAGAATATGCCCCTCCCACCTAGAGAGCACTCATTACAATATTAAGCCACACCCATAGGTAGTTCTCAGATCAGTCTAATCAGTGAGATCTTTCTTGTTTTTTTGTTTTCTTCTAATTTTCTGGATGTTTAATGGCATCAACATAAAAAATATATATATTTTACACCATATTTAAAAAAGTGACTAGCTGTCTGATGGCTTTGTAACTTTAAGTGGATGAGGAACTGAATAATGAAAGCCAGGTCTGTTGTGTTCAATGCTTTTGTCTGTGAGAAAGGCCAGACGTCACTCGGATGTCTTCCTCACCTCCTGTGGAAGGCATGTTGGCACGGCAGGACTCCCAGTTCGTCCTTCACCCTGAAGTCCTCCAGGCACACAGCACATGTCTGCTGTGGAGGTGACACAGAGACACACAGAGCTAGAGATAAAGAGCCATACACACAAACAGGGGTACAGATACACACACAGACAATATATAAAGACAGATGTCCAGACACGAGACACAGGGACTTACAGAAATAGAAACAGAGAGACACATGGAGAGAAAAGAGAGGAACAGAAACAAGCGGGGACTAAAAGTAATGCACAAAGAGACATGCAGAGAAATACAAATACAAGCGAGGACAGAAACATGCTAGTGTGAAGACACAGAATAATAATACTAGCTCTGTGTCTTTACCCCATGAAGATTCAATTTCTTTGTGTCCCCTTTCAAGATGACCTGCAATTGAGTACAGACCGAAAATAAAAAAATCACGTAAACTGCAATTTGTAGACTCCTGATACTTACATACTGTTTTAATCTTCTCCTTCACGAAAATCAAAATAAAAAAAATAAAATAAATAAATAAATAAATAAATCCTGACTATTTATTCAGAAATATTTCATCACCAATACCAACTTTAAGAAGTTAAGAATACCAATAACCAAGACTGGCGATATATTTAAGCAAATGAATGATTTTAAATAAAATCAAAATAGGGCTTTAGTGATTTCACAACTTTCTCAAATGTACAGTAAATAAAAGAACGGGATATGTAATTTTTTTTCCCCACCGATTTTCTCCCTCATTTTGTCTTGGCCAATTCCCACCCACCATCCATGTCTCCCCATCACGTGACAGCTACCACGCTAACACATGCTTCCCCTGAGACACATGAAGCTGCCGAGCACATCTTTTCGAACTGCTGCTCCTGCTGCATCACAGGGCAGTGTAACACACTCAGAGAAAGTGCTATCCATTATTGACATGTGATCGACTAGTGTTGCTGTGATTGATCGGGGAGAGGGAGTACGCCCCTCCCACCCAGAGAGCACAGCCAATTTTACTCTCTTGGACTCCCGGTCACAGATGTCTGTGGCATCGTCAGGATTTGACCTGTCGTTCTCCGGACAACAGGGCAAGCACTTTTCCCAAAACACCCAAAACACCACACACTGCCAGAGACATGATGGAGATGTCACAGATGCACAGTGTGTGTGGATTTTCAAACATAAATGTGATTTTATATAGAACATTTAAAGAAATATTATCACTGCTTTATCCCTGTGCTTTCCAACAATTCCAAAAAAAAAAAAAAAGAATCCTTGGAACGCTATGATCAGCCTGTTTTTGGTTCATCCAACCACAATATCGATCAACGCCTTATTTAGACAAAGCAAACAGCAGGATATTTGTACACTTATCTCTCAGACTCTCTTACCTCTTTATATCCAAACCTCTCGCTTTGTGCCTGGTGTCTCAGCTTACTAATGAAGACAAAAAAAAAACAAGAGAGACGTTAATTACTAAATAGAGGAGTGTAAAGGTGTTGTGTGTCCGGCCTATTTTTCTGATGATACAATAGACCTTCAGTAAATCAGAAAAAAAGAATCGCTGAGATCAGGCGGTATTGTGCTGTTATATAATGCACACGTGTGTGTAAATAATAGCAGATTAAAATAGCTTCACATTTGCCCTAAATGTGTCCACACTGAGGTGGAAATGACCTGCCGCCTAGAGACATGACTGTGGCAACTTCCTCTCCCCTACCGCCTCACTTCCTGCCACTGCTGGCTTTCACATCATTGTCTTTTCAGCTCAGAATTTAAAAATGTGTTTGTGCGTGTGTGTGTTTGTGCGTGTGTGTTTTTGTGTGTGTGTATGTGTGTAGTTTACCTTATAAAGTAGCAACAGAATATGAGGCTGAGCACGAAGACGAAGATGCCTGTCCCAAAGATCACCATGTAGATGTTGAGCGGCAGGTCCTGAAACGTGACGGGTGGCATAGTGCACGACTTATTGGAGAAGATCAATCCCAAACTGCAGAAGCACCCTACACAGGGAGTAAGAAAGATTTAGATCAATCCCAAAATGCAGAAGCACCCTACACAGGGAGTAGGAAAGATTTAGATCATTCCCAAAACGCAGAAGCACCCTACACAGGGAGTAGGAATGATTTAGATCAATCCCAAACTGCAGAAGCACCCTACACAGGGAGTAAGAAAGATTTAGGTCAATATCAAACTTCAGAAGCACCCTACACAGGAGTAGGAAAGACTTGGATCAATCCCAAGCTGCAGAAGCACCCTACACAGGGAGTAGGAATGATTTGGATCAATCCCAAATTGCAGAAGCACCTTACATGGGGAGTAGGAAAGATTTGGATCAATCCCAAACTGCAGAAGCACCCTACACGGTGAGTAGGACAGATTTAGATCAATCCCAAACTGCAGAAGCACCCTACACAGGGAGTAGGAAAGATCTGGATCAATCTCAAACTGCAGAAGCACCCTACACAGGGAGTAGGAATGATTTGGATCAATCCCAAACTGCAGAAGCACCCTACACAGGGAGTAGGAAAGATCTGGATCAATTCTAAACTGCAGAAGCACCTTACACAGGGAGTAGGAAAGATTTGGATCAATCCCAAACTGCAGAAGCACCCTACACAGGGAGTAGGAAAGATCTGGTTCAATCCCAAACTGCAGAAGCACCCTACACAGGGAGTAGGAAAGACTTGGATCAATCCCAAACTGCAGAAGCACCCTACACAGGGAGTAGGAAAGACTTGGATCAATCCCAAACTGCAGAAGCACCCTACACAGGGAGTAGGAAAGATTTGGATCAATCCCAAAATGCAGACGCACCCTATATGGGGAGTAGGAAACATTTGGATCAATCCCAAACTGAGAAGCACCCTACACAGGGAGTAGGAAAGATTTGGATCAATCCCAAACTGCAGAAGCACCCTACAC
>CM040461.1:27158248-27197654 GCA_022758105.1 Pangasianodon gigas
AAGCACCCTACACAGGGAGTAGAGAAGGTTTGGATCAATCCCAAACTGCAGAAGCACCTTACACAGGGAGTAGGAAAGATCTGGATCAATCCCAAACTGCAGAAGCACCCTACACAGGGAGTAGAGAAGGTTTGGATCAATCCCAAACTGCAAAAGCACCCTACACAGGGAGTAGGAAAGATCTGGATCAATTCCAAACTGCAAAAGCACCCTACACAGGGAGTAGGAAAGATCTGGATCAATCCCAAACTGCAAAAGCACCCTACACAGGGAGTAGGAAAGATCTGGATCAATCCCAAACTGCAGAAGCACCCTACACAGGGAGTAAGAAAGTAAGATTTCTTACTTTTTATCCATTTAGAGGTACATTTAATGTTATGGACTGTCTGTAAAACAAGTTTGTTCATGTTCTCAGAAGTTGCAGCTTTACCTCTGACTGATACAAAGCACTGACACTGGAGACTCCTTCCATAACTGAAACAAAAACTTCACCATATCAGCAGCCTTCTGAGAAATATCATAGATTTTTCACAGACACCAATCATGGGATAAACAAGAAGCTGAGGTTGTGTAAGAGTAATGAGAGTTTTATAAGCCTGGGTCTGGTTTCCAAATAACATTGTAAAACATATAATTATTTACCGGTAGAGACAGAGTGCTTGATGTGTTGCTCGCTCTACCAGCTAACCATTTAGCCATGACCTTTGTGTTGTGATGCTTTTAGGAAACTCCGCTCTTATCTCCTAAAACCACGTAAAAGTTGATGAGATGTACTGTTTTTTTTCCCCAACTGGTCTCAAAAGAAGAGCAGTGATTTGGGATTGCTGCTAAATGACAGGAAATTGCAACACGTCTCTGATGGTGTGTATGAGCTGCAGGCCAGACTTCCCTCTCAGTGCTTTTGTTGTGCAAGAACAAAAAAAAAACCCTCCAAATTTATCCTGCGGTTTGGATGCTGGCAAGAAGCCTCACATACCCTCCTACACACAAACCTCACACACACACACAAACCTCACACACATAAGGTGCGAATATACAATAAAATCTTATACAAGGCTGGAATTTCGTCCTCAGTAATAACCCTGTCCCTGGGAATTCTACATGACATGGACAGCATGTAGAAGGGAATGTATGTCCAGAATTCGAAACATAACTTACATTTCACTTCAGATTCAGTCGAGGAATTTGTATGAATTTTGCGTCTTTAGTTCTGTGAGCATAATTTAATAGCAAGGGCATTTTCTGCTTTTGTTCCAACAAGAATGGTGCACAAAAAAGCTACGGTGTAGACAAAGAGTCAAATGTTTTTTGCAATTATTTCATAAAAAAATGAATGAAAATGAAGTACAAGGCAAACCCTCCGATACACATATAACTGCTGTGATAAATACAAAGTGTACGCAGAAGCAGATAGATTTTTCCATCTCATTCTCGCTGTTACATCCTCTAAAGTTTCGATTTAGTTAACTATTCAGCTCCTTGAAGCTGTCTGATGCTAAACAGTCACCTTAGGACTTTACAAATATATGATTAGAAAGTGTTTGAAATGTTGTGAGTAAAAGACAAAAGTGCTAGGGGAACTCATTTTAACACAACGCAACAAGTCTTTTACTTCGAAGAAGGCATTTTTATCCACACTGTCTTCATCCATGCGGCTCGGATGAAGTGCTCTCGCTCAGAGGAAATTCAATAAACAGCCATTTTCCCCCCGTTTTAGTTTTGTTCTGTCTTATTTGGCTGTGTGCTCTCGAGCAGTACTTTAGCGCTCTATAATGACTCACATACTCCGAAAAATCAAATCTACAATCGCTTCATTTCCGTTATCCTATTTCACAAAGTGAGCTTTTGAGTTGAACGAGTTCCTTTTGAGGTCATCACTCGAGGAATCAGTATGAGGGAGCCAATGTGAGAATTAGTGCAGCGTTTAAAAAAAAAACCCAAAACAAAACAAGAGATTTAGATTAAAGCAGAGTGATTAAAGTGAATTTTTTTCTTCTAAACACTTGCATCATTGGCAGAACTCGTGCTGGGGACGCAACATTTTCAAAGTCTGTAATGTAATATTTAGAAAGTGAATCCTTCGACGTCTAAAAATATCAGTTTAGACGTAGTCACGTTGAGAGTAACGTTAACGCGGGGTTAATCTGGTACCACTACTGGCAGATCGTCAAATGGAATTGTGGGTAATTTAGGAAACCATTATATACAATTCTATTGCAAAATAAATCAGGGGGATTTTTCCTTTAAGCACTGTAGTAAAATCTACAAAATCTACAATAAGCATAAATACCCTGAAGTACCATAAGTACCATACGCTATTTTGTACTGTAATACAGTAATTATTTCTCTCAGGGAGTTCCTCATGAAGCGTGATGACTGCAGCGCTGCTTCTCTCATGTTGTGAGCGGCGCTTGTTGTGCTGGCCCGCTGACCTATATCGCCAAGGGCACCGACATGTTGCCAAGACAACGCAAGGAAAAAAGCCCCTTTTCTAAGAACAGCTCTCACATCTGAACACAGTGACGGCGTTCCCCAATTCCACAGAAAATCAGGTGCATCCAGGCGATGATTAGACTCAGTGCACTATAACAGCTTCTGAACATTTGGAGCGAGATTACTAGGACACTGACGTACGAAATAAAAACCGGCTCTGTCCTTCGAAAGCATGCAGGAGAAGACAGAAAGTCTGTTCCTTATTTTGGTAAATCTGTTACAGAAGTCCTTTTCTGGTGTAGCTCCCACGTCATAGTGGAGCCATTTGGAAAATACTGACATATAATGAGCTAATGAGTCAGTGTGTTGCTATGCCGTTCCTCGGTTCACACAGTTGTAGAAAGCAGGGCTTAGAATGAAAAATGTGCCTTTGTGCTTCAAGAGAGAAAAACATCAAATATTAAAACCTCAGGAGCGTGAAAGGGTCTCTTTAGTACTTTCAATAAATATGGAATGAACGAAGTAGAAAATATAAAAGCCGAGTTGTGCAGACTTCAATATTATTCGCTGTTATGAACTAGACTGTTTGTAACAATGTGATATCAGGGGGAAAAAATTGCACATTTTCTAAGATTATCACCGATAACATTAGTACAACAACTACATATTTCGTAAAAAAAGAAATTTAAACCTGCCAAAAGAGCAAGCAGTGTAGTCCTGCTGCCAAATGACTCCTATAGGAACAAGGAGCTGATTGGATGTTAGCTATGATGATGGCATTGTTTTATTTTAGGTATTGTTCTTTTCCCTTTGTTCCTTATTATTTTCATGTAAATTGATTTTTTTTCCTGTTTTGCTTCTGCTACTAAATATCACAATTCATATCATAATTCAAATCAAGTGCTGTGACACCTTCTGCACCGTATGATATGATCGAGATAAATGATCAAGTCCAGTCAAGTGGGTTTTTATTGTCTGGAATGAAATGTCGTTTCTCCAGAACACAGAACAGTGCGCAAGACTACATAAGGTGCAAATACACAACAGTGTGAGACGAGTGCAGGACAATAAATACACAGGACAATGAATACACAGAACATGGGCTGTAAACTGTAACCTACCACAATTATGAATGAATATGTCTAAGACACTAAAGTCCATCAAAATATATATTTATTATTTTAGATTTGCATAGTCTAAAATAAAAACATATTTTGATAGACCTTTATGGTCTGGTTTTCATTCAGTGTGCAGACAGCCTTTGCCTTGGATTGACTTCACACACCTGAGGACATATTTATCTCATTTGAGCACAACTATCCCTCTTCCTTACGTCTAAGACACATATATTTACATTTTGGCGTCCATTTTCGTCCCATTTGTACCTTTTTAAAATAAAGAAATAGTTGAACTTAAAAGGTCGGATTGCAATTTGACAATGATTACACATTATAATTGATTAAACAATGATACATACTTTTCCCTCGTGAGTCATTCCCTCACCAGTCTCTGTTTTTTTCTCTCTTTACATTATTAAGACTAAGAAAATCACAGCTTTTCGTGTTTCCGAGAAGCCGCAAAAGCATAAACTCTTCCGTCCCGAAGACTTTCCAATGGTTACGAAGTGCTGGCACTGGAGACTCCTTAAATAAATGTTATATAAACATCTCCTTACATCTCCTTATCCGTTTAAGTGGAGCGTCCACCATACAAGTGCAATCTGTTACTATAGAAAAAATAACGTTTCAGAATGAGAAACCTTCTGCCACGTTGTGGTATAATTCATGTGATCATACAGGGGTGCCAATAGAAATTCTGTTCCTCCTGGAGAATTTTTGTATTCCAGGATGCCTACTCAGGGCCCTGGGAATCATTTCCAGGATTCCCACTTTCCTTTAACCTGGACACAAATTGTCTTCGATGCCACCTGTGATAATTCAAATAAATTGGAAGCTTGATAAGCGTTGGATGATTAGATCTATCCGTGTCAGATAGATCAGATATCAAGCAGATCTTTCCCTTGGGAAAGGGATTGGGGCATCCCTAGGACCAGTTCTCCATCCGGTCTGGATTAACCGGATCAGGCTTTTCGGGTGAGGAGATAAACTCTGCAGGAGGAGTGATGACCACCACTGCACAAACATCTGTCTGACTCCAAGGGCTTGTCAATCATCCTTATGCATCATCATCATCATCATCATGCATCATATCTTTAGTTTGGACTGAGTGCATCAGGGAAATGCCTCAAAATGGTAAAAAGACAAGGGCAGATGGACAGAAGGACAGGAAAGACAGAAGCACAGAGGGATGGTGCTGATTAGATCTTACCGTTACACCACTGGAATGGTTGCATCAGTTGATCCCTGCCACAGCAGCTCTGTGTTTATATTGTTTCCACAGCGCGACTTCGTCTTTTATTCTCTCTCTCCACCAATCTATCCAGATGTGACCAGCTGTCCATCGCATCCACGCTCATTTTTACACCAGAAGTCCAAACAGCTGTGTTTGTGCTTGAAGTTTGCGCTCCCAGCATCACATTGCACTGATAAAAAAACCACAAAGACACATCAGATCTAACCAGATTAGATCAGATCAGATCAGATCAGATCCTTTCCCACACGCCTGCGGTCACTTGGGCTTGCTTTTGAATTGCTAACATCTCTGCTGTTCAGGGTTTGATCTCAATCCTCCATGGGGGGAAAAAAAAAAACACGCTGGCATCCGCGCCAGAAGCAGTGAATCCATGAGGAATCGTTTCGGTTTGAACGACTCTTTCAAGCGAGTCGATTCGGAAAGTGTGTCACAAACCACGCGCATGCGCAAACGCACAAGCCTTACTCCTTACTGGAGAAGTCTTGTAGCCATGTCAGAGTAACTATCACACTCATAAAAATCCCACAATACACTGCAGTCGATTAATGTACCAAAAATGCACAGAATACCCATAATGCACATGCAGTTCACTGAACAAATAAAGTGTGAAGTGATTTTTAACAGTTTAATAAACAATAAGATAAAAACTAGTGAACAACTGAACGAAATACTATATACACAAGGATTCATATCTCTAAATAAGTGAATTATATTAATAAAATAAATATTGAAATGAAATACGTAAGGGGACACGGTGGCTTAGTGGTTAGCACCTCGCACCTCTGGGGTTGGGGTTCGATTCCCACCTCTGCCCTGTGTGCGTATGTGGAGTTTGCATGTTCTCCCCGTGCTTCGGAGGTTTCCTCCGGGTACTCCGGTTTCCTCCCTCAGTCCAAAGACATGCGCTGTAGGCTGATTGGCATCTGTAAATTGTCCACAGTGTGTGAATGGGTGTGTGTGAGTGTGTATGCGATTGTGCCCTGCAATGCGTTGGCACCCCGACCAGGGTTTCCACCGCCTTGTGCCCCGAGTCTCCCTGGGATTGGCTCCAGGCTCTCCGCAACCCTGTGTAGGATATGTGGTACAGAAAATGGATGGATGGATGAAATATGTATTAAAAATTAAGGCAAAGAAAAATAACTAAGTGTTAGCCTAAGACTTCTTACTCTAGATACTAGCAAACTAGCTAGTTAGCCATGACATCTTTTTCATTTTAATTACATCAACAAGCAGAAGAATGCAGATTAACTGACTAAATCCAGTTAATTCGCATTAATTTCTTTAATTTTATTTTTTTAATTTTAATTTTTCTTCTGCTCTTTTTGCATTTCCTGCCCCAGATAGATATGAATGCTTCATGATCGCCGCTTCTTCTGACATTTGTTACTTAATTTATTTCATTTAGTAAATTTCAGTTTCTACTCATTTCACACCACAGTGGACTCTCCTGCGACTGCTTGATACACAAACCTTTTCGACAAATTATACTAAAGAGTGCTTTTTCGCGTATCTATTTTAAAACTCATGGGGCTCTCTAGCGGTCTGGGGTCCTAAGTGACCACTTACACTGCTTATAGCAAGAAACAGCTCTGTGTCAATTTAGGACCAATGCTGAGGTGACACTCATATGGCGGTGTGGGTGTGTTTCTGGTACAAGTGTATCAGGTATACAGGTACAGTGTTTTCTAACAGTGTGTTAAACACTTACTGCACTTTATTACACAAAACGTGGTCTAGTTGGTCCACATTGTAGGTGTACAATTAGAAACTAGTGTGTTAGTCATCCTCTACCTAAATAATACACCCCCTTTACCTTAATGAACAGGGTAGAGGGGGGCCAATACATTATGCATATATAGCATACATATAAATGCATAATATATATATATATATATATATATATATATATATATATATATATATATATATATATATATATATACACACACATATATAGCATCATAGTTACTTGTAGCTGATTAAATACAAAGCTTAATGTTGTACAAAACTACAGAATACACACACACACACACAGTTTCTGAAATTTTATAAAATAATATGTTTAAAATGTGATTATTTAGTGTAATGTTGTCATTTAAAGCAAGTATATGAAGATTTTGGGCATATGTTTATGGAAAAGATTTTGTGAGAGATACATTTCCATTATTTCTCCACTGCATTGTCGCTCAAGTGCCAAAATCATGATTCAACATTCAGACACTGAATATGTCCTGGCTGATCGACTACATTTTGAGTGAGTAAAGAAATGTCATTTTTGAATAAATTGTTCTTTTAAGCAGAAGTGAGAAAATAGATAGCGCCCAGGCCTGGGCAATATGACAATATCATTTTGATATTGTGATAAATCATGTCATCATGGACTTTTCGAAGATATTGTGGATATTACAATTTTTTAAATAACATTTTTTTAAATCAATAATTGAAATCAGCTGATAGGACAGTTAAAATTTTGCACAGCATCTTCAAAGTTGTACAATTAAATTGCTAGAAATTAAATATTTATTTATTTATAATTTTATTTTTATTTATTATTTATTTTTTGTAGACATTAGTATAATGAAATCAGTTTTTCACATTTTTTAAAGCAGCATTACTGTTGTGCTGGAATTTGGTTAAAGCTTTATATCCTTAAACATATTGTGTATTATAGAAATGTATCTCAAGTCCATGCACTGCATGGCACAGGTCCATGAGCTGCTGAGATGAGTGTGTTACTGAGGTACTTTTTATTCCCCTTTGCAAGCTAAATGCTGCCCTCCTCTGGTAAAGCAGGAAAGATAACCCTGTTTTTTTTCCCCCATATAGTAGGAATGTGAAAAAAGTGCAGATGTGACAGGATAATCGTATGCACATGGAAAGAACAGTTCATATCTATACTCACATAACCTAAGTGACACTGAAGTCCATTCAGTTTGTATGTTAATTCTATTTTATCAGAAAGAAAAGCACCTGATCTCTTCATATAAAGGCATAACAACATTCTGCATTTTTAATACAATGACAAGGAAAATAAAATAATTATATTTCTAATGGATTAATGAAACCCAGAAAAGAACAGTTACACATATAAAAACGAGAATGAGGACTGGGTGTGAACTTGAAAAAGTTTTTCATTTAGAAGAAGTAGACTTGCTCATATGAGCTAAATTTTGCTGTGTAAACAGGATTATAGTTGTATATGAGCGCTTGACTCTCCTCCTCCGGACGACTGAAGTGGTGAGAGCTTCTCCTTCCTGCGGAGAGACAGACAAAGAGAGAGATGCAGAGAGAGAGAGAGAGAGAGAGAGAGAGAGAGAGAGAGAGAGAGACGGGGGGGGGTGAAGACAAGCTAATATATAATGTAAAAAAATATATATATATACAACAAAACAGACAGACAAGCAGACAGACAGATGATATTTAATTATTTAGCAGATGCTCTCAACCAGAGTGAGTTACAATAAATAAATAAACAGACAGACAGAAAGCAAGGAGGCAGACAGACAGACAGACATGCAGGCAGACTGACAGATAGACAGACAGACAGACAGATAGACAGACAGACAGAGAGAGAGACAGGCAGACACATAGATACATAGAGAGACAAACAGGCCGACAGATAGATAGATAGATAGATAGATAGATAGAAGTCACCTTCATTCACAAGGAACTGGGCCAGTAGTGAGGACACATGGACGGCATTTTTGGAATGAGGAAAACTGTACTGAGGATGCCACTGGAAACGATTCACTTCTGGATGCCACTGAACGCCGTAGAACGGGTACTTCTTCCCTGTGGACCAATCAGAACAGTAGAAAACATTTCCTTGAAGATAACTATGCACATAATTTCCATGATACACCCCATGGCCATGTGGTTGTCAGTCATTAAAAAAACTTAAACATGATTCTGTGCTTTATACCTTCCATGGTCGAGACGAAGACAGCTCCGTTCTCCGCCTTGTTCGTGGACAATATGGTAAAGAAGCTACTCAGTTTCTCATTTCCTACAAACACCTGAAACACCCAGAATTATGATTAAAACGATGCAAATGTGCAACCATGTAAATGCTACTTTATGCTGCTCGAGTCGTGCACCTGCTCTGTCACTCCGTAATGGTGGAAATTTCCCGTGAGCGGTTCCCCTGATAGCGCCTTGAACAGCTCTGGAGGAAAACTCGCAAACATGCGGCTGGACTGGGCCTCTGTTAAAGAGTTTAAACTTGGAATTAGGATTTCAAGAGATGCAATATGAGGAGATTCTGTATCATATTTAAGAACAAAAGAATAAGAAACCCTTCAAGAAGCCAGGAAAGTGCTGTC
The DNA here is from genome assembly GCA_022758105.1 of Pangasianodon gigas. NCBI lineage: Eukaryota > Metazoa > Chordata > Actinopteri > Siluriformes > Pangasiidae > Pangasianodon > Pangasianodon gigas. The sequence continues at coordinate 27,167,377 of CM040461.1, forward strand.
TGCCCTCTTACACATACATGAGGTCACAGATGCCCCTGATTGGCACAGTGTCGCTGTGATTGACAAGGAAGAGAAAGTATGCCCCTCCCACCCAGAGAGCACAGCCGACTGTCAATCACAGCGACTCTAGCCAATCGTGGCTGGTCATGAGCTCATGCATTTGTCAGGATTTGAATCTCTGGCACTTTCCTGTTGCGCCAGTCTCAAGTACAACATTTTTTTTTACTGTGTACCTGAGGTGAGGTTTAAGGGCATTGAGATGTTGTCTGCCATGGTTTTGCTCAGCAGGTTCTCTCCAGCCACCTGTACCGTGAGAAGCTGGAAGCCCAGACACGTTCCCCAGATGGGGAAGTAGTCGCCCTCGTCATTGGCCTGAAAGAAAAGTGAAGCAGATTCAGAAGTGTCACTCACACTGATAGGAAGCAATACAGTGAAACTGCTGGACTCATTTCCCTTTTTTTAACAGCTGACGAGCTGGAAATAATGAGCAGAAGTTAAAGATCAGTACGATATACAGTGCATATATAAATACATATATATATATATATATACACACACACACACACATATATGTATATACGTATATAAAACACTGATGCAACAACTAGTCCCTGAAATAGCCACAATGCCGTAGCTACAGATAATAGGAACTACTGGAACTAATTACATAAATAAATAAATAAATAAATAAATAAACTGTTAACCATATCAGTGGAAAGCTTCTGATTCAATTCACCAGCTCCAATACAAACGAAATCTGGACAATTATCTAATGAATTATGTTTACTTAATCAAACAAAGCAAAATTATGTAAGATGATTAAAAAAAACTTTTATGAGGAAGTTTGAAGTGTTACTGATGGAAATTCCGACTTTTTTCACTGAGTCAGATCATTTGACTCGACTCACCAATAAGAGCCGACCGCTTGCATGTCATTTACCTTAAGAGCGAGTCTGAAGTAAATTCCAGCCGTGTGGGCAAAGTCAGATGTTTCCAGATCCACCGCACCACCGATGAAAATAAGGCTGTCAGAGGGAGGGAACAGAATCACGCAGTGTTTAGAAATTCCTGCTTGAGGTCTATAATTGCTGTTTATCTGGGTTACAGTTAGAGCTGCTTCATCATTGATATCCAGAGTAATGATATCTGAAAATCTCTCAATCTATAACATGGTTCTTACAATTTATTTACTCTTGAAATTACAGATGCTTATTGCAGTTATTCAGCCAGTTTAGAACCAAAAGAGTTTCACTGCACTTTAATAAAATACAGAGTGCATTCACACCCGGCGTTCCTGGGATAGCTTCCAGATCCACCATGACCCTGATCAGGATAAATCGATTACTGAAGATGAACGAATGAATAAATAAGCCACCATTATGCAGTGACGACTATCGTAGCTCAAGAACTTTTCAGTCTCACTATGTTTGCGGAAAATAGTCAGACAATTAAAACACATAAATGGCACAGGAATGTGTGTGATACAATGTCCCCAGTGTGATATATAATGCTAGCTAACTTCAGATGCGATCAAAAATACCACTGCCCGATTATGTTTAATTATTGGAAGAAGGCAAAAATGACGATCTAATTTAAATTATAATTAATCATGCTTTATCGGGACTTTCCTTGCTGCAGGGAAGAGGTGATTGTCACCAGCAGACTAAAAATTCCACATTTTTATACATTTACTAGGCGTGCTACAGAGGCTAATCACATGAGTCTCTCACACACACACACACACAGACACACACTGAGTCATCATTAGAAAGAGCGTGCTTTCTGATTAACATTGTTGATGTTATGAAGCTGAGGAAGCGTGTGCTCTCTTCTTATTTTGTCTCTGGACTGGAAGATGAAGTCATGACCTACCCATTGATTGACTGGAAGATTTTTTCATGCTTCTCTTTGGTCTGATTCAGTCTAGAATAAAAAATGGTGCAAGATTAATACTTTAATAATGTATAGTAATACATACAATTTAAACATACAGCAGTTACAGATGTTTGCTAGGTGTAAAATTCAAGGATGCTCATAATTTAAGTATTTTAGACTATATATAAGTGGATGATGTGTTTTCATGTGGATCCTATTAAATTAAAACCAATTTCAAACATGTGACCCCAGCTCCATTTTTAGATAAATCCCGTTTTCCACATAATATGACAACTTGGGGTCAAAGGTCAGGTCAGCCATTGTGTGATACCTCTAACTTTAAAAACTGTTTAAAACTTGAAACTTAGTTGAACTTAAAACTTTTTTCAGTCACTAGTACAGACTTGTAATCACTCAACACCTCAGGCTACAAATAGCAGAAGCACCGGAAAGTTCTCTGATCTAAATACAACATGGTGATGAGCTGATGAGTCGTATAAGGTGTGTTAGAGCAAGTGATTCACCACGCTGAGACAAATATGAGCTTCCTGTTCTAAAGGTAGTGAGTTGATGCTAGGAGCCAGTTCAGGTGATAAATCACGTGCTGGCGTACCTAATAGGAACCACTCGTGCTCCACCTGACTCGATGTACTTCACATAAGATGAGGGAATGTAGGTTCGTCCATACGGTCTTAGCTTAGGGTTTGTTACTTCCTGAGTCAAAATACCTGTGAAAAAAAAACTTACTTAAGACATCTTAAATATAGTAAGTCATGTAAGCACTCTTAAGTTCATGTGCAAAAACTATAGCTATAAACACTTGCAAAATTGTAAGTGTTGGCAAATTGTTATCGTATAAGAGGAATGAGTCTGTTCAGGACATGCTGTTATTGGAAAATATTCAATGCTGAGGTGGAAATGAATCAATAGATATGTAAATCATCATATAGATGAACATATAAATGAATCATTTGGTATAAATTACTCATTAGATGAATAATAATAATAATAATAATAATAATATAGAGATGAATCAGTGGATGAATCATGTCATATAGATGAATCTATAGATGAATCGCGTTATATAGATGAACCAACAGATGAATCATGTGATATAAATTAATCATAAGATGAATAATATCTGATAGATGAATCTATAGATGAATCATGTCATATATATGAATCTATAAATGAATCACATCATATAGATGGATCACTAGATGAATCAGTAGGTGAATCCTGTCATATAGATGAATCTATAGATAAATAGTGTCATGTGACATAAATTATCATTAGATGAATAGTATCTGATAGATGAATCATGTCATAGATGTATATATAGATGAATCTATAGATGAATCAGTAGATGAATAATGTCTGATAGATGAATTGTGTCATATGGATGAACCAACAGATGAATCATGTCATAGATGTATATATAGATGAATCATGTCTGATAGATTCATCTATAGATGAATCATGCGATATAAATGAATCAGTAGATGAATAATGTCTGATAGATGAATTGTGTCATATGGATGAACCAATAGATGAATCATGTCATAGATGTATATATAGATGAATCATGTCTGATAGATTCATCTATAGATGAATCATGCGATATAAATGAATCAGTAGATGAATAATGTCTGATAGATGAATTGTGTCATATGGATGAACCAATAGATGAATCATGTCATAGATGTATATATAGATGAATCATGTCTGATAGATTAATCTATAGATGAATCATGCGATATAAATGAATCAGTAGATGAATAATGTCTGATAGATGAATTGTGTCATATGGATGAACCAATAGATGAATCATGTCATAGATGTATATATAGATGAATCATGTCTGATAGATTAATCTATAGATGAATCAGTAGATGAATAATGTCTGATAGATGAATTGTGTCATATGGATGAACCAATAGATGAATCATGTCATAGATGTATATATAGATGAATCATGTGTGATAGATTCATCTATAGATGAATCATGCGATATAAATGAATCAGTAGATGAATAATGTCTGATAGATGAATTGTGTCATATGGATGAACCAATAGATGAATCATGTCGTATAGATGAATCATTAGATGACTGATAGATGACTCTGTAGATGAGTCATGCCATACAGATGAATCTATAGATGGATTGTGTCATATAGATGGATCAATAGATGAATCATGCGATATAAATGAATCAGTAGATGAATCATGTCGTATAGATGAATCTATAGATGAATCATGTCCCTATAGATGAATCTGATCTGAATGGTTTTGGTTTAAATGTTGCATTGTCAGCAGTTTTACTATAAAGCCAGTACAGTAATGTCATTATGCCGGTTTCATTTTGCATCAGTTCTGAACAAACTCTACAGAGAAGCTGCAGGTCAGTATACACACCGATCAGCGGCCGGTCGTTCAGCGTCTCTCCGCGAGGAAGCCGTGCAGCGCTCGCGCAGCTCACCGCGAGCACCGGGAGGAGCAGAGCCGCGATCCGGTGCAGCATCCTACCGCCTTACCGTCCTCACAGACCCCGCAGACTGGAGGCTACACTGCCTGTCCCTCGACAGTGTGCGTGCGTGTGTGTGTGTGCGCGTGTGCGCGTGTTTTTCAACTCTAATGTGTAAAGTTTGAGGAAGTGGGCGGAGCTTGAGAAGTTTTGAGAAGAACAAGGAATCTCCGCTTTGGTTGTGAAAGCTCGAGACAAACCACACACCGTGAAGTGGCCGAACATGTCTCTCCTACTTTCCTCTACGGAATTTACGCACACCCACCCAACCACCCACACACACACACACACACACACACACACACACACACACACACACACACACATCACAAGGCAGACCATGCAGAATTGCAGCAGGTTTTTTAATCACTCCTATGGAACTCCTATACCCATGCTAAAAGAGAATTATGGTGCCATTATGTACCTTAAATCTTTTTAAAAGTACAATACATCCACATTCCCAGGTGAAAGATAGATAGATATTAAAGGTACAAACGATGAGGGTTCAGTTTAGTACCCTTTTAAACAGATTTAATTGCATGGAATGCACAAAGGCCTAAGGTACTTTTTAGTAAAATGAATGCTTTTTTAAGTCCTACCCCTAGGGGCCCTTTAGAGAGTTCCACCGCCCGGTGTGATCAATTCTTAAATCATTTCATCCAGAAAGTTGAGGACATCAGATCTAACATACCATCTCATAGTTCTGTTCTGTTCTGAGACGCTGTGTTATCAGAACCATTTAGCTCAGTTTCAACTCGTCTCGCCTTCACAACTTTTTGACAGTTTGTTGTTTCATATATGAAGTCCACAAACTGTCCTACAGATGTTCTACCTTCAGATATTTTTAAAGAGGCTTTCCCAGCTTTAAGTCTGGTTGTTGCTGCTATTATTAATAGCTCCCTAGAAAATGGACTTGTACCAGCCACTTTTAAACATGCTGTGGTCCAGCCATTGTTGAAAAGGCATAATCTTGATCAACATGATCTCAATAATTACAGACTGATCTCCAAGCTATCTTTTATTTAAGTCTTGGAAAAAGTTGTTGATTCTCAGATCTCTTTGTACTTGAGTACTTTCAACATCTTTGATACATTTCAGTCTGGTTTTAGAGAACTCCACAGTACTGAATCTGCTTTGTTAAAGGTCACCAACGATATTTTACTCTCTCTTGACTCTGGCTCTTGCTGTCTTTTAATCCTGCTTGATCTAAGTGCAGCTTTTGACACAGTAGACCATGAGATCCTTTTGAAAAGACTGAATCATGTCGTTGGGTTTCAGGGATCTGTGTTGAAGTGGTTTGCCTCTTATCTTAAGGGGAGAACCTTTTCAGTTAATATAGGGAGTTGTTTCTCACCTCATGCCCAAATATCTTATGGTGTTCCCCAGGGTTCCATTTTGGGACCTCTTCTATTCGCTCTATATATGCTTCCCTTGGGCCACATTATCCAGAAGCATAACTTATCATATCATTGTTATGCTGACGACACACAGCTTTATTTTCCTGTTAGTACAAACAACAGCTGTTTGGTACAAAATCTATTTGAATGTCTCGGTGACATTAAATGCTGGATGGACATGAATTTTTTGCAGCTGAACAGTGATAAAACTGAAATAATTATCTTTGGTCCACCGGTCTCATCCGCTGGTATTGTTAATCAGTTAGGTACGCTGTCTTCCAATGTGCGTGATTGCTTCAAAAGCCTTGGTATTATTCTAGATCCTTCATTGTGTTTTGATAAGCAGATTAATGCTGTTGTCAAAAGCAGCTTCTTTCAGTTGAGATCAATTGCTAAAATCAAGAAGATGCTATCTAAGCAGGATCTGGAAACTGTTATTCACGCATTTATAACATCAAGGTTGGACTACTGTAATTCCCTTTATTTGGGGTTGCCTAAGACTGCTCTAGATCGCCTGCAAATGGTGCAAAATGCAGCAGCCAGACTTTTGACTGGCACTAGGAAGCGTGAGCACATTACTCCTGTGCTTTCCTCTCTTCACTGGCTGCCAGTCAATTTCCGAGTTTAAAATTTTGTTTTGTTTTTAAAGCTTTGCATGGGCTTGCTCCACCATACATATGTGATCTCCTTACTCCATACACCGCCCCAAGATCTCTTCGATCATCAAGTCAATTACTCCTTTCAGTACCACGTTCGAAAACCAAGGGTGACCGGGCTTTCTCGGTGGCTGCTCCCAGGCTTTGGAATAGTCTCCCTTTTCATATAAGATCATCCTCCTTTATTGCTATATTCAAATCCTCCTTGAAGACTCACTTTTATTCTCTATCTTTTAATTCAGTCTGAGCCTATAAAATTTCTATTTGTCTTTCGGTATTTTGTATTGTTAAGTGTTTTTTGTGTATAGATTTGCTTTATACTACTTGTACAGCACTTTGGTTTCAACTTCAGTTGTTTTTAAATGTGCTTTATAAATGAATAAACTAAACTAAACTAACTAAACTTTTTCTGAGTGAACTCCCGAGTGAATACCACCATGGGCTCACAGTCCCTTATGATGATGATGATGACGATGAGTCTTCTTCTTCTTAAAAAATAGACCTATTAAAAATTGGTGCAAAATTTGATGTGTATTTTGCATTATCAGTGCATCTTTACGGGGCCCCTTGGTGGCTCGGGGACCCTATAAGCAACTTCTTAAAACCATTTATAGCTCGAAACAGCCGTAAGAGGTGGGATTGGACGCCAGAGAGACAGCAAGGTTTATTTCAAGGGTAGCAGCTGCCACCATGTGTCACACTGCGTCACCTGTGTCACTGGTTCTCAAACTTTGTGTAGCCAGGGAACCATTTAACTGTAAAATAAATTCCATGGATAAATTCCCCTCAGTATGAATTTATTTCATGAACATCACTTACATTTAAAAAAAAAAAAAAATTTCTCAGAGACATAGAGCTTTCTATTTCTGAACTTTTCACCAATAGAACACGTTAGGTCTGACTTAACTATGGTGCTTGGACCCCTAAATATAATAACTTGGGTTTTTATTTGACAATGTAGGCTGTGATTTCTGCAATGTAATAAAATTATAAAAGTCACGGACCACCTGGCTATGCTTCATGGACCCCTGGGCTTTCCTGGACACCACACTATCATTTCCGAACCATTTTTGAGTAAATTGCAGATAAATAAAACAGGGTAGTTTGTCTCATGGAAGTGTGATGACAGTAAAGCATAACTAGAACAAACTCACACTGATTATAGAGAAAGGTGCTTAATCACTTCTTCACAAAATAGGGCCTGACCCAAGAGTTTTCCATGTGTACAAGAATATCACAATATCACACACAGCTAGTAAATCAGACACATCGTAAATATTTCACACTCATAAAGATTTGCCTGTTTTTGCAGAAAAATGACTCTAAATCTCAAAAATCAGTTTAATACAACTACACTATCACAATTTCCTCATCAGTATGGGGTTGAAACACAAGGGAAGAATATATAATACTAATTATTATTCATTTAGTTCATACATAATTAGACCAGGTTTAGAAATGTGCATGTGATTTGAGTCTTTTAAAAAAAAAATTGTTTTTTTTTTCCTGTTCAGATGCTTTCAGAGAGTCAGTGCTTTGTTTTTGTCATGAAATTCTGCCATCTCCTGACAGTTTATTAAAAGATTTTAATAAAATTTTATCCTGCAATTCCTAAAACTCTTTGAGGAGATTTTACAGAGTACATTAAAAAAAATTTACCCAATACAACATGTATATCAGCTATAAAGCAGATTAAAATAAGGTGGTTAAAGCCATTACCAATGATAGAAGAACAACAATAGAAGAACTATTTGAAATGGAAAGAATAACTTATAAGAGGTTAAGAAAAATGGCATTTAAAGGAAGAAAAGAGTAAATTACTTAACTTTCAGTTACTTTCAGTACTTAACTTACTTAAATTTTCACTTACTTAATTAATAAATATGATGAAAAGCTATTAAATTTAAATAAAGTAAATAAATGTTAAATAAAATGTAAGATAAACGTTTTGTTAGTGTTTAAATATCGCGTCTCGTGACGATGTCCTGAAGTATCGCGATACTTGAGACCACCTTTGCATCTAATAAGTTAAACTTGAGCTATATTTAATGACTAACACGTGCAGACTGAAAATTGTAATAAATATTTTTTTAAATAAAATATATAGTATTTTTTGTAGTCATTTAGAAAATATATATAATAATAGATTTCTAGTTGTTATGTTATGTTATACAGTGAAATTATGAGTCAGTTAATAATACTGTACATATCGCGTTTACCTGTTATTTTTTTTTCCAAGTGCGACTACATAGCAAATGGCGATTCCTCAAATTCCTACAATACCCAGAATGCATCAGCGGCTACGTGACTCTCAGGGGCTCACTCTGATTGGCTGAGAGATGTTCAGCGGGGAGAAAGATGCTACAGTTTATATCTAAGGCATCTTGTCGACCTGTGCGCGTGCGGCTTGTGACTGAAGTTTGATGTATTAACTTTGTTTTTTTTGTTTTTTTCGTTTTGTTTTTCTGTTTTGCGGCATGAAATGTAAATTTCCCAGGATTTTTCGAAAATAAAAGAAGAGACATGGTGGACAAAGTGAACGGAGTTGACTTCTCGGAGAGAAATTACAGCACGACGACCAATGGTATGACGTTTTGTAATGTTTTTTATTTATTTATTTTGACAGTAAGTTAGACATTAAGTAATGTTTTTATGCAGCTAATATTTTTTCGCATTTTATACTTAAACTTTATAGCGTATGTTTGTTAGTTTTACCCTCTTTTTTAAAAAAAATAATGCTGTTTTTTTCCTCCGTGGAGTAAAACTGAAGTAATTCAGTTAATTGTGTTAGCAGTTGGAGTGATTGTGCTAGTTAGTTAGCTAGTTAGTTAGCTAGTTAGTTATGCTACCTTATTGTCATTGGTTACCGTTTTATGAACTCTTCCTCTTACTGACAGAAGCGTGAGAGGATTTTATTTTTGTGCCTTCAGGAAGGAAAGATAATGATTTTAACAGGAAAGTTGTTGTTGTTGTTGTTGTTTTTTTCTTTGCAGATATTTTATTTTGCTCAGCTCTCCCAAAGCAGGTCGTAAACAGTGAACTTTTGAACTTGGCCAAAGCTTTTCAACCCCCACTTCACACGTTCACAAGCTCTCAGGAATGTGCAGCCAAAATACTGGATTTAAAAAAAGCATCCCTTATATACACCCTCTAGTGAAGAAATGCATGCTGGGAGATTTGACCTGGATTAATAAGAAGTCCTAATGTTACTAATAATGAAAACACACATCCTGGACATCAGGATAAACCATGATGTTGAAAACAAGGTCCTAAAAACAAACAAACAAACAACACACACACACACATGTGCATTTGTTTGGAAGTTGTCAGCAATATTAGAGAGCTTTATTTATTTAAATAATCTAATAAAATGCACGAAATGTACCATATTCACACCTTTAAAAAAATGCCACAACTGATGAATATACACAAGTTTGAAATTTCAAAACAGTAACACTAGTTTCCCATTTCTCACAAGCTGATATTACTTTAATTTATCATCTGAGTCTTGATTTGCCTCGACATATTCTCACAGATTTATGAAACTGTATTCAAACCTGTCAGAAAACACCATAACAATCAAAATGAGATAGGACGAACGTTACCCAGGTTTCCGGGTCGTCCTCTTAAATCTGAATTTGGACCCAAACACCAATCTGTGTAATCAGATTTATAATCAGAAGAGCATTATTTACATATCATGTAGTTCGAGTCGAGAGGTTGTGTAACAGAGTCTGTGAGCTGATTACGCTGTTCATACAGGAAATCTCATCAGATACGTTGATTCAACAATGCTCCTGATTGCTGAGTTTCTGTACCGTTAATCCTTTTTAAGAGTGTGTCATGCATGTCTCATTATTCAGAAGGTAAAAGTGGAACACACACAATATGCCTGTAAAAGACCAGGGCAACAATGTCAGGCTAAAAACTAAACTAATTTAAAAAAAAAACCACACAGCTGCTTAGAGGAGCAGGAGGATTTGCGTCATGATTGTGTCACGTAACTGAATCATTTATAGACTGTATCAGGGTCATTTTGTCTAATTTAATTCATTTCTAGGGATCATGAACTGCATGAACAGCATTTTTCAATTCCTAAAAATGGATTATTATGAATTTTTAGGATAAAAGTGACCCGCTTTGTGGCACACACAGACCCAGAGCCATCATTTTGCATTCATCTAAGTGTAATATACTGTATGCATGTCCCTAGACTCGCTGTGTTTATTTATAGATCCGAGGAATAATGATTTAAATCCTCACAGGCATGTTTTATACTCGATTGGTGCTTACGTCTGTTATTTAGATACCCAGAGTCACCTCTGAGACACGGCCATGAGGTTGAGAGCACAGAGGGTGGAGGTTAATCACATTAAGCACCGTTTAAAGATCGTTCAATTCCACACGCAGCGCTATCGACACGTCGATCGCTCTCGGACATCGAGCCCGGATCAGCATGACATGATCGACGTCAGAGATCCGGCTTCGCTGGCTTCAGTTCTGTTTATTTATTCTAAAAAGGATTTTTGCCAACACATCTCTCCTGTTTACAGCAGCTGTAAATGTGATGTGTGTCGCTGTGGATCGGATTAATGCGTAGCCGGATCTGTTTTGTTTGTTCGCACCTGAGTGCCTTGTAGATTCTAGGACGACCCTTTACTCTTTACTCATCATCCAGGTCTTACATCTGAGCTCACTTCATGTCTTTGTTTACTGATAAGCTAGGACGATATGTGGAATCACATCAAATAAAAAAAAACAATAAACTATAGCTTCCTTACTATATAACCCTTAGAGATAATATGTAGATTTCTCAGGATGAGATGTCGCCCTTAGTGCATCAGTGTTTGAAACAGAGCTTATGCGTGATAGATGATAGATGATAGATTGAGGGTGATGTGTGTGGTTTTTTTTTTTATGGACTGCGAGTCTGACCACATGTGTGTTATCAGCGCTTTGTGACAATTGGCACAGATAGGGAAGATTAGGGCTGTAAAATTCAGCTGTTTGATCTCAGAAAGGTTCATCGTGGGCCATTTGCCCCGAGCCCTGCAGACATAGAGCTGCTCTGTCAATCATTGTGTGTCCGTGTCGCATGGCCAGCGAGGTGAAGACAAATGTATGGAGCTCCATTGCTATGGTAATAGATTCAGCACTAGGTGCTCCTCTAATGACCCCTTGACCACTTGGATGAAGGTCATGTGTCCTCCACCTTTTGGCCCTGATGAAAAAGTGAAGGCCAGCTTTTCCTCAGGGTGAGGGATGGAATTGATTGGATTTGTTAAATGTGGAACAAAGGTTTGCTCCTTGTGCCTGTGCCTGTGTGCGGGCATTTTTTTTTTTTTAAACCAAAGGTCACACCAAGGTTTAGTGATTCTCCAAGTGGGGTCTGATGATTTTCAGAAATGATTACAGTAGTAGAAATCACAACCCGCTATTATCAAAGAGCTATAAGAGCATAATTTTTGACTAATTTGGTTGTTTTCATAAAATGTATTTTACACTTAAAGAGGTTTGAGGAGTTCATATGCATCTGTTTTGGATTTTTCTATTTTTAAGAAACAATCTAAAGACTTTAGATTACGTTTATGTACACAGAAGCACCAATCTAATAATAATTATGTGTAAAGGATCTAGCTTTTTTTTATGCACATAGCTTATTAACATCATTTTCAATTTTAGTCAGATAATTAGATGAAAGAAAATAATAGCAAGCAGGATGTCCTTACAGTAACACCCTTTAAATATCTTTTGGGAAATTTTATTGGTACAGATGAGACACAGTACTGTGCAAAAGTCTTAGGCACATGAAAAGAAATGCTGTAAAGCAAAGATGATTTAGAAAAATCTACAGTAAAGAGCAGTATACGGTATTTTTGCTGTGACATCCCTTTGCCTTAAAATGTATCAGTAGTCTCATTTCATGAAGTTTTATAAAGAAATTAGTTTTTCTAAACATCTTAGAGAACATGCCGCAGTTCTTCTGGAGACTTTGTCGCACTTGTTTCTGTTTTTTGCCAATAAAACCTGACAGCCTACATCATGCTTTGTCCGTTTTTCTGAAATTTTTTTTGTAAATTTAAAAAGTGCTCTTTTTTACTGATGCAATAATGCAAAACACATTAACTACACAAGAGATAATTTGGATTTAAGAAAAAATCGTGTGCCGAAGACTTCTGCACAGTATAAACTCATATTGACTCAGTGCACATCAGTGAAACATTTTTAGAAACAACTAATGACAAATATTCAAAAGTAAAATATTAATTTGCTCATTAACAAATTTCAGACATCCGACAGTGTGTCAGTGTTATGTGTGTGACACCAGATGAACAGAAATGTTCTGAAAGATGACACGTTTTTGACAAATGTCTCCAGACCTGATGTGAAGAAAGTCATGTGTGACGTTCATGTGTGAAAGAGAATTGAATTATATGTTACTGAGGAAAACATTGCGGCGTAAGAAACGCTACTTCACACACTGTAGAGATCTCAGAGCAGTTGCAAGAAAGGACTGTAGTAAAAAATGAAGAATGTAAGTATACACATTTAACGAAGGTGATTTGCTCTTGAATTGCTCTTTTGCGATTATTGAAGTTGGGGGAAAAAAGTAACGTGGTCAATATGTAGAGCTCAGAGAACTCTAAACAAACGTAACAGCAAATCTCTTCTTATATAGTGTCACTAAAAGCTAAAATACATTTTTCCCCCTTGTGCAGGTTTCTATGGTGAGTTGTTGGAAGCAGATGAGCATGATGGGACAGGTGAGTCGGATTTTTAAGCACATTTCAGCCAAAATTAATCAAATCAACAGATGCACAGCAGCTCAGACGCTAACACTGAATTTCACACTCATCAGTTAAATTACACCAAGAGAAATGAATCATTTACTTCACACCTTCATTTATTAACCATTGCTGTAGTGAGTTTGTAGGGGTCACTAGGGGGCACTGTATAATTTCTTACATATGATTTGCAGTCACTGAATATGTACTTCAGCAATGATTAAAGCATAACATTGATTCTTGTACATTTCCTACTGCACCAGAGGCCTTAATATTGTGTATGCTGGTATTATAAAATCTTTCTAAGTGCTGAACTTCTGTTTCTGTAGTCAGACGTTTGGACACACGTGACAGAATGTACATTTTTCATTATTGTGAACCCAGTGTTATCTAAAGACTCATGCTAAAATGCTTGAAATTTATTTCAAAGACATATATAATATATTGTTGTATATAATATACTGTCGATGCTTGTTCCTTCAACAAGTAGTTTCTTTTAAGAACTGTTCGAGTCCCTATATACATGTCTCGTAGTTATGTCACTGTTATCCTAAAGTGTGAATACTCAAAATGAACAGAACAGTCGTCTTTAAGGAGGTGTGTCCAAACATTCAAGTGTAAAAATAAAGGAGTAGTGCACAACGTTTCTTAAGAAACAGGACGGTCCCACAAAGCACCTTTTTATTGATACTTGTCTTCTAGTGTTATCTGAAACACTTATACACTGAAACACTTGGTATCAAACTCATTTTACGTCACTAAATCAGTTTAGTGACCAGTAAAACAAAAACTCCTCTTTCATGTGTTCATTTATCTGAAAGCACAAATGGATTAAACGTATATAAAAACAGATGAACAGAATACAATTCATTACCAAAACCAAACTATGGTTTTACCACACAATGCTATGCATAAGTATTCACCCCCTTGAACTTGTCCACATTTTGTAGTGTTAAATCCGGGAATTAAAATGGATTTAATTGGTATCATATGTCATTTTTAACACATTTTATGGTCCTGAGTTTATCACTCTATTTTACCCCCCTAGTGGAATAACTGAGCTCTTTTTTCACATAATGATTTAATTACAGTCAAAAAGATGATTTTAATTCACACACGGATTCTAAATTCATGTGGTCTGCATTAGAAACTTTATCAGGCCGGTCCTGGCCCACGCTGTATGTTTGACACACCCTGGCTTATGGCATTAACATTTGTATAGAGGAGGAACAAAGCACAATTCAAGGTAAGTCTCCTGAAATATGCTAAAGGGTTTCTTTTCTTTTAAAAAGTTGTGTCACATAAAATGGAGGAAACTGTATTTGTATACTCTGTGTGGTTTTGTCCTAAAGGATAAAGTGGTCCACTTAAAAATGTGGAAAGAAAAAAAAAAAAGATCGGACTCTATCATTGACCCACTTGTGATTATATCACAGTGTTAAATGGCCTGTAAAGCAAAAGGAATGATTGAGCTCGTGCATTTATTCGAATAAAACAGTTTTGCAGTTACAGTGATAGAGGGAAAACCGTGATATTGTGTTGTACAATTAAAATCCTGCAAATTCATCACCCCTTTTTTTGCTTCCCCGATATAACTCGCACTCTGTGTAACCTCTGACCTCTGGCCATGTGATCCTGACCTGCTGCACAGTGGGATGTGCATGTGTGGGAATGCTCAGGACAAGGTTCAGCTCAAGTTCATCTCATTCTCTTTCTCCTTCTCTTTCTCCCTCTCTCTGTCTCTCTGTCTCACTCAATTTCAATTTCAAGGTGCTTTATTAGCATGACAAACAATTTGTATTGGGTTACAGAGTGTGTGTCTGTTAAAAAGGAGAATAATAATAATAACAATAATAATAATAATAATAATTCTTCTTCTTATTATTATAATAAAAATGCTTTCCATTTATACAGTGCCTTTCTAACACTCAAGGTTGCAGTACACACATTTATATTTATAATAGGAATAATAAGGAAACAAAAACTATTTTTTGGGAAAAATAAAGGGAAGAGTGTTGGGAGAAAAGATATGTTTTTATGCTTTGACTTTTAAAATTAGAGAGAAGGAAATTAAAGAGAGAATTCTTGAGGAGAGTGCGGTGCTTGATCAGGTCCTGGCATTGCAGATTTTTTATAACATGACATTAAAGCGACTCGTATTTATAGTTGCCTCCAGACTTTTGTATTGCGTTAATCATTGACAGGACGATGATGTTAATTAGAGGCTCGTGTGTTTCAGTGTACATGCATGGTATGTATGATGTCAGGTCAGGAACTTGTATTTTTGCCACACTTATTATATGCTTCATCTCCAACACACGTTTCATTACTTTTGTAGAATTATTCATGAAGTCAGGTAGAATAAAGGCCTTTCTGAAATCTATGCAACGTTCTTTATGGTGCTTTTAAATGTGATGTATGGTGTGATATTGCTTAAAAATGTTAGATTTTTACTCAAGAGACTAATAAATATGTCTAAAAATCTTGAAATCTAAATATCGAGTTTTGTCCTCACACCGATGTGATGGTTGGTGTCAGATTTATCTCCACTTGTAAAGGTTTGTGGTTGTAAGTCCATGATTCCAGATGTTAGGAAATGTTCCACACACAGGGACGTTTAGAGCTTGCTTCCGTCAGGTGGTTGGTTTTAATCTTTGCCCTACTGCGTAGTCATCTAAATAACTTTTAATGTTTTTGTGAACGTGTGTGAGGGTTTGAGTAGTGTTTGGAGTCGTGTCTGCGCCGAAGTGCCAGGTGGCTGCAGTAAGAGTGGAAGGGTAAAGGGGGTCAGCGCGAGTTCAGCCGCTCGCGACCCCGGCGTGACTAGCTCGTGTAAACCTGTGGGAAGCTCCGATCATCTGTGGAAAGGGGCATGGGGGACCTGTTAAACCACTGGGCAGTGAAAGGCCTCTATTGTTGTCCGAGGCGGTAATTGATTTATGAGCTCGAACATGATTGGGTTGTAAATGTGACTGTGGAAAAGCTGCGTTTGCTCCCAGGATTCCTTAGCACCCTGCGAGATTAAGCCGAGTGTTTATGTTTCTGGTATTTATGATGCCAGGTCAGGAATGGCCGGTTTTATTGCTACAGCTCAGAATTTTGTCCTGTTAAATGTATGCGATGATTATTATTTCAATTATTTCAATAGACCCCACAGACTTATTTCTATAGAGGACTACATAGAACTGCATTGTGTTTGGGTAAAATCAGGCCTCATGTCCCTGTCACGAATATTTCATACATAGCACAGTGTTTAAAAACGCTTTTCACAGTCACACGTCTCTTTCGTCTCTTGTGTATAATGTCATACTCGAAGTGTTAGCAGTAGGGTACTCTCTTAAAAGCAGTAGAATATCCCAGTCTGTATAAACATACATGAAGAAAGAAAAAATCCACAAGTTCTCGCTTACCCCAAAATGTAGTCGATCATCTAAGACATGATTGGTGTTTGATTTTTGCTTTTTTAGCTTTGCACTTGAGCCAGGAGGCTAATATAGCTAACACAAGCAACACTTCCCATAAGCACGATTGAATCAAAGATTAGAGTAGAACTTCAGAGTAGAAGTTTTTGATATGATATTGCATTATAATATCGTAAGCCCTCGTAAAAGAAGTCCTATATGAAAGTGCTGCTGAGCGTGAGGTATTCCTGCAAGCTTTCAAACCTCGGATTCAGCCGTTATTAAGGTCAGATGTGTTTTTGTGTGTGTCTGTGTGTGTGTGTGTTTGTGTGTAAAATAAATTCAGGATTTGTTTGGGGCTAATAGAGTTGTGCGGGGTCTTAAACCCCAAACAAAGCGGGGCGCTGTCCTTAATCTGAGCAACCTGTCAACTTCCTGATCCATCCCGCCAGTTTCCACGGATACGTGAGCTCCCCAGCCAATCGGCGGCGTCCTGCGGCCGGCGTGACCGATGGGATTATAGGAAACGCGGCCAGTCAGCATGCTGGTTGTCCTGTTAAAGCTGGGCCAGTGTCAGATGGTTTGTGTTTGGATTTGAGGAGAAGAAAATGACACCCACTGTGCTGGGTCGTTGGGGATGTGTTGTGTTGTGTTGTGTTGACCCATACATCCTGACACCGAGGCTCTCGCACACTTTTGCACTCTCTCTTTAATCCACTTTGCTGGCATTGCAGATATAAGGTGTAGAGCTTTATGAAGTAAATGCATCGCATCATATAGCATGTAATGGAAAACCAAAAAAAAACCTCCATTTTGCTGTTTCTCAGAGTTGCACAATACAGACAGAAAATGCCATGGGGTTTGGTATCACAATGATGACCAGAGAAGCAATAAACTGCTTTTTGTGCAGCAAAATATACTATTTTTTTTAAAATGAATAACAGTTCATTTAAATGAAAGTTTAAATGAAAAACAGTTTTTTAGGGCCATGGCAACATGCAGTGAGGTCGCATCCCAAGTGGCTTCCTGTTCTCTACTTATGAAATCATTATATAACCAAAATTTTTTTTCTTTAACCAGTACTTTTAAAATCATGTTTTAAACTTGAGCACTTAATAAATACAGGAAAAAAATACTAGTTTAAAAGCATAACTTACACAAAACCATAGCTTTCACACAAAATTGTTACATTGCAAATATTATAAAGTATAAATATAATAACAATCAATCTTAACAAAAAAGTTTCTTTATATGTAAACTGGTTGTAGTTTAGTTTCTAGTTTTTTTAAATCTTTTACATTTGCTACAGGATAAGAAAGAATTAATTATTTTTTTTCCCTCCTATATCTGATCCATTTTTTTTCTGGTACCGGACCAATACCGATCCTGGGTACTGGATTGATGCCATCTCTATAGAGTGCGTTATAGGACCGTGATTCAACTGTGAAATGTGAGCTGAATTTAACACGTACATTTGTCAATATGCATTTACTCAGGTAAAATTTAGTTTAAAAAAATACCTTAATTAATTCTACTCTTAGAAGTGCAACATATTTAAAAGTTACATCTGCCACCACAGCTTGATTGAGATGGACATCTAATTAATCGCACTCGTCTGTTTAATCACACTAATTAATCACACTCGTCTGTTTCGAGTAGGGCTACATTGATGAATATTCAATAAATTCGTCAAATTCGATGACTACATGCATATTAAAACGTTTATAAAATTAAAAATAGTGACACGTTTACTATCAAACCTCTAACTTTCGTAGACTTACCTCGTTGCCAGACATTGTATTTTACCTTCCTAACACAAATCTTTTCCTCACTCCTGAAGTTTTTATATATCACTATAGCTAAGTAAAAACATAGAACAAAATCAGGACAATTGGGGAAACCGTATGAAAAACATCCCACGTATGGGGAAACAGTTAAACAACTGTTAGCCGTGTTGTAAGAAGTAAAAGTGTTAATATGATTACAGCAGTACATGTTGCTATATTCCGGACATCGTTTCAGACCTTTCATTTTAGTTGATTACACCAGTCAGGTGCAATCAGAAGAAGTTTTCTACACCGCTCCGGGCCACTAGCTAGCATTGCTGAGAGGCTGGAATGAATTGCGAGTTAATGAGCGTGCGTTAGCTCGCTCTCTGGAGCAGTAGGAAGCCCGGCTTTGTTTACCGAGACTGCAGAGTTTAGCGTGTGCTGTGGTACAAATATGAGGCTAATTTATCATTTATCCCCATGTTCTTTTCTTCATCATTTATCATTCATATGCCAGAACTTCCATAAAGAAATAGTCTTTGATAATATTGTAAAAAGGTCCATCTATTAAAGAGGACAGATTTAAAAAAATCTATATATATATTTCTGTAAGTTCCTTAAACAACGCATTAACTTACAAATATCTCAGAAAGCCTTTGAAACTTTTTTTGTCATAAGTAGTTTACTAGTGTAGCTTAAAGCTTCTTTTGATGTTATAAGAAACCGAATGTTTTAGGTTACACAGCTAGCGCACATCATATGCGGTGCTCATGGGCTCGCTGTTTTATCATTAATGACCAAAACCAAAATGTGACCTCAGACTTTTTCATCCTGCATGGTCTTTCTTTGATAAAAACATTCACCTAATATTTCAGTTGCAATGCGACCACGCTGAAATATCCTTATATCCTCCCCACACAACAGATCAAATCAGCTGCGTGGGAGTGTTTTCACTTCCATAAAGCTTCCAATGCTGAAATTCAAACTGATAGCATTCATTTTCCCAATCTTTTCCATCATCCATACTGATTAAGCACAGAACAGCAGCATGCTCCCAAAACCTTACTGAGGCAAGGAAAAAGAGCAGTTTAAACACGGTAGAGGGATCAAATGACATCAAATCTTATTTTCTTTTAAATAAAGAACGTTTTCTTTTTTTTGTTTCATGCACATGGATGTGCAAAATAGTGTTTGTTTTACGCAAAGAATGTTTTCAGACCCACAGTCACCAAAAATGAACAAAACGTGAAGCCATTATCTTTGAAGTTGAAAGAAATCATTCAAAACTATTTTTTAATGTTAATACAGATTACTAGTGTAATATATTAAATTAAATGCGTCAGTTATATTGATTTACTTACATTTTTTCTACTTGCTCATTTGTGTTTTATGCAGCAACATTGTAGGGCCACTGTTTAAAAAGTAAAAATACAAAATTTTGATAAAGTTATAATATTTTGAGAAAAAAAGTCATATCACAAAAAAAAAAATCTAAATATTTGATATTATGAGAAAAAAGTAGCAATATTTCAAGAACAAAGTCATAATAGTTTGAGAAAGAAGTTAATATTACAAGAACATAATTTAAAATATTTTGAGAAAATATTCTGAAATATTGTGAATTTTTCCTTGAAATATCAGATATTACCACTTTTATTGCGACATTATGACTTTGTCTTGAAATATTATGACTATTTTTGAAATATTGCCACTTTTCTTGTAATGTCAGATATGACATTTTTCCAGAAATATTACCACTTTATTCTCTAAACATTATGACTTTATTGTTGAAATATGAATTTTTTCATCATAATATCAGATATTATGACTTTTCTTGAAAGGTTACGAATTTATTCTCGAAATGTTGTGGCTTTTTTCTCATAATATCAGATATAACGACTTTTTTCTCAAAATATTGTGACTTTATTTTTGAATTTTTTTTTAAACCTTGGACTTATAACCCGTCATAGTTTTAAATGGTTGCTTAATACCACAATATTTTTTGACTGTTTAAAAATGTCCGATCTTGGCACCCCTAATCTCAGCATGCACTTTTAAAGATGACCACATGGAGGCATCAGCGAGTGATCAGGAGAAGATAAAGGCCTTTCACTCAGATCCTCATTTGCCCTCGCTGAACTCGACACCCAGATGTAGAGAGCTGGCCACGAGCCCACGCACATGCTTCAGCGCTGTCCTCACACAACTGAGGCAAACATATGCCTTCCCTCGTTCTCTTTTTCTCACACACCCTCACTCTCTTCTCTTGAACCGCCTAAGAGCTAACTTTCATTCCCCCCCCGCCCGCCCCTCCTGCTCACAAGTTGGCAAGCCGGCCTTTTTTAACGTACATTTCCCCCCCTCCCTTCTTCTCTTTCTTCCCTGTAGTTTTGTAATCGGTTCGTTTTTTGAGTTATGACGGATTAAATGGAAAGCAATTGGATCTGATTTGCAGAGGACAAATGGTGATGCCATGGTTCAGTTCCTGAGCTTGGGGAGGGGGTTAAGGATAAATGCAATTATCTATCCATCGAGCGAGTAAATAATTCAGTGTAAGCCCATTAAACTGCAGTGGCATGTTTTTTTAATATAATTGTGGTTAAAGGCAGATGCTTTTTTTCCTCCTTCGTGTCGACGGTGTCTGCTCGGAACATTAACTGTTAAACATGCTGGAAACTGCAGCAGCAGAGTCTCTCGCTGTCTCCTCTTCCTCTCAGTTCTTTTAGTTTTTATATAATTCATGCTGATCGAGAGAGTGGATTTGTTCCTCCTCCCTTTTCACTCTCTTTGCTGCATTCGACTGCAGGCCCGGGAGGCCAACCGAGTGCTTCCAGGTCACGCAGAAATGGGTCGTCCTGTTCCTCTTGTCACTTCCTGTGAAATCAGCCGGCTCAACAAGCATGAACTGAGCTTGGAGGGGGTGAGCTGTTTTAGGAAAATAATGAACGATGGGGTGGTGTGATGAAGCAGAGTTACCAGTACAACCCTGAAGTTGATTATTTTCCTATAACACCACATCCTAAAGTACACCTCATGCCACAGTAATTTGCCAACAATAAACAATTACTTTTTAGTACTTAAAAAATGACTCATCATGCTTTTTGTCCATTTATAGTTACATTTAATGTTTATAAAACACATGACTTCCTGTTCTCATTTATGTAAAGTAGCTACAAACATTTGGGCCCTCACCAGCCTTTCTTTTTCTCTCTCATGAACTCTCGCAAAGCGTAAACTATTATGTCCTGAAGAATTTCCTGTCTTCGGATACAGCTTTACCTCTGACACTGGAGGCTCTTTCCATAAATAATTGTCTCACCATATCAACAAGTAGATCAACAAAGTTTTTCTTTAGTTAAATAACAACCCATTTTTTTTTTTATAAGGCTTAGATTATGTGGTGCATCCAACTCTGATGATTTAAATAATTCCCCTAATCAGTGATCTGCTTTCACAATTGAATTCCACCCTACACACAAATTCATTATTCCCTTTAGCTGCAGCAAAAAAAAAAAAAGGCAAAAAAAAAAACAAAAACAGGAGGTCAAAGAAAGAGGGCGCAAACGCAGCAGACAGACGGCTCTTGTTTACCAGTGGTGGTTTCTGAGCCTATTATAATGCAGTGAGTCAGGGCTCCGGTGTCACCGCATCGTCTACTCCCTGTGTGTAAAAAGGTTCAGTTTGTTAGCCGCACAAGTCATGAACTCTGCAGCCACCCTCAGACACTTTCCACTGTAAAAGAGACCAGAGAGAGGGAGAGAGAGAGGGCGCACAAAGCGTGCTGCCTTCAGTCCTCAAGTGGAAAATGCCAATGTGTTCGAAATTTCCCAGCATGTTAAGCAATTACAGCAGGATTGCTTCCAGATGATTCTATCTCCCTTCCTGCTGAAAAAAAGGGGAAACGAGCATTTCAAGAACTCGGCAAGCTGATTGTCTCGGGCTCTCGTTCGCTCCCTTGGCACGTGGAGAAGGTCAACTTCAATCGAACCTGACAAAAAGAGAGTGAATAAGGAAAGAACTGCTTAGCTGTCAGCAGTAATTGTCATATTTAATAATTCTTTTCCTGTGCAGGTAAGCGTTTTTTTTTTATGCAGAGCTCTGAGTTATTTAAAGCTCAGACTATTTCTGCATGATTGAAGGGAGAGAGCATGGGGAAAATGGGTTATATGAATGGTTGCTTCTGTGCTGTGATGGTGTCACATGAACAGACAGATGGATATATATACAGTCACAGTTACTCGTGGATAGAAATACTGACAGCAGGACAGTTAGGTCAGACACTCTGTCTATTGTCCATCCACTTGCACACTATCCTCTTTACCACCACTTCTGAGGAGGTCAAGATTTGATCCAATAACAAACCTTGTCCTTTAGTCCACTAGGCAAGTAAAAGCTCAAGTGTGCAGCCCAGTCCCTGGAAACTCGGCTAAGGTTAGGGTTAGCTAGCTAGGTAAAAAAACATTATGTCAAAGTTGTTGGGCAGGGTTTCAGCTATGAGGTGTGGTGTCCTGTCTACACATCTCGCTTGAAGATATTGTTTGAATCTGGCTAGTGCCTTTACCTTGTCACTGTTTCCACATACCTGCGCGTTTCTGATTCTGAAAAAATTGTCAGTCTTCCATACATGCTAATTAATCTGGCTACTAAAACTGTTCAACCATAAACAGATCACATAGCCAAGTAGTTGACGCTAGTTACAGCATCAGTGTGCATCGCTACACTGTTAAAAAATGAACATTTTTGTTTTGTGAAAGTCAATAAAACGTAAAAGGTTTTAATTTTACCTGGTTGGTGAACCTACCTGTCTGTCAGGTAATGAAAATAAAATACTAATCACCCAGTTATGGGCTAGCGGTATGGCCACCCCTGCTCACTCTAGCACACCACAGTGTTAAAGAGTGGACTTTTTATTTAGTACTCCAATTATGGAACATATAGTTCCTTCAACTTGTTCTTTTTGGACAGTCACCAAACAAATCCTTGATATTTGGGTAGAATCAAGAGCACCAGATATTTGAACGATTTTTCTTTGTATTGGAATTAATAAATGAAAGGTCAAATCACAGTTTTTAAGACCAATTTAAGACCGACGAGGTCCATGAAGTGTAGCAAGGGGGTCCATGAATTTTTTTTTTATTTTGTTACAGTGGTGGAACTCACAACCCACATTGTAAAAGTTACCGTATTTAGGGGTCCAGGCACCAAAGCCAACTCAGACCTAATGTGTTCAATGGGTGGAAAGTTCAGGAATAAAAAGCTCTGTGGCCCCCAGGAATGTACATAAATCCATGCTGGATGTTTGTGCAATTTATAATTTATTTATAGTTATAGTGGTCCCTGGCTACAAACCATTTGCAAACCACTGATTTAAGAGGTTGGTGGATCGTAAGTTGCTCAAAAGCTGTGATCAGTCCTTAATTAGGCGACAAAAAGACTACAGAATGTTAGCAATTTCTGGAATCTGCTTGTGGTTAGATAATATCAGAATACTTACGTCATTCATGTGCTTGTTCATTCATTACATCAGGAGCACACGTTTGCCCACTGAAGTGACCTCTTCTGTTTGAGTCTCGGAGGAGTTTGAACCGCAGTTTGCATTCATTGATCAGTGAGTTGTGTCTGCTGGAAACCCACCGACAGCAATGAATGTTTATCGCAGCCATTATAGGGGCACCCAACTTGGATGTCCACATGAGCGTCTTGATGTGTTCTGCTTCGGTTCTTCCTCCCTGTGTCGCGTTCAGCTGCCCTCAGGGTACAGTCAACGGTCGATGGTTTGTCAGAAGCTCAAAACTCACCGACAGCGTTGAATGTTAACCGAGGACACCAGAAACGAACCGGGTTTACTGCTTTATGGCTTGGCTGGTTCTTGAGACCGGCACGGTAATTTGAGAGCTGATGCTTATCTGTTTAACATTCTGATGTTATAACAACTTATAAATGCCTCAATGCAACCAGCTTGCCAGTCAGGATTTTTGGTTCCTGTCTATTTTAAACGCCTCCGCCTCACTCTCCTGTTCTATTTACCGTGATCTGAACCCCAGCCTGTGCTTCCTGTGTGAAAGCCCTTTGAGTCAGGCATGCATTATTAATGTGCACTCTGATTTGCCAACTCTGTCTAAATGCAACCAGCACCAGGGAACACACACAACCTGCTCTTATTCTTTTGTTCGCGTGTTGTTCGCTTTCGCCCACGGCTCCTCCTCTTTTCTGCAGCTTTGTCTGGAAATCAAGGGCACGGTGCGAGTCGAGGACGTCGAGGATGCCTTGCCCGATCAGTCGCACAATGGAGAGAGCCGAGTACTTGTGCGGCGCATCCGAAGGCCTGAGAAAGAACAGATGGCAGATCAAAGTTGTGTGAAATAAGTCAAAAGGTGTTTCACAATACCAAGAATGTGAAGAATGGACTTTCTGAGAAGAAGGAAAAGTGACCTAGCAAGGAGGCAAGAACAGAAATGAGAACAGATAGGAGTTGGAAATGTTGAACAACAAGAGGATATTGCTAGCTAGCGAACTTTCCTTAAGTTTCCGACAGTTCCTTGAGTTTTAGGTAGAATCAAGCACGAGATATTTCAACCATTCTTAGTACTCGCATTTTTTGTATTAGAATTAATTTTGGAAAGATATCAAGTGAAAAACCAAGAACAACCAAGAATGCATGCTGATTTCCATCAATAAGTCCTACAGGAACTAAGATTAGAGTGCTACTGCACCTGGCGTCAGCTGCCTCGAGCAGTTTAACGGTTGGTGGTTTGTGTGTGTGTGTGTGTGTGTGTGCGCCTGCCTGAGTGTGTGCGCGAGCGCATGCATGCCTGCATATTAACGTATGTGTGTGCATGTTGTCATGGAATGCATCAGCCGCGACACCACCACCCCTTCCTTGCTGAACCACAGAGTGCCCGCCTTCTGTTATCACTTCTTCACACACCTGCTCGCATAAACAACGCAGGTCCGGACGAATGCGTCTGTTAAGTCTTCACGTCCCCAAGGCGCTCTGCAGAACAGGTTAAAATACCAGGCTTCCCCATTTATCAGATATTCAGAAATGACGCCAGCATTCCTGTATGAAGTACGCGTCACCCCACCCGTTTACAAAAAAAGAAGTGCACTTCACCTCTAATAGCCCCTAGTCTGGACATGAGACCAAACATGCGACTGAAATTTCAGTTTCGCACAACTGCGAAATCCATTTTGCTCTGTCATGACACTGAATTATCTGGAACTAAAACTTCCTCCTATTTGCAGAGATTGTGCTCTCAAAACGCACTTCACTTCTGCTTCTGAGGCTAATGTGAATTTCTTTCTACTTGTTTCTATTCTTATATCTTGGCACTTTAATTCCTGTATTTATTTCTGTGTCTTTTTTCTACATTCTAAACTGAGAACCAGCTCAAATGGAAGCCAGTGGGATCTTTGGTTCTGCTTCAGTCTGGGAAAGTCACAGTAATGACAGTAAGAGGGACTGCATCATCATGTTGGTGCTAGAGGATGTCATTACGATGTTTCCACAAAGCACTTTTCTCCAGTTTCAAACTACAAAGACTAGGGTTATAAAATAATTTTTTAAAATGGTGGCACAGTGATTGCATAATATCACTTAGGAAGGGGCTTTAAAGTTTGTCCACCATTAGGTTCTGTGTCAAATCCTACAAAAGTGGGGTTCCCTTTCTGGAAGGAACCAGTATATGGTCTGAATACCAGACCTGGACCGTAGTCCAACATGACACATGTTGATCTGATGATCCTTCACGGCTGGAATTGGAGAACCCGTGTAAATGTAACTGATACTCAGTGAACAGTGCTGCTAACCCCAACCCTAAGTACCATTAGTTCCCACTGGTACCAATTCCAAAACCAGCTACCAAAAAATGTACATTACTAATGATCCTTTGGCAGTTATGTGGTGTCCATTTTTTTTCTTGACGTGAAAAACATTTACTCAGTGAGCTCCACAGCTCAGTGTTTAAGGTTCTGTGCTAGAAACCTGAAGGTTGTGTGTTCAAACCTTAGACACATTGTTCGGTCCTTTGACAAGGTTCTTGACCCTCAGATGAATAATTGTAGGTGTAATTTGTAGGCTCAATTTTGATGTTAGTTGAAACCCTGCTGTGTCAAGATGGTATGTCTCATGCCTTTCTTCTTCTGTCCTCGTTTCTATCCATCAACGCCATCTCCTTTTCTCTCCGCACAAGAGACGAGACGTGTGATTGTCTCTGTCTGGCTGTCTCATGCCTTTCTTTCCCTTGTCCTCTTCCATCTATCATCACAAGCTCTCAGCGTTCTGTCCCTCCCTCTCTCTCTCTCTCTCTCTCTCTCTCTCTCTCTCTGTCTCTCTTTCTCTCTCGCTCTCTTTGAGTTCAAAGGCCTGCGTCTGCTTCTCCCTCCCTCCGTGCCGCACTCCGGTCTTCATTAGGGATAAAGGTGATGAATATGGATGGAGGAGAGAGGCGGGGCTGTGGATTAGAAGTGAAAAAAAGATAATACACAAGAGGAACACAAGGAGTGGAGGTGGGAGATGGTGCAGGGCCGCTTTGCGACGGGAACCATGGCGACTCCACGATACCCGATTCTGTCGTTCCGGGTCGGGTAACCTTCATCTCCAACCAGGCTCGTCCTGCAACACACACACACACACACACACACAATTTTTTTCAGATACAAGGCACGCAATCCGTAACAGGCAGCATTATAGCTCACAATGCGGCCCGTGTTCTCGCTGCTTAAATAATGCGTGAAGTAACCTCGATGAGGCGATACGCTACTAAAAATGTGTGTTTGCCTGAGGGCGCGCACACACACACACACACACACACACAGTTGTTTAATCCGGGTTTAATCTCTTCGGCAGACGCCACGCTGTCATGGCGTTTGCTTCAGGCAGCGGCTAATCTCTGTCTCTCCTCACAAAAAAGTTGTGTGTGTGTGTGTGTGGGTGTGTGTGGGTGTGTGGGTCTGACTGTGAAAAAGAATGCAGTCCGGCTTTGGGGTAATTATGTGTACTGGGAATTTGTGTATCTCCTTTTCTTTGTGTCTGTGTCTGTGAGGTGGGTTATGTGAACTCTGTGTGTGTGTGTGTGTGTGTGCGCGCGCGTGCGCGCGTGGATAGCCTCCAGCCGTCACTTCCTTTCTTTTCAAATTACTGTTCATGTCAGTTATGATCACCGGGGCAGAAGCGCGTTGTCCGATGACGTCAGTGGCACACGGACTCACACACACTCACACACACTCAGACAAGTCAGCTAGAAACCTCAAGGGCTGCTTCTCCTTCCATTTCTCTCTTCCACTCTGCGCTGTTTCAATCCCTGTTCAGCTCTACTTTTACACTCTGCTGAACTGACCCTGTATTCATCTCCCCATCATGTTAAACAGTATATTCAAAGCCAAGTGTTTCACAGATGACAATCGCACAGCAGCGCTTCTCAAACTTTTTGTAGACCCATTTAACAGTAAAATAGTTGTGTGATAGCAAGGTTAGCTAGTAATACAGCTAATAATCTATTGTGGTGATCATGTGATCATGTTTGAGAATAAATGGAATGTTAAGTGATGCACGTCGCTCAGGATGTGAGAATGATGAGGTTTCGCCCTTCATTTTGTCAGTGAGCTGCAGGAGCTCGGTGGATTAGACCGGCCCGTAATCACAAAGCTAGCATGAGCGACGCTTTGAACTTCTCCCTCGTCATCTCTCCCTCACCATATCTCTCTCTCTCTCTCTGTCTCTCTGTCTCTCTCTCTTTCAGTTTTTTCCTCCACTCGTGAGCCAAATCCTCTTCCCTTTCCTCTGTGTGCATTAAGGGAATTATCACAGCCCCCACCTTCAGCAGACTTCATCACTGTCGTTTCTCCTTCTTTTTCTTATTCTCGCTCTCTCCGACACACGCACACGCACACGCACGCATCATCCTTTCCTGCCTGTGTTCGGTTGTGAAATGGAAATGCGCTGATTTAGTCATGTGTTAATCCCACACTGATAGAGGAACTGAAGTCGTCACACTGCTTATCTACTGCTGAGGCTGCACTTCATTCCTGCCAGCTCTCTCTCTCTCTTTCTCTCTCTCTCTCTCTCTCACTCACTGTCTCCCCCTCTCTTCCACTTCTTCTCTCTGTCTTTGTTGCTCCCTCTCTTTCTCTCCTTTTCCTTCTTTCTCTCTCTCTCTCTCTACCTCTAAATTTTATCCCCATTTCTCTCTTTTTTTAGGCTCTTCTCCTTCTCTCTCAGCTAACACTGTGGCTGTCACCCCTTCCATCTCTTTCTTTCTCTAGGTCTCCTCTTTGTCTCCCCCCTTTTCCTCACTCTGTCTTGCTCTCTTTCTCTTTCTCTTTCTCTCTTTATCTCTTTTACTTTCTCTCTCTGTCTCTCTACCTTTAAATTTTACCTTCCTCTTTTTACCTTTTCCATTTCTATCTTTCTCTCTTTTCTCCCTCTGACACTTGCTCTGCCTCTGTCTTTTCTGCTGCCCTGCCTGTCTCTCACCCTGCCTGTCTCTTGCCCTGCCTGCGTCTCGCCCTGCCTGTCTCTCAGCAGAACTCAGTGTCATGTGTAGTTAGTGTAAAGACTTGCACATTGAGCTAAACTGATCTCTCTAATGGAGACGGCGTGTTAAAACTGTAGTCACTTCTGCTGCTCAGTGTTTCATGGAGCACTCTTCAGAGCGCCACTCTTACGGAAAGCATCAATGCAGAAATCTAACCCTCCACGTTACTCATTAGAGACAGTAGAGACAGATCAGCGTTAAAGCTCAGGCTCATCTCAAGTTTGTTTTCAGCTTTTTCACAAAAGCCACGACTCCATTCTGGATGACAGCTGGAGTCTGGAACAGCGGCTCCACCACACAGATATAAATACGACTGCAGACTGCCGCTGGGGAGCCAAACCCATTCATTTCATCGGCTGCGGCTTGCAGTGCACACACACACACACACACACACACACACACACACACAGGAAGAGTGTGCAGTGTCTGGAGACTGGCATCCTGGCACCGGAGATCACGCTTAGGGTTATCTGAGCAAATTATCGCCATTTCTTTTCTCAGATCACAACAAAAAGGTTTCATTCTCTGTTTGAAATCAACAGATACAATATAGATTATCAGTGTTCTTTCAGATTTGCTTTTTGTTTATTACTAGTTCTTTTAAATGCTAAATAAAAACTGAAATAAATTTTTCCCTCATTGATTTAAGTTCTTTAACTTCAGCTAAGCTTATCAATGCTAATCACCAGTCTGTGTTTTTTTTAATTCAGAAAACCCAAAATTGGTATCGCAAAATAATATACAATCACATAAAACATAATGAGATGGAGCTATTTGAGAGAAACCACTGCGGAGAGCAATGAAGGCTCGAAGGACGAGGCTAAAAACACTTCAGCGAAATACTTTTTATTTACACACCAAATATTTTAACACGGATTTGTTGATATTTTCACAGCTACACACTGCTCTTTTCACAGCACATGACCGCTAGGAGCTTATGGGAATCAACTGCCATGTTCCTGTTCCTCCGGCCTCTGGAGTCGCGGCCCTGTGTGTGTACGCACACACACAGGTGAAAAGTCAGCACGGAGGAACACAATTACTCATCCTGACATAAAATGAAACTAAAACAGGATGACTGTTATTTTTTTTTTTTTGTTTTGTTTTTCAGCTCTCTCTTCCTCTTGCGAGTTTCATTTACGACTTCACACGCCACCGTAAAAAAACAAAAAACAAAAAAACAGGAGCCTTCCAAAAAAAGTTTCAGTGCCTGGCTTGAAATGTTATTCAAAAACAGGGTGATGTGAAGACACGCTATCGTGATTTCCATGTGCGTTTACATTTGCATCGCGCTGAGTGACGGTACAAAAACAGCTGAAGGCACAACAATGCAAAG
>CM040461.1:27197754-27224867 GCA_022758105.1 Pangasianodon gigas
TTTTTAGAGGGCAGGTTTTTTTTTTTTTTTTTTTTTTTTTTTAAACATACAAGACCAAACTAAACATAGTGATGTGTATCATTCAATCATAATGATGTTCAGTCTTTAATTATGATTTTTCGATATTATCACATCTCATTCAACTTCTTTAATCCCAAACTGTGGTGTGAAAACATGGATTTTAGTGTATTTAATGTTGCTCACAGCATACAGATACTCTCCTGGGCATTGTCACAGGTTTCCTAATGGAAATTTAGCCTTAAAAGCAAAAATCGATCTTTTTAATTTGCTTTGATAGCCTACAAATTAAAAGTACATACAATTCTTTTTAGCATGCAAACTTCTACAAATTTAAATGTGTATGTTTTGCACTGGTCTGGTCCAGCAAACTCTTAGCAAAACATATTGTGATGTATATTTTCCACATTGCACTCTGCGCGACCAGCTATTTTCAAATCCAACATGGCCGATGATTCAGAGTGTGTTTGTTTTACTGTATAGAGTGTGTCACTGCTAACATTGTATCTTCTTCTTTGTTGCTACACATCACAGTTTGTGAGGAAATTAGCACTCAAAAGCACATTAAGATCTAATCTGTGTGTGTGTGTGTGTGTGTGTGTGTGTGTGTGTGTGTGTGTGTGTGTGTGCACGCATGCGTGTGTGTGGAGTAGGGCTTTGCTGTGGGTAAATGTGTGTCCCATTCTCTTTGCAAAGTGCACGCTAGATTCAAATCATGCTGCAGGAGTTGAATGGAGTAGCTGTGGGACTGAAACAAAGCTGGGAAGAATGAGTGAGAGAGAGAGAGAGAGAGAGAGAGAGAGAGAGAGAGAGAGAAAGAAAGAATAGAGAGAGACAGACATAACGAGAAAGAGTAGAGAGGGAGGCAGAAAGAAAGAAAGAGGAGAGAGAGAGGCACTCGCAGAGAGAAAGTGTAAACAGAGGCATATATAAAGAGAAAGAGCAGCGAGAGAGAGAAAAGGAGGAACGAGAGACGGAAAGAATGACAGAGAGACAGAAAAGAGGAGAGAGAGAGAAAGAGAAAGAAAGAAAAGGGAGAGAAACATGCAGGGGAGAGAGAAAAAGACAGAGAAAAGAGAAACGAAGAGAGAGACAGATGGAATGAGAGAGGGAGACAGAAAGAGAGAGAAACAGACAATGAAAGGGAGAGAGAGACAGAGTGAGAGACAGAATGAGAGAGCATCTCTTAAAGGAAATGTGTTAGGATGATGACTTGGTCTGTGTGGGTGTGTCTTGACCCAAGGTGGTGCTTCTCAGACAGGTTTTACAGCTGTGTGTGTGTGTGTGTGTGTGTGTGTGTGTGTGTGTGTGTGTGTGTGGACAGTTGCTCTGATTAGGGCGCTGTTATAGTGCACTCTATTCCGCCTCACAGCCTCATCAAAGACTCCCATATCCTGTCTCACACACTCCCCTCCCCTCGACCCACACACACACACACACACACACACACTCTCCCAGTGTGTGAGATTATCACAGAGTTGAGGGGGATGGGACAGGGCCGGGAGGCACAACGTATGTGTGTACGTGTCTGTGCTGTATTAGTGTGTGCGAGAGACAAATGCAAAGAAGGGGAGAGAGAGAAGGAGGAAGGGAGAGAGAGAGAGAGAGAGAGAGAGAGAGAGAGAGAGAGAGAGAGAAATGGCTTTGTGTTGGCTGACTGGAGATCGGATGCTCATTGTGGGACCGGCGAGCGAGCGGCACAAATCAGCGCCTGAGCTTTATTCACAAACAGAGAGAAAAAGAGGAAAGAACAGAACAGTGAGACAAAAACAGACAGATAAACATAAACAGCTGATGAACACACACAATATGTTCTGTTAAAACGATGGACTGCACACATGCGCGACTTTTTTGCGTGACCCAACAAGACTGTACACGTCCCACATATCTGAGCGTGCCCCGTAAAGAAGCACGCAGTCAGACACGTTCTCCGGAGATAATCCTCATGACGCTCTCGATCAATCAGAGATAAGGACGAGACAATGTGAGGGCGAAACGATACATCAAGATCACTCACGATGTCCGATACAGAGGTATCACGATACTTCAGCAAAACTACACGGCCTAGTGTAACTCCATGCCCAACATTTTTAACCAAGCGAAGACAAGGCATTTGAGAGTGTGTGACCAGGCAATACTCCTTATTGCGTTTAAAAGCGATAATGTGTGTAAATATCACTCTGAAAGTGTTTATGGGAAGAAATGACATATTAATGTAAAAAAAACCGAGAGCTGGTACACTTTTAAGAACATTATTCATATTATTTTTTTCAAAGGTGAACTTTTTTTGTCTGAAGGTGTTTCTTTGTCTGTTTAAATGATTTCTTTATGTTAATGTGAAACTGTTTTAGCACTCTGAACATGTTTTTTTTCTGCTCCTAGCTTATAAATACACACATAGACACACACACACACACACACACACACACACTAGAGAATGGCAATGGAAAAAAAATCCCCCTCCGACAGCTTGTTATAATTGCAGACCTCCTCTCGTCTGTGCGTCTCCCTTCCCCCTCCTGAGCCGGTGTGTGTGTGTGTGTGTGTGTGTGTGTGTGTGTATATATATATATATATATATATATATATATATATATATATATATATATATATATATATATATATATATATATATATATTAGTTTGTATGTATGTGCTATAGACTCTTCCACGCTGTGTACACACAACCCCGTCTCACACGCTAAGTCTAAAAGAATAAAAATTCGCCTCACCTAAAAGCAGTGCCGTGGATAGAGAGAGAAGAGACCGTGTCAGAGAGGCTCATCTGACACCCCGTCATTCTTTGGGTTTTAGGAATGACTCGGGATCAGAAGGCTCGCCACCTCTAACCCTGCGGGGGCCCACTTTCAGTCTCTCTCTCCGCAGCTGGATGACCCGAGCAACCCTAAGCCGTGATGAAGGCTGACCCAGACTGTCTGGATGAGGGGCCGCCGCTTTTGTCCCCCTGTCTGCCTTGCTAACCCCCTCTTACCCCCCTATCCTGTCTGTCGTGGTGCACACACATACACACACATGATCCCGTGTAGTCGCCTCAAACAATCGACAGCTAGTTTGGAGTTTCAGAGCGTTTCAGGACAGTTATCTGTGGGGGGAAAAAACCCCGAATCACAGCAAGTGGTGCAACTCCACCTCGTTCATTTTGTCATATTTTATCTCTTTCCCTCTGAGGATAGTGGAACTAACGAGGATCATCCCGATTTGTTTGGAACTCTTCAGTCTGGACGCACTCCAGACTCCGGGGTGGTGACGGGGGGGCCACATATGCGTGTGTGTGTGTGTGTGTGTGTGTGAAAAGCTTTTCATTGAGAACTCGGATAACAGGAAAGCAAACAAGCTCGGGACGCCAGAACGCACTGAATGAACTCTGCAAGGAGGCACCAAACACATTCACACTCGCACACACGCACACACGCACACACACACACACACATATAGGCATGACGAAGTGGTAATGTTACTCACCCATCATGCGGAAGGATATCAGGAATCAGGGACCCGCAGAAAGCAAAAAATAAAATAAAAATGCAGAGAGGAAGTAGCTTCCAAAATGTTGAGTCCATGGGGGAAAACCAGACTTAACTTCCCTCATCAGCTAAAAGTCTCTTCCTCTCGTCTTTTTTGTCTTCTTTCCTCTGTCTCTCACACTCTTTCTTGCTTGAATAGCAGCTCGCAGAAGCTCTCTCTCTCTCTCTCTCAGTCACAAAGCAAACTGAAGGTACACAGAGTCCCGGCCGGTCTCACGCACACGCACACTTGTGCACGCGCACACACACACACACACACACACATTCACAGCCTTGTCTGAGCCTGCTGAGCTTTATATGACTGCCTTGACAGACAGGGCCATTCTGAGTCAGGTGACCGCGACGGGCTTCTCTGATTGGCCAGCCTCTGGCAGCCCGAGGGTAGAGCGATATGATTGGTGGCTTTTGAGGCTGCTGAAAGAAGAAGCCCTCAGTATTCCAGACTACTGTTCTGGCCAGGGCAGGGCAAGGCTTCTACACACACACACACACACACACACACACACACACATATACATATATACACAGAAAAAGAAAGGGAAACGTCACACAGTTTATCTTCAACGTGTAATAATAGACAGCTGCCATTTTGGCTCACCAAGGAGCAAAGTTTATTTAAAAGGCCACTTGGCGTTTGTCACAGCTGCTTTTCAGCGTTTATTGTGAAACAAGCAAGGAAAATTGTGAAATGTAAAGAATTATTTAAAGGAATTTAAAGGTTTGACATTCTTCTGTTCTCTCACTCTGCCTCTCTGTCTCTGTCTCTCTTTCTTTGTCTCTCTTTTGGTTTGTTTCACCCGGTTTTATAGTGTGTAATGTTTAGGATAAGGCCATAAAGCTTGACAGAGAGACAGATCACTCGGGCCAACAGTGACGCTCCACGGCGCCACACGCACCATCACTACTTAACCGCATCCATCCATCTTTTCTCCTGATGCTGACCGAGCTGCTCTTCATCCTTCTTCTCTCCACCCTCTCAACTCTCACTGCTGCGACGCTTTGCTGCTACACATCTCCCGTCAAATGCATTGTGTCCGTATGCATACACACGTGTGCCGTGAGATCCAGTGAGACGTAATGAGCGCAAAGCTGCACCCAAGATGGCACCTCGATGCCCCAAGCGTCAACACAACCTAAGTGTGTGTGTGAGAGAGAGGGGAAGGGGGGTGAGGTGAACCATAAAATCATCTCGTTAGAACACTCTGATTGTCACGTCAAACTGAAGCTGATGTGAGGTGATTGCCAATCCTCCTCCCTTTTCTGCTGCTCTGCTTGTGTTGGCACGGTCAGCTCCTATCCACATATCAGGTCTTCCTGATCATTTCTGCTTCTCTGATATGAATCTTCACAAGTCTGATCACTTGAAGCTAAAGATATGGCTGAAATGCTGCAGATAAAGTTGGACACACTCTCAAAGCACAGAACGGTAGTTAGTTACGCATTTTGATTCGTACTCAATTTTCATTTTAATTTAGTCTTGGATGATTTTCACCCGCAGGCGTGAAGGCTAACGCGTGCTTCCTCTGAAACATGAAGTCAGCCACATCTTTTCAAAACGCTACTCATACGATGTCACTCAACCTCATGACTGCTTTTACAGAAGAGCACTAAAACCTGATTTAAGTGCTTCTGAGAACCGGATGAAATGAAGGCTGCTTTCATACCTATTAGTCCGTTTGCTGAGACTGAATCAGATGAAAATCAATTCTTTTGGTTCATTTGCTATTTGGTTTGGTTTGCTTTCACACTGCACATAATTAAACAAACCAAAAAATGTTGAAAATGTCCATGCAAAACTCTTCCATTCGTTGGACAGAAATGTGGCAATAGATGAAGGTAAACAGTGTTGTTTACCTTATTCTTTAATTAAGATAAGCAATAAGTGCTAGATAGTTATATAAATAACTAAAACATTTTGTCTATCACATTCAATGTTTTTCTCTTCTTGTTCATCGGTCCACATCTCCAGAACAGATGGCATTTCTGTAGCTCTGGCCTTGTACTCAGTTTAGCAGCTCAAATCTACATAAACACGCTGCAACCCAAAACACATGGCATGTTTGATTCACTTGCTGCAGTCGAGTCGATTCGGAGACGAATCGCTTTCTCACTGCTCTAGAACTCACTTGGAAGCAGACTGAGACCACGTTGCTCAGACGCTCATGGCCCAGTTGGTTCGGTCCTCGGTGTGATTGCTGTGTTCTCACCTGCCTAAAGAACTGCACTGAAGTGCAGAACTCACCAGGGTTCCATTCAAACAAACTAAATGCTGCCACATAACTTGATGAAGTTCAGTAAGAGGTTCTTGGAGCTCCTTCAAACAAGGGAATTTGTTAGTAACCAGGAAGTACTAATGCTGAAAGAAAATGGTGGCACGCTTTAACTGAGATGACGATGTTACAGTTACTGATTGCAGCGGCTAATGTAAAGCCATTACTTGAAAGCACTGAATAAACAGAATCAATTGCTGACATAACAGATTGACGTTTCACGTGATGGGTAGATCGTTTCATGATTCAAGGCTTTTGAGTTTTCAGCCTTTGCATGACTTTTCAAATTATTATGATTTAATTTTGAATGAACAAGCTGCTTAAAGAAAATAAAAGTCCCTGAACACTTTCTCAAACTCCAATCCAAACCTTGGATGATGTTTTTCAATGCAGTTTCCGTCCTCATTAGTGCATCACTACTTGCTCTGAATGTTCTCCCACCCAGAGACCACAGCCAATTTTGCTTCCTTCGCCTGGCCTCAGATGGCTGTGGCGCCGTCGGGATCTCATTGTTGATACGATGAAAACTTTAATGTAATTCCACTTTGGAGCATCTCCTCTCGACTCTGGATCGTGACTTTTCCAAACTACCTAGTCTATGTACACATGCTCTCGTACTGTATATATCTATGATTGGCTCTGACTGACAGAGGACACAAATGTCCTTGAGGTTACCACTGATGGTGATTAGTGTTTTATCCTAAAAGGTACAGTTTATTACACTAGATGAACCACTGAAATGAGTATTTAACATCATGGGATTGCAGCAACACTGTACAAAGTTGCTCATTTAATAATCAAACATGCATGCCTGCACTTGATCCTTGCATGTCTATTAGAAGTGAGAACCAGGAAGTAAATTCCCCTCATAATCACAAAGTATTTTCACATAATTCATTCATAAGTTATAGCCTTTGTGATTTGTGTCAGAATTATCTCCATTATACGCCTTTTTCAGTGTACAGGAAATATCTGACAGTAGTTACCTTGTGGTTTCTTGCCCATTATTAATTCATCCAAGCCTTTTTTGTTTAGTCTGCGAAACTCCACACCCACCAGTTCCACATTTTTACCTTCTCCAGCTCACACCCTGCTTTATGGGTACTGTAGTTTTGAGGTAGGCTCCAATAGTGAAGAAAGAACAAAGGAGTTGCCATTCCAAAGCATGACCCACCCTTCCTCCCTCTTTCTCTCCGAGTATGCATTAAAAAGAACATCTGGGCCGTCTGGTCCAATGCTGGCCACATGTGCTACAGAAGTTAAGCAAGGCTGAGCGGCTGTTAGGTAAGCGCGCCGCCTTTGTTTCAGTTTGAGAATTCAGATGGAGATCAGGAAAACTTCTGGAAGTTTGGTTGAAACTTGGCTGGAGAAGAAAAGTTGAATTAAATCTTCAGTGAACTCTTAGTAAAGTTCGCACCACATGCATCAATGCTATAATAAGGGAATGGAGTAGGATTGAAGAATTGTTGCTAACTGGTGTCCTAGTCCACACCTCTGAAACAGAAGTCGTGCAGGTGGAGGTTTTACACTATCACCCTGCTCGAGGGAACCTCCCGAGGGAACACAGAGCAGTCTTTATTTATTTTTTGTGTACATCAGAGTTAGACAAGTGGAGGAGGGGTTGAGGACTCAAATTCCCCTCGAATGAACCTTCTGAACCCCAGAGCGGCTCTGTGAGCGATTGACCTCTTCCTGTGCTGCCACAGCTCAATGAGGACTGCTGTTTCAGAGGCCTGATACCGGGCCCCCAACCCCCCAAACACAAAGTCCATCCAGCTTCACTCCTGGCGCTCACATGATAGCAATGTGTGCAGAAACGTAGATTCAGGTTTATCATTGACGTTTGATCTGCTTGTGGTCTGGGGGTAGTCTTGTGCCTATGATCTGTAGAGAAAAAAATGGCTGATTAAAACATGAGGGGTAGAGCTGCAGCGTGGTCTTCCTCCTTCGTGGCTGCTCTCGAGTTTGGCAGCAGCGCTGATAGTTTTTCAGACCCAAATGAAAGCCACATGTCATGAGCTGAGCAGCACTTGCAGAAAGGTGGGATTAGTCCAGGGAAAGCCCTCTATTTAAGGAACATTTTTCATCTTTATAAGTGACATCAGCGTCAGCTTGAAGTCAGTATCCATCAACTGCCATCATTATGACAGCACTACAGCTATATACAGCTGAATTGAAGGACTAA
This sequence comes from Pangasianodon gigas, assembly GCA_022758105.1. Lineage (NCBI taxonomy): Eukaryota > Metazoa > Chordata > Actinopteri > Siluriformes > Pangasiidae > Pangasianodon > Pangasianodon gigas. The sequence continues at coordinate 27,205,773 of CM040461.1, forward strand.
AGCTATGAAAAATTTAGTTGTGCCATACTGATTCATTTTTGTCCACTTAAATGAAATTTGTCGTCAAGCTGTAACAACAAACTGTGGCTAATTTTAACACACCACTGTAAAATAACAGTTCCTTTCCTGCCATATTTAAGATTTCATTCAATGAATGAAATAACGCAAACTGTCCGTTCAACGCAGTGACACAGGAAGCATGCAACATATAAAAAATTCATGAGGTCGACACCCAACGTGATCAGAAAAAGAACAGCCGAAGTACCACTCAAACCACCAGACAGCAGTGAACTTGTGATGAATATGCTGTAGTGTAAAAGAGCCTTCATTGGGATTCTTGTGATAAAAAGTCATTAGGAATCATTAGGAATCAGTAGTAGATCTGTCAGGCTTTGGGAAATGTCATCATCAGTTTAGAAGTGTTCCTGATGACTAACCCTGCCTGACAAAATATTCAGTAGATAATGTATAAATAATGCTGTCAAACACGTTTAATGAAATCTCAGCGCAGCCATGACTCCAGATAATGGCTACGTTTATTGATAACACACAACCTAAAATGCACTGGCCTAGCTGGGATACTGAGCAGTTTGGGCCTAATGCGGATAATGTGATTAGCACCAGCTAATACAAGAATGTCCAAGAAACTGGGTCCAAGAAACTCAATCGTAACTGCGAAATTCAGGGTACAGCAATAATCCTAATGAGTTTTCAGCCTATTGTAGCAGCGTAGACTGTTGGCTCACTCACTTATAACCAGAGCGTTCTAGGAAATAAAAATAAAATTGGGAATTTTGGAAATATTGAAATTGATATTAGGCTAAGGCTAGAGGCAGGGCATTGAGAGGAATTTATTTAAGCTGATTCATTTGTAGCCAGTCGTAAGGTTTAGGCTTCAGAGTATGTTTGTTAAGCTCCTGTTACTTAACAATTACGCCGCTCTAGTTTTCTATCTGTTTCCTTTTACAAAATTGAGACAGCGAATCGTGACATCATCTGTGAAGGATTAGTGCTAATTACATGTTAGTCATCGCCAATAGACGATTATATTGTCCTATTGCCCAGCCTTTTGTTAGCTGTGTATACAATTTGTAAGGAATAACACACTTGGGTTCGTAAACAATGGGATGATATGATGAAGCTGAGGTACTTCTACCACCCTGAAGTTGATTATTTTCCTACAACAGCATCATCCCAATGTGTTATTCCTCTTACACAACAGCAAATTTCTAATGTTAACAAACTTTTTATTTATCAAAGAACTTTTTTATCTGTTTAATGTTGTCAAAAGTCAGTGAAACAAGTTAGCTCCTGTTCTCACTTGCCTTATAGCTGCTGTAAACAGTCGTCCCCTCACTAGCCTCTTTTTTTCCTCTCCTGAAGTTAATAAAAGGAAAAAAAAACCAAACGCAGGTTGTCATGTTATCAAGAAAACACAAAATGTAAACTCACCTGTCCTGAAGACTGTCCTGTAGAGTAAAACTTGCTGACTGATACAAATCGCTAGTAATATATCTTTTTGACCAATCAGAATTATGAATTCAACAGCAGTGTGGTATAAAACTTGATATACAACACACACAACATTATTAAAATATTGTCAGCACTCCATTACTTTGAAGGTAGCATTAGTGCGTTGGCCAAACATACTAATTTTTTTAAACATTTACCTGGTAATACATGTACTAACTAGTATTCTTCTCAAGACTCTGATTTTTTTTTTTTTAAACTTATGATAATATTGGAAACCAAAAAGCCAACTAAAGCAAAAGGGAACTGTAGTGATTTGGAAATGTAATATACTTTCACACACAATGCAAGTTCACGCATTTTAAAAACCTTTGTCAGTATTTCATCAGACGTCCACTGCAACATGGCAGAAATGTTGTCTGGTGAAAGAGGCATAATTATTATTTGACTTTATGACTGGATTTTATGTGGAACTGTCGTGTTGTCGCAATGGTGATGTCATTGTGGTTTGGACCACCTCGCAGAGTCAAAGTGGCCTTTGTGTTGACTGATAAATTAGTTGTTTGTGAATTTCAGTGCGGACATAATAAGAGCATGAAATCTTGTGCACATTATTATTCATCAGTACACTGGAACATTTTACTTTATAATGTATCAGAACACGGAGTGATATTATTCAGCTTCTGTGTCGCTCTTGCCGTCATTTCTAAATGACTCGACACTAGCTAGCTAGCGAGCCTCGTCTTGAATGATGAAGTCTTCTTTCTCAGCTCGCAGCTTTACTGCGTCTTCTCGTGCTCTGAAGGTTTCATGGTTCCTGACATGTTCCCTACCCCCAGCTCCACTCACACACAGGGAACTTGGGGCCCCCTGACCACATCCTGCAGCTGTCTCCTGGTTGACAGACTCAATTCAAACAGTTTAAAACTGAGCTATTACCTTTATCCCAGTGAAACTCAACCAGCCCCGACCAGTTCAAACACTAATAAACATTTTAATGCAGAAATATACCTAGCCTGTTATCCATCACAAAGTCTGTTGCATTAACCTCTTACACTGCTTTACATTTCTAAATCCGAAGGCTTATTTTACAACAACTACACGGAAGATGATGTGAAATATTACGCTATTATAAGGAGTGAAAAGTTACAGTTTCCCTAGAGGTTAATAAAGGAAAAAATAAAATGTTTTTCCCTGTTTATTGATGCTATCTTTAGTTGGCTACTTGTTACAATTTTCTTAATCTTCAGAATGAACTCTATAGCTTGTAGGTGTGTAATTTTTACTTTATGCTCGACCAATCACACTCCTGCCGCTCAACAAGCACAGTATTGTTATTTTACAAAAATATAGCTTTTTTGGGCATGTTTATTGTTCCTGAAATAAAATCTTTGCCCTTCTGAGCTCCCTTTGACAAATTTGAAAGTTGTCCAGTGCTGAGGTGGAGTTCTATGAGAAGATGAAAAAAGAAAACACTTTGACAATTATTTTGATACAAAATTTTAATATTGGCACATGTCTGACATAGAGTTACTGTTTATATAAGTTGCTTCTTGGGGAAAAGTAATAAATAAATAAATAAATAAATTTAAAAAATGCAATGTAAAGTGTAAAATAAAGTGTATAATGCATAATGTACAGTGAAACGTATAATGTAAAGTAAACTGTAAAATAAAATGTTTAAATGTAAAGTATAATGCAAAATGAACTGCAGAGTGAAATGTTATTAAAATGTCAAATAAAATGTAAAGTAAAAATGTTAATTAAGTCTAAATTATAATGAAAGGTAAAATGTAAAATATAATGTAAAGTAAAATCCAAAGTAAAAATGTTAATTAAGTCTAAATTATAATGAAAGGTAAAATGTAAAATATAATGTAAAGTAAAATGCAAAGTAAAATAAAGTGCAAAGTAAAATGTAAAGTTATTTTAAGTTAATTATCTGTTATTTAAATGTAAAGTATAATGCAAAATGAAATGCAGAATGAAATGTTATTAAAATGTAAAGTGAAATGTAAAATAAAGTGCAAAGTAAAATGTAAAGTATAATTTAAAGTAAAATGTAAAGTTATTTTAAGTTAATTATCTGTTATTTAAATGTAAAAGTATAATACAGAATGAAAAGTAAAATAAAATGTAAAGTAAAATGTTATTTAAATGTAAAATGTAATGTAAAATAAAAATGCATCACTCTGCATAAAGCAAAGCTTCATCTTTCTTTATATTAGGACATCACCAACAGAGTACTGTGTGTTTTAGCTCCTTTTCATTTTACTGTGTTTATGCTTACAAGCATGTAAATGAGCTCACGACAAAAACATGATTCATGTGGTTTAAAACATCTGATTTATGTTTTCTTGTTTACCTTCATTTTTATTTACTGAGATTAAATGTGTGTTGGTGTGAAACTGGTTGTAGGGGGACTGAAGAGAAATAAATTAGTTCACCAACACTGTACAATAATGTTAGCTAGTCAATGAGCTGTAAATGTTTATCTCCAGTCAAAATTTCCTAAGCTAATATTAGAAAAGATTTCCTAGCAAGAGTTCGTATTCGTTAGAGGAAAGTTAGCTGTTCATTCCCTGTTCACTACGTAGTGCGCTATTTGTAGTGTCGGATTCTCAATAGACAATTTATGTTCACTGGAAAAGTCAATATATTATTACAAAGTTCACTGAAAATTCAGCGTAGAATCAATGCACACTACACCAAAGTGCATAGCAATGAAATTTACTGGGCAGGACACCAAAGCTGCAACTTTTTATATACTGTGTATATTGTAAATAAGAAAATGTTGTTCGGTGAGTGAGACACATCGTAGGTGTAGCTGTGATCAACTTTTCCAGGGTGTTCACACGTGACCCCATTCTGGACCACTGCCAGGTGTTTGATCAGTAGAAGTGAATGTGTGAATAGGGTTTAGGTTTCACTTGAGCTGTGTGTGTGTGTGTGTATGTGTGTGTGTGTGTGTGCGTGCGTGCTTTACATTCCTATAATCATGTCTGAGTGTAGAACATACAGAGACATTTTACTGTTAGTCCTCATACAGTGTTACTGCACAAGGACCAAACACTGATACAAGCAGAAACTACAGAGATAATCAGTGTGACATTTCCACACATTTTAACTTTATACACTTTACAGTGATGTCAATTTCACTGTGTATACCTTTAAACTACCACAACTTCACTGTGTATACCTTTAAACTACCACAATTTCACTGTGTATACCTTTAGACTGTCTGCCTGTCTGCCTGTCTGTCTGTCTGTCTCTCAATTCAATTCAAATGAGCTTTATTGGCATGACAAATTGTCAAACATACACATGGGCAAGGAATGAAACCTAAAGAGAGAACAAATGAACAAGTGAAAAAAAAAACCAAGACAAAACAAAAAAGTACAGTCTATGGGCTATGAGTGGTATAGGGGTGTGTGTGTGTGTGTGTGTCTGTCTGTCTGTGTGCGTGCGAGAATCTGTGTGTGAGTTCATGTGTCTGTGTGTGTGTATGTGAGTTCATGAGAAATTTGCTGTTTGGTTGACTCTTCCCTCTTTTTGTGACAGGCATCGATGTAAAATGCTGCTCTTTCTGTCTGTCTCTCTCTCTTTTTCTTTCTTTCTTTCTTTCTTTCTGTTTGTGTCTCTGTCTTCTGGCTTTCTGTCAGTCTCTTTGTCTCTCTCTCTTTTTTATTCTCTCTCTCTGTTGATCTCTCTGTATTTTTTCTGTCTCATTTTTGCCTTCTTTCTGTTTATCTCTCCCTTTCTTTCTTTCTTTCTTTCTTTCTTTCTTTCTTTCTTTCTGTCTCTCTCTTTCTGTCTGTCTCTCTATCTCTTTCTCTGTCGATCTGACTTTCTGTCTGTCTCTTTGTTATCTGTCTATGTGTCTCTCTCTCTCGCTCGCTCTCTTTCATATTCTCTCTCATTCTGATTGTCTCTCGCCCACTCTCTCATTTATTCACTGTCTCAATGTAAGTAGGAAACTAGGTCATGGAGACAGGGTGCCAACAGTGGTGGTATGTCCTCTCTCTCTCTCTCTCTCTCTCTCTCTCTCTCTCTCTTTTAACTTAAATAGGGCTTTTATGTAAGTGGAGGAGGGGAGGCAGCTCAGGGGGAAGGGAGGAGGAAAGAGAGTGCTATAGGGATGACATTCTCCCTGAGAGTGTCGCTTGAGAAAGGAAACTTGGAGAGGAAACAGTCCGACTTCTTTTCCTGACCCGACTCCTTCACTCCCCCAGAAAAAGCCACGTTTATATAACGGAGAGATCTTATAGCCTTCTTCTCTCCCTAACGTCCACATCTGAGAACGAAAGCCATCATTTACTATAAACAGGAAACTATTCATTAGTCTTTGTGTAAATAATTGTAAGTGGTTTATTTTTGACAGGCATTTCAGGGATATTTTAGCTTGTAGGCTTGCTGTGTTTCCAAATTTAACACACTTGTGTGCAGATTAAGGATGTGCAGAAGTACTGAATATATACAAAATCAGCGTGACTCGTTGACTCATCATCCTTGAAGGAAGTCCTGTATCCTTCTGTGTAATTAGGCTCGCAATAAGCTTTTATTACACAGAAACTGTAAAGCAGGGTTATTGGAAAAAATGATCACAAAAACACACACAAAATGAATGTGCGTAAGTCAACTAGAACACTAGATGCAAGTGAAATGCAGTGAAACGGAGATGAGAATTGATTTGCTTTTGATTTTGATTGATTTTCATTTTTCTGTGCAACATTTACTATTGTCATAGAGAGCTATGTTCTGCTGACTCAAATACTAGCTAGAAAAACTAACTAGTCGACCTCATTAATAGACAAATTGATTAGTCGGTCTCTCTCATCTGGTGTTAATCCAGATGTGAGAAATATTTCATCTTTGGGACAATACTGGTGATCTGTATAAAAAAAAAAAAAAAAAATGCTGTAGGCATCATGTATTTGAATAGATTTTAATATGAATGAAGTTGTATATTTAAAAAAAAAAATGCTCTGAACCTCACCTTAACTGTGACAATTTATAACTGTGTGTATTTTTATACAGCTGCAAACCTGAGACCTGTATTTCTTTCAGTATATTACACTTGGTACTTACCTAAAGTTTGAACTAATAACATTGTGTATGTCACTTCAGTACTGTAGAACGCACACTGTGATACATGATCACATTTTTACATTCTGGGATAGCATAAATTTTTCTATTTTCTGATGCTTTTAGGAAACTGATGTATAAAAGATGCACTTGAAGCACATAACTATTCAACACAATACGATGTCCTAGTTTAGTCCGTGTCTGGCGGGAGGAGAGTGAGTGCAGTGTGGGAATACATTTAAATTTAACTCTCTTACACACAAAAAAGGTATTTCTGGTGTCTAATAATAATATGCTGTGCCGAAAAATAGGGAAAAGTCCTCCGACTTGAAGGCATGAGTGCTAAAAAATAAAAACTAATCTAAACCAATAATAGCACACTAACTAAAACTAAATTATTAAAATAAAAAATTTAATTAAGTGCTTTCTATTTGACAATGTGGTTGTACATAAGCTTCCTTAGATAAGTCTTAAGTTTTTTTTTTTAAAGAACAGGCAACAATAAAACTTGAGCTCCTATAGGTCTTTGGAAATGTAATATTTTTGGTGTACAAGTCATTCAAACAAGATAGCTAACTAACCTCATGCTGTAAAGTATCAGAAATCTTTACACTCCTTATATGTTCACTTAAATCATTTGGGGAAAAAATGAACAACTCAACACAGACATTTATTCTAAAATAAAACACAGTTTGAAACTTTGCTCAGAAGCTGTTATGACTAGAACTATGTCTTGTTTAGCCTTTGTCTTTGATCCTCTGCTCTGTATTCTTGTGTTTGTGCTCTTTGAACTGTGCTCTCAAGGTCGTGTGTGTGTGTGTGTGTGTGTGTGTGTGTGTGTGTGTGTGTGTGTGGGGTGGGGTCTTGGGTGGGGGATTTCCTTTCATTGGGGGTGACTGAGGCCAGTGTGATGGACTTAAAGCTCCCGTTATACCCTGTTCAGATCCGGTATTAAAATCTGTTTCGGGTCATGTGAAGTCTCCCTTCATGTGTGCATTTTTTCTTACCATTCTCACCATCAGCTCTGCTTATTATTAGCGGTGTAAACCTCAAACATCAAATAAATTGATATTTTAACATCACTGAAACTGCTATGATGCGATTTCGAGTCAGCGACAACAATGTGATGTATGACGATAACACTGAAACTGCTATGATAAAGTTTTGATTCATAAGGCAGAGAGTCAGTATTTGATGATATCACTGAATCTGTTCCGATGCGATTTCGATTCATAAGGCAATGATTCAATGTTTTAACAATACCACTGAATCTGCTATGATATGATACTATTTCGATTCCTTAAGCATCGAATCAGTTTGATGATACCACCGAATCTACTAAGGTGCGATACGATTTGATTTGGTATCCTCTGATTGATATGTGACCAACTTTGTTCAGAATCTAAAACAGCCAAGAAAGCATGCAGCAAATAAATCTCGAGACCTGAGTCTTTCTGTTGGACATGTTCTAGAAACGAAACTGTGTCCCTCCCTCCCAGAGAGCACAGCCAGTTTTGCTGTCGTGGCTCCTGGCCATAGATGGCTGTAGCATCGTTAGGATTCAAGCTTGCGATCCCCTGATAATAGGGTGAACATTTTTCTGTTGCGTCCCTCGGGAATTGCGCCTGTTTTTTTAATTAGAAAACCACATCCAACGGCTAAATTTAAACACTTTGAGTTTTTCATTTCCATATTTTGGAGACTGGTATTGAAGTGACATTGTGCAGCCCTGCTACTGCATAAATGGGAACCCGAGTGACCAAAAAGATGCGTTAAAATATCCAGTGTGAGCGAATCACCGTCTCGGCCCCCCAAGACAGATGTTAGATCTCCCAAGACAGATGTTAGTACCAAGTCTGAACAGAGCCTTACTGAAGGACGAGTGACAATTAAATCCCAAACGGCTGAGGTGTGTGCGCGCGTGTACGCTCGTATGTGTGAGCGCGCGAGTGTTCCTGTGTGTGCGTGCATGTGTGTGTGCGTGCGTGCGTGTGTGTGTGGGTGCGTGTGCATGTGCACGTGCGTGTGTGTGGGTGTGCGCGTGTGTGTTCTAGAGAGACGGCTAGACCAAACAAAAACAGAGGACAGGTGCCTGTCCGGACTTGTTCACGTACAGGAGATGCTCTCTTCTTCCTTCCATCTCTCTGGTAGTCTTTCTTCTTTTTGTCTTTCCTTTCTCTCCCTTATCGTATAAAGCACGAGCGTTTGTTTGAGCACAAGTCTTTGAACACAGTTTGGAGGAATGCAATGTTGGATCAAAAGTCTCCTTGGACTTTAAGATGAATAAGCGCAGATCTGGATCGCTCTTTATTTTTGCTTTAATGAGATGTTTGCCATTTTGTCTCGCTCTTATCTCAGTAGGATGATTATCTGATTCCAGCAAATGTCTGACTTTATGTTTTACACTTTACATTCCTGGCATTTATGTCTAGTGTGAATGCTTCATGGCTCTTTAAACATAGTATCTGAGTCAGCTTGTTATTTACTCTGAGATATGGACCTGTGTACAAAAGGGTCCATGCAAGGTGAAAACTGCCATTTCTTTAAGGAAATAAAAAACAATATCACAATTGTATCATAAACTCTAATCTTTCTGATTAATTTTATTATTTCTTTTCATACAGTAGTGTTTTCCTGTCACTGATATTCAGCTGGGATTTTAAATCTCTTGTTTTAAACTCTTCAGGCATGTTTATGATTATTAATATTAATATTATTATTATTATTAATATTATTATTATTGTTATTATTTAAGCCACTCAGACTCTTTGAGTTTGAATCTTAATTAGTTTCCCCTTCACTATATGAGCTCCCTACATAGGGAATTACATATTAGGGTTGTAGACCCTACATGGTGCACTAAAGCGCACTATTTGAGATTCAGCCACACAAAACAGTGACTTTAATAAGTATGTGTTAAAAGTTGTTAACTATTTGTAAAGTTAATGATACATAATTAGACAGAGTTATTTAAACGACACAAGGGACAGGTGGCCAAAAATGATCAGGAAAAGTGTCATTTGAGGGTTCGTCCATTTTGTAAGTTAAGTGAGAGGGCGCTCAGAGAGTTTATTAGTCTGAGCCAGAACAACAGGGTACATTTACATCTCAGTGCTTTGCTTAGTTTTTTTTTTTTTTTTATCCAAAGATATGGATTCAGCACACAGATTCCCATACTGCTGCATTCTGAGCAGCTTTCACCCCGAATCCAATTCCTCTGAGATTCATTACAGGCTCTGAAAAACGAGGCCAACGAACAAAATGGCCTCCGTTTCTGTTTTTCCACTTTCTTTGAAGTGCTAATGAAGCAGCGTCTATGTGATTAACACAAGATGGCTATCTGAGCCTACATGCTCTGTGCTAAAGGAGTCTTCATGAGCGACAGAAGAGAAGAGACGCTGTCGCGTTTCCTCGCACTATGTTTTGCTCTTCTTTAATAATTGATATGGTTTGGGGAAACCCAGCTCAGCGAACAGTTCCTCTCCTCTTCCCACTCGGCTTTTCCGAGAGACAGATCTGAGAGGGAGTGTGTTAGTGGGTTACCCAGTTCTGTCAGCTAGCGCTTCTGAAGAACTTCTAAAACGATGCGTCATGGTGGGGGAGAGGAGTTTTATAGGCTGTGTTTTTATGGTTCGACTTGTGAGGATTGAGAGATTGATTCTGGCTCACACACAATGGTGAGACTTGCAGTGAACTTGAGCCGGCACGGACATGGCAATCCTCACAAATTTCTCACTCATCTTATTTTGGGCTCCCCAGGGGTTTTCTACACATGCTGTAATTTTACCTTGACCTTGAACATCTTTGTAGGGCTTTAAGGCAGTACATGTTACAGTAATGGTGGTGAGCGTTACTTCAGTTCATTCATAGCCTAGTGAGATTGTAAATTGCCACTAAGTTACATTGAAATAACTGTTGTTGATAGTTAATGGGAACGTTCAGTTTGAGCAATGGGAAAACGTGCAGGAAAACAAAACCTCTTACTGCAAAGACACCAGATATATCCATCTTATTTCTTCTGTTCTATAAAATTTTATATAAATTATATATAAAATTCGGTCACAATGTGAAGCTAGTTAGTTCATTCGATGTCATACTGTTGAGTCCTGATTGGCTGATCAGATGAAACATCAGAATGCATTATGGGAATCTGTATCTGCTTGGGTACATCATTCAGAGATCATCCTACTGCAGTGCATTGAGATTTAATGTGCAAAATAGTTCTAAATAATTCTTTTGGATTTGACTACAATCAATAGCGTATAACTATAGAGTGCATATGGAGTGTGTTTTTGCACAAACCACAACAAAGTGTAAATGTAGGAAAATGTATGAGTTTAAATGTGTAAATGTTTTCATATTCTGACTTGATAGACTCTATAGGCAATAAAAAGACAATCACACGATAGCATAACTCATTATGAGTCGGTCTGTTTCTTTCTCACTTCACTGAATGAACTAGACTGACACAGCGGGATCTGTTAGCATCCATTTTTTAAATCCCATCATCTCTCACCCCCCTCACTTCTGGTTTTTCACTCTTTCCAATTAGCATAATGACCGAGGTTTGCAGATTAAAGTGGGGAAAAAAAAAAGACGAAAGCAGCACGCTGTTAGAAACGCATCCTGCATGGCACGCGCCCCGGCACTTTATCTGATGTAATGTTCCCTGACGTATTGAGACTGATTTTTTGCCTACAGTCCTAAACAGCTGTGGCCTAATTCTGTTTTGTTTTTCTTTCCCCTTCACTTAGCGGTTTGCCTCGTAAGACCGAGTTATTCCTGGCATATAAGGTTGGACAGTGTGTTGGCTTGTCAGAGCCTATGAGCACCGAGCGTACGGGATTGTAGCCTTGGGATTAATGTATGGAAAGGGGTCAAGCTGTGCCTGGGGGCGTGGGGGAGGATTGGAGTGGTGGGGGGATCAGTGTCTGATCCAAATCCACTCACTATGCGCAGCTTGTTCATTACAATACTGAGGTAAATGAGCCATTGCTCATTAAATATGCGCATATTCATCATCCATCATGGGTCAGAACACAAACATGCTATTTAGACCTAGTGCACTAATTTGGGTTTGGATTTGGAATGCTACAACGGGTAAGGGCTTTAGCTTGATAAATAGTAGGGATTAGAACGAATGCTTAACACAATCAATGCTTGAATTAACTTTTTAAATTTTGGTAATCTTGCAACTTCATTAAATAGGTTTTGGAGTGAATGAGGTCTAGTACCAAAACACAAAGCATATGACAAACACAACAGCAAACACACGCTGTCTAGCAAACTGGATTGCCGAGCGTAACATTTGGCGAGCAAGTCTTTTTGGACATTGTAACAGATTCATGACTGTGAACATGAGACAGAACCGTTGAGGATATAAACGTTTCCAGCAGATGTGTTGGTGAATTGCTAATTAATGACTCCATAATGGTAGAATTACCCTGTAATTACATTTAGCATCATATATAGAAATGTCAACCTAAGCCACAGCTTAGGAACTTTCAACTTCAAAAGTCATAAATACCAGAAGAGTAGACCATTCATGTGAAATATTCTCGTAAACACAGTGAACACGACAACTTATGATTGTAGCATAGTTTCTAAAACATGCAGTGATGTGAAAAAATTCAGTACAGTGCCCTACAAAGTATACATCGATAAAATGTTTCACTACAGTGAGCCATAAATATGATGTTAGTGAAGAACGAAAACACCACAGCCCATGGGAATTCGACATATAAAGTGTATTTCTGACTTTATAAATGATTTTAACTTGAGAAAGTGTGCCAAAAATGTTGCCATTTTCTCCATGCTACTTAATTGCACATAATTATTGACTAATAATTCTTGGTTTTATTATTTTCTGTTAATTCTGTTAAAGCTTAAAGCTCGTGATCAAGTGACACGATGACACATCACATAAGTGCCATACTCGTTTCATGGTTTCCAGTTATTGTGTACCCATACAGAGTGCATACCTGCTCTATCACTGTGTACAGGTTCCAACAGGCTGCTGAACCCCAGAGCACACGCACTGATAAGAACACCATGCAGCTCAAAAGAGTGCGAGTAGCTGATATGATCGTGTGTCAGAGAAGTACAGCACGATTCAGGAATTTGAGAAGCTAATAGTCGATTCCATGCATGCTCAGGTTGCATCAGCAGCTCATTTGAATACATTATTGAAAGCTGCAGTTCATAACTTGTGGAGATTTGGAGACGTCTCTGGTAGGAATTTGAACATTTTGTGCAGACAGTTGTACGACGCACCTCTTCCACACTGATTAATCTGATGGTTGCAATTTGCAAGTTGATACCCATTCAGGAAGTATTCGAGTATTTAATGAAGATGTAATTATCATCTGTCATTTCTGGGTTTCATTTATAAAGCTGGATCTGAACAAATTTATTCCTAAATCATTCACAGGAGCAATTAAAACAAGAATTGTGGTGTTCATGAAAATCCATTTGGTTTGGAAAAAACACGTTAAAAACGAGTCTGTTCAAATTGATGTTTCAAATGAATGACTTGAAAGAAAGAAACCTAAAAACAAATTCATTTACTACAAAAATACGACTAGCCGTTCAAGTAATGACAAATGACGTCGTATTTACAGCCCAAAACATTCAGCGTAACATATTCTGGTTACAGCAGAGTGTTGGACAGTGGCATTGGACTTTTCTTTTATCATTCAAGCCAATATCACGCAAGAAAAACGACTTCAGAACTGTGCATAACTGAGGCACGCCTCCGTTTTCAGCAAACTCTGCCCTGTTAATCTTTAGTTATGTCTGAGGTCTGAAAACCGATATGTGCATTTTCTGTATTAATTCTGTACTATACATGCTTAAGTCAATGACCAATGCCTTAAATGACCAATAACCCAATGTCTGGTGCACTAAATGACCAATAACTCAATGACCAATGTAGTAAATGACCATTAACTCAATAATCAATGCACTAAATGAGCAATAACTCAATGATCAATACCCTAAATGGCCAATTCCATAAATGACCAATAACTCGGTGTCCAATAACTCAATGACCAATGCCCTAAATGACCAATAACTCAATGACCAATGCCCTAAATGACCAATAACTCAATGACCAATGCACTAAATGACCAATAACTCAATGACCAATGCCCTAAATGACCAATAACTCAATGACCAATGCCCTAAATGACCAATAACTCAATGACCAGTGCACTAAATGACCAATAACTCAATGACCAAAGCACTAAATGACCATTAACTCAATGACCAAAGCACTAAATGGCCAATAACTCAATGGCCAGTGCCCTCAATGACCAATAACTCAATGACCAATAACTCAATGACCGATGCACTAAATGACCAATGCACTCAGTGACCAATAACTCAATGACTGATGCGCTAAATGACCAATAGCTCAATGATCTCAATGACCAGTGCACTACATGACCAATAACTCAGTGACAAACACCCTAATTGACCAATGTACCACTAAGTACTAAGTGAAAGATTTGCATACAGTTGGTCACTCTAATGGCTTTAGTTAATGATCTTATTTGTTAATGATCTTTCACCTTTGTCACTTCCAAAAATATACAATCAAATATGTTACTATATTACTGTTATTGTATTAATATAAATGAATCACTGAAATTTCTTGCCTATTCTGCATCTTCTTGCGCACATCATTTAGTAAATATTAATGAATGCTGGGTTCTTGAGAATTCCATTAGCTCATGCTCCCACGTGGGCTGTGCTGGTGTCTCGTGTCCCACTCAAAGTTTCTTGTCAGTTCTCGGGGCTACATTGTCTAGTGCCTTAATTTGTGACAAGAGGCAAGAGGCTTTGAGGAGCCTCAAAGCCTCCTGAAGAGATCCTGAACTCGTTCGTATTAATATGTTGTGTTTGGTCTGCCGTGAGTGCCTCAGAAGCTCATGCTGCATTTACCACTAATCTGGACTGTTCTGTACCACATGAACTCGTTTTCCTGAAGGTTTGATCTAAAACAAGCTCATCTGTGACTGCAGTATGACTCTCACATAAATCCAGGGTGTTACTTCACATCACATGCTCCTCTGGGGTTGTGGTGAAACCCACACCTTTGTCCAGACAGGCAGAAGTGAACCTGATTTGTGATGATTATGTAGTAGGAGGTTTTTCTGCGTTCCAGCACAATGAGGAATGAGAAAGGAATTAAGTTAGCTCTTACACACGATGTATCATTTTTTTACACAGCTTAGTGTTCAGTCAGTGTGCTTACTACTATGTAGTGGTTTCCAACTGCTTTCAAACTCCCCCACCCCATTTTTCTCCACAAATTGGTCATCATCTACTTCCCACCATCAGCCAGCTTTCTGCTATCATGCCACAGCTACCAGCTGGGTAAGGTGAAGACAAATACGTGCGTCATTTGAGAGAAATAAAGCCAGCCAACCACGCCTTCTTGCTGCTCATGTTGCATTCCAGAGCGGCATAACTGCATCAGTGGAAAGCGCTATCTACCCTCTTCTGCAAACATGAATTCGCAGACGCTCACGATTGGCTAGAGTCACTGTGACTGACAGAGGAGAGAAAGTGTGCTGTTCCTTCCACCTTGAGAGCATGGCTAATTATGGAAGAATGGATGGACAAATGGACTGGATGGACAGATAGATTGGATGGATTGGACTTCCGGCCGCAGATGTCTGTGACATTGTCGGGATTCGAATTCACAATCTCCTGGCGATAGGGCGAATGGGAGTTCTGATAATCGATAGTCGATTATGTGTTAAATTACACAATATTGTTATTGACATTTCAGAATTTTATCAGTACCCCTGCACTTTGTATCAATCACTCCAGTCATTCATCCAGTCCATCTGTCCATCCATCTGTCATTGATTCATCAGTCCAGTAGTCATCTATCCAGTATATCCATCTATTTGTCCAATCACTCTGTCCATCCATCCTTCTGTTAATCCATCTTTCTGTCCATCCATACATCCTTTTGTCCATCCATCCATCCATCCATCCACCCATCCATCAATCCACCCTTCTGTCTATCCATCCATCCTTCTGCCTAACTATATATCCAATCATTCATCCATCTTCCTGTTCTTCTATCCATCTTTCCTTCTGTCCATTCTTCTTCCCATCTAATCATCCATCCATCCATTTGTCCATCCACCATTCCAATTCAATCATCCAGCTGTCCATCCATCCATCCGTCCACTATTCCAATTCGGTCATCTGTCCCATCCATCTATGTAATTCAATCCATCCATTAGTCCAGTCCATGCATTCCTCCATCCAATCATTCATCCACCCTTCAACCCGCAAGTCATCCCTCCATCTAATATATTTATTTTTAGCCTAGCTTTAGGATCCAGTTGTCTGGTTAACATTACTTAGCTGAGTAAAGTGCCTCTTTATGTTCCCTCGCAGGATTTGATCCAGGTCCAGCTCAGTTTAAGTGACCAGCTCTTTAACCATGCAGCAGTGGCCTCTCTAACAGCTCTGCACCACTTTAGAAGAAGGTCAGAAGCAGCTCAAGCCATGTTGTGATTACAGGATGCCTCTGTGCTTAATAACAGACTCGGCGTGGAGTGCTCGCCAGCACCAGCGGGTCTCTAATAGTCACGTCGGGCACACGGGCGCGGTGTCATTAGCGCTCCACCCTCAGCCTTAGACATCCAGCCTGTCATTTAGCAGGCCAGATCAGAGAGACGGAGCCCCTACCCCTCCTCTGCTGGATCAAAGCTCCACACTGCAAGAGCAGACATGAAAAGAGATGCTTCACAAGGCCTTTTTCTCTTTCTTCCTTTACTTTTTTTTTTATTGTTGTCTCAGATTGATGGTGACTGTTAATGTGAAAATTGAGGAAACCCACATGGGTTTAAAAGAAGACTGGAACTGCTAAAGAAGAACTGTGGCTGAATATTTTTAGTTCTGGATGACAAAAATATCACACTGTTAGACATATACACTGATACTGAATTCTAACTAGTGTTTATAGACAGCACTGGAATGATGGAAGGGCTTCAGGAGAATATAGGACATTGCGCAGCTGTTAAGCGGGCTGTGGATGAACATATGACATATTTTCAGGTTTTAATTCACATGAGGCAAAATAAGAATTATGGGTCAAAGTTCAAGCATATGCCTATGCCCAGTAAACACTGTTCTAGCCATCTGACAGTGTATTTATAGTTATCATTTTAAAAATGGAGTCACTAAGTACTTTCTGTGGATGGAACTGAGGAGTAAATTTACAGATGTAAGTTAATTAACTCATTACTTAGCTGATGTTTAATCCCATGTTGTAGTGTTGGTAACATAACATGACCTGACAGGCAGCTCGCTCTTCTTCATCGTCGCCTACTCATTAACCCTAATTACACTTTTATTTCTCACCCCAAATGTAGTCAGACCAAGTTACACTATATGGCCAAAAGTTTGTGCACACCTGACCATCACAAACACACACATGTTTGTTGAACATCCCATTCCAGATTTATTCCCCTTTGCTCTTATAATAAGCACCACTCTTCTGGGAAGTCTTTCCACTAGATTTTGGAGCGTGGCTGTGGGGATTTGTGTTTCAGCCACAAGAGCATTAGTGAGGTCAGGCACTGATGTTGGGTGAGGAGGTCTGGGGTGCAGTCGGTGTTCCAGTTCATCCGAAAGGTGTTCAGTGGGGTTGAGGTCAGGGCTCTATGCAGGACACTCGAGTTCTTCCTCTCCAACCTTCACACACCATGTCTTCATGGAGCTCGCTTTGTGCAGAGGAGCATTGTCATGCAGGTTTGTCCTCTCAGTTCCAGTGAAAGGAAATTGTAATGCTACAAAATACGAAGACATTCTATGCATTTGTGCTCTTCCAACTTTGTGGCAACAGTTTAGGGAAGAACCACATATGGGTGTGATGGTCAGGTATCCACATATTTTTGCCATATAGTGTATATTTGGTGTCTAACATAGCTGGCAAGTACCTAAAAATGTTTTGTGTAAATTCCTGCCTCAAGCTGGACCAAACCCCACCATGAACACTCTTAACATGATGGCTAGCTATTTGGACAACCGGAATTAATATTTTCCCTTTATGGCTATTTACTACAGTACCGTCTTGGCCACACCTCACAAAAAATCCTTTAAAAACGCTGCCCATTGACACCAGTATAGATAAACATTGATATTGTTTAGATTAAAACTGGTTAGATTTGTGTTTTTTCAAGATCCTGGGCAGTTTGCCCCAAGAGTGTTAAAGCTGAGCTCGGGGGAACTAATCCTTGGTCCTCTTGAAAATGGTGATCTGGGGTTCGCTTCAACCGAACAATGGTGCGGTCCGCATCACATGGAAGCTATCTGCTCTCAGTGCTGCATGCCAGATAAAACTTGGCAGACTACTTCCTGTTTCAAATGTCATGTCATGTCATGTCATGTCAAGTACATACAGTGCGAACATCGTGAAAAACGCACGTCTCGCGTTTGCCTGCATGACTAAAAATCTTCTTATACAAAAACTGCTCCTTGTTTGCAGGTCTTCATGTACGCATCCAAAAAAGTGCTGTTCTTCACTGCTTGAATGTTGGTACCCAAGGAAAATCATTAAAATAAGCAGATAAATAAAAAGATGAACCTAAAAAAGTGATGTATGGAATTATGCAATCAATCCACAGTTAAGAAGGAATTCAGACGTGAAAGCAAACCTGTGATTACGAGCCTCGCCGCCAAAACAAGCCGAGGGTGCAGACTCAATTGTTTACACCAAGTGTGAAAACACCCTTAAACTACCTTTAAAAAAACTTTGCTTGTAAGTACAATATCTTTACAAATATCTGAATCCCGAGAACTTTCTTGCCGGAACTTTCGTTCTTGTAAACGAAAAGGTCAAGTTGAAATTGAACCATGTAGAGGGTTTTGTTCAGCCGCTACACAATTACACCCAAACACCACCGGGTTTATTACAGAAGGACACAACGGAGTCCATTATGCAGTACAAGCAGCATGCATTAGCATTTCTGATCTCATTTCTGCATTGCTGCAGCTCTGTGCCCTAATCAAGGCTAAACAGCTCACGGCTGAACACAGGGTCATTTAAAAAAAGGAAAAGTCAAAACGCAGGCCTTCATCATTCGCTCTCTCCTGTTCACTTCACTTGCGTGGCCTTTACTGGGGCCACAGCCTGCGTCATGAATAAACTAGCGAGGGGTTTTTAACATTGCGCACAGGGAGGGAAGTGGAGCAGGAGAATCGCGGCGCGCGGCGATGTTCACGGCTGTTTTTACCACAGGCGGCGAGCGTGAAATGCACTAACGCGATCTGACAGTTTTGGAGCAAGTAGAAGAGGGCTGGACAGAAAAAGGAGGAGAGGGAAAGAGAGGGTGGGGGAGCGAGGACAGAGGATGATGAGGGAAAGAGAAAGATTGCTGGCGGTTTGTATTGAGGTCACCACCACTATACAGAGCTCTTGATCTCTTCTGATCTGCCCAAAGCTGTGTCCCTTATAACATAAAATGCTTTATGCAAAGAACAGACATCAATCGCGTTCTTATTAGCGTTATG
>CM040461.1:27224967-27243858 GCA_022758105.1 Pangasianodon gigas
AATTAAAAAAAAAAAAAAAAAAGAAAAGAAAGTAAAAGCACAACCTTGAAGACTTATAATTGCAGTTAGTCATGGTTTTATTATTATTAGAGCTATTTTGCTTTGAGCTAAAGTGGAGAACATTGCTGCACTGATAAGAGATAAATTGATGATCCAGGAATATCATGCTGTTTATATACACTCCATTTACATTAATGTGCACAACCTAGGGGTTTTATGAGCACACAGAAGAGTCAGCTGCATGAAAGTTTAAATAAATAAATAAATAAAGTCTTCATACTGATTCATTTCTCAATGCAATTTGATTCAAAAACAGTGTCAATTCTGCAGCGTTGCATACAACAGAGAGCCACTATTCCTAAATCCTTCTGAATTTTTGAAACCATGGTTAAGCATCTGAGCCGAAAACCAGAACAAGTTCAAGTCCCAGGACAGGACTGAGCCTGCTGTCAGATGGACGTCAGAGACTGGATGCTTGAGCAAAAGCCCTCAAGCCCACAATGCCCCAGGAACCACCTGAGAACTTGACTCTGTGCTAGAGCCGTGGGAGTGTGATGTTTTTACTCTCACCTGTCGACCAAAGACAGGACATTTCCACTATCATTCACTAAAACTCCTTTACTTTGCTACTTTTATTTTTGTTCTTTATTTTCCCAATGCTCTTCTACTTAAGAAAAGCACAACTAAAGTAAAAAAAAAAAAAAATAAATCACAGAAGACAATACCAACATGGTGCTTCTTTAAAGTGTCCACTATCTACAGCCTTCTTCTCTCAAGAGGACAAGGAGGAAAGAGGAATTGACTTGCGAAATCACAATCCAGTAATGTGCTCATGCTAAAGGAAATTACAGTAACAGCTCAGCCAGTAATTAGCAATTAGGCATAAACTATGTACAATGTTAAACTGGTAGCATTTATCTTTCCTCATCTTGTTAGTGTCATGGGTCGAGTGCAAACCTAAAAGCTGAACGGGTCAGGGGATAAAGTGTGTTGATTGAATTACTTCCTGAACTGACAATTTAATGAGCAAATAATTTACTCAAGGTGGCTTTGATGAGCGTGATGGATGAAGTGCGTTAAGTACACAATCCACTGTTTTATTAATGAGTCAGATGAGTGATGACAAATCATAACGTGTTCGATTCTGTTCATCTTAACACTCCTGACTGCCGTGCCTGTAAGAGCCATGCAAGAAGAAAGACGCTCTGGCAGCAGCGCTCTGAGAACTTGCCAAGAAAGAGGAGCACCTGTACAACAGGAAGCGTATTATCATGTGAGTCATTTACATTTATTCCTCATGCGCTTGCTTTATACACAGCGACTTCCGAGTGAAGCAAAATCCCAGCCAAGCAGGATGCCATAACAAACGCGCAAAGAGAGCCAAGCTCTAGTGCTAAATACTAGAGCTACAAACGCTGCGCTAGTCACGCACAGTGTTGACACAACACACACCGGGACATCCTGTGAAAAATGGAAAAAACGGTGACTTGATATCATGTGCACTTCTCCTTCTCACAATTTCTAATGAAGGTGAAATGAGGAACAGTGCGCAGCTGACTAAATCACGTAAACACCGCTTTAGAACTGAGAATGTTCTGCATTTTGTAATCGTGAACTAACTACTTTCTCTGCAGCCAGTACATGTGAGGACTAGAGGAAAATAATCAACGACGGGGGTTGTGTGATGAACACACCAAAGTTGATTATTTTCCTGTAACAGCACGCTCTGAAGTGGTGCTCTTACACCACAGTGATTTGTATTTAGTAATAAATGACACCTACTTTTTATCCATTTATTGTTACTTTTGTAATGCTGTGGAATGTTCGCGAAGGAAGTTAGCTCCTGTTTTAAACGGTTATTCTTTCACCAGCTTCTTTTTTTTCCCTCTCTTTTATACTCCTCTGTCCTGAAGACTTTCCCAAAGCGCTGACACTGGAGACTCCTTCCATAAACAGAAAACTTCACCCTCTATCAAAAGTTGAATGATTTTCTTTGTTAAATAATGACTTTTTTTTAAATTAGGTGTAGATAATGTGGAGCGCCTGCAGTACGAGTCTCTGTGAAGGAGCTGTTACTATAGAAACGGTAACAAATTAGAACGAGCAAATGTTGTTGTTGTTATTATTATTATTTTATTTAATTTTTTTACACACAGCGATGTGGCAACAGTGCAAAAGTACCTATTGCTGCAGTCCATTGTACTCAGAACTCTGAAACACCCGACCTCTGATACGGAAAAGTGCAGCGGGATGGTCATTCAGCTTGGACACCATCCACCTAGCCAGAGTTCTTTGATAAATCCACACAATATGGCGGCGCTCACAGCCAACAGTAAACAGATTTCCCTGTACATCATTTTATTTACTTGAATAAAACTTGATTTTTCTTCATATGTAACTTTTGTGTTGTGTTTCAACAAGTTCGCTGTAAAGCCTTTCCTTTATGATGCAAATTAGTCTTAATAGCATGCTGATTGAGAATACAGACACACCAGGAAAGACGTGATGAGGACGATGGCTACACAGAATCTTCTCCTAACCATTCATTTGAGTATTAATGCATTTCTGTAGTGAAATTACGTTAGCCTGTAAGTTCCCAGACAACCAAAACATGAAACTGGGCAGCACATTGGCACTTTGGGTGCTTAATGAATTAATGAATTGCAGCTACAATGGTGGCTATAAGCTTCTTTTACTTGTCAAGTACGTTAGCCTCGTAGCTCCAGTGCAAAACTAGACACAAGAGACTGTATGTCTTTGCTGGTGACTAGACCTTGAGCAGAAATGGTGTCATGTGTAAGGGGTTATAAGGGTTAAGTCTTAAATCAGAGTCCTTCAATCATTAATACTGCGTTATAAACAGAATATATATCATGTTTTTAGTTTTGCAGAAAAGCCACACAGTGCAGAAGCATTTAGGAGGAAAGGAAGACCACACACTCCTGACTAATCCCAGAACATGCAGTGGCATATTTCTGTGAATTCAGATGCTAAGTCACTGCGTTGAGGCTCTGTGAGAGTGTTTCTGAGTAGGTGTGTGTGTGTGTGTGTAGAAGTTAAAGGCTCTCCACAGTGACAGATTTATAGCGATGGACCCCGGGGTGCTTTCTCTGCTCGCTGAAATGAAAATAGAGCGCGAGTTAGAGATCAGCCCTACGGAGCTGCTCAGTTTAAATCATTAGGATTGAGATGGTAAAAATTAGACGCCGAGGTCCAGAGTTCAGGCCGCGATTGTGCTTATCTTAACATCTAACAGTGACTCAGGGCATTTTTTTGATGATGATGATGATTCCAAAGGTCGGCGGATGAGTTTCGGCTGATTCACATGCGGCTTGTTTTGCGTCTCAGTTGAGTCATGTTTTTTTGGTTGGTTATGTTGGTGGTGTTTTTGTACTTCCCTGTTCTTCTCATGATGATGAACACACACACACACACACACAGCTGACGGGGAAATGATGACAAGCATTCACATGACTGAACAGAAAGCTGTACTTAATTCCACTCTATTATTTTTGCATTATTCTCTTTGTCACATGTTGAGTATATTATTTATATAGACTGCTTTTAGCACTTTTCAGCTTTCATGTTCAGTTCTGACTCCTCTCTCTGAGTGTGTGTGTGTGTGTGTGTGTGTGTGTGTAGGTGTGTGACACTCTCTGTTCTTCCTTTAACCGTCACACACTAGTTTCTGGTCGTTCTGTGGAAACTTGCAGCTCTTGCAAATTTTTATTGACTCCATTGACTTGTATGGATAAAACTTGCAAAAAAAAATCAATGTAAATGGAATTATGGATATGAAAGCAGTATTACACAGTAATAAATCTGTCATCTGACATTTCATTTGCTAACTGAATATCATGACAGAGAGAATAAAGAGCTGTTCAGAGTGAGCGTTAGAGAGAATATTTCTACCACATAGGGGAACTTTTCAGCTTGTGTCTGTTTTATTTTTACTCTCTGAACACTGTTTGGCCATTTGTTACTTGTGGTAATGAAGGAACATCTGTGGAACCAGATGTCTTCTTTATTTTGTCCTAACCTCCGCGTTTAGTGACGGATTTCTCTTAAATGTTGTGTTTCTGCTGTCCTCTGCTGGTCACTGTGTAGCAGTGCAGTGTGACAGTGTGTCCTTGTGGCACTGCAGTAATCACTGCTATCCCATTCTTTCTCTCTCTGTGTCTTTCTCTTTCTGTCTCTCTCTTTCTGTGTGTCTCTTTTTCTGTCTCTCTCTCTCTTTCTGTGTGTTGCTCTCTTTCTCTCACTCACTATCTCTGTCTTTCTGTGTGTCTCTCTTCTGTCTCTTTCTGTGTCTCTCTTTCTGTGTGTCTCACTTACTGTCTCTTTCTGTGTATCTGTGTGTCTCTGTCTGTGTGTGTCTCTCTCTCTGTCTCTGTGTGTGTCTGTCTCTCTTTCTGTGTGTCTCTCTTTCTGTGTCTTTCTGTGTGTATATGTGTGTCTCTCTCTCTGTCTCTCTGTGTGTCTCTCATTCTGTGTGTCTCTCTAACTATCTCGTTCTGTGTGTCTCTCTCTCTTTCTATGTACCTCTCATACTATCTCTGTGTCTTTCTGTGTGTGTATGTCTGTCTCTCTCTTTCTCTTTCTGTCTCTCCCTTAGGGCTGATTTACACATCCGTGAGCACGGCTCTGCGTGCACTTCAGCACGTCGTGTGCGGACACTCACACAGGGTGAAGTATTTATACTTGCACGTACCGTGAGCGCGTCCTCTAGGAGGTGCCGTCACAAAAACCGCACTGGAATTTACTGAATTAAACAGAAAAGAGAAAAAAAAAACAATGCAAGTTCCTTGTTTCGCTGTAAGATTAATAAATAGCCTAGAGCAGGGGTCTTCAGTCTTATGAACAACTTTCATTCCAGCCAAACAGGATGCACACTTGATAGTGGATTGGAGACCAAGATGAACTGAATAAACAAGTAGAATCCGGCCTGACTCCTGCCAGGTTGGAATGAAAGCCTGCAGCCACACCGGCCCTGCGGGGATAAGATTGAAGACCTCTGACCTAGAAGATAACACAGGCATTTTTTTTTTCTTTTTAAAGTGCTGGAAAAAGAAACCTTGTGCGATTAATTATAAACCAAGTGAATTCTCACTGAAAGTATTTCTGCAGTAACTCTTTATCAAAAGAGCTGGTATCAGAGTACTTCAATGTAAGTAGTGTTTACATCCACAAATCTGTCAATAACGGAATAACGATGCTTTAGTGTTTATTTTTATTACGTTGCTGTGGTTTACATCACCTACACTGTGTTTATTGAGAGTCTGTTCGAAGGAAAGTGTGCGATCCTGCAGATTAATCTGGACAGTATAATGAACTACAGTCGTTATAGAGCCTTACACTCAATATCATGATTGTAGTTTTCTGTAAATAAATTCATTATGCAATAATGTGATCATAATCACTGCGTGTGACGCAAGCACGAAGCTCAGGGAGAAAACACTCTTCTGTTCATTTATACTCCGAGTTCAGTGTGAGATTTTATCACACAGGAGAAGTGTTTATTAAAGACACCAGTCTGAGAAGCTAACCCTCACCCCAACCCCAACTGAGATTTATACACAGCGTTTTCATCTGTTTCTGTCGCTGCTTTGAGGTTACTAACGGACCACACTTTCAGAAAGCAGTTTCAGAGCATGAGCTCGTCTAGAGAAGGAAGAAAGTACTGAGTGTAATGAGGGGAAATTTAGTTGTTTACACTTTTAGCGTACTTTGAACGGTATTACTCTGATTTAAACAACATTACTGAATTTGTTTAAACCCGCCGAAGAAATGTCACAACATCTCATCAAAACGTTTCCGTGTACGCAATCAGACTCTGAAGATACACACAATGTGTAGTTAGCTTGTGGGAGGACTACGTGCTAGCCACGTGTACCCATGATCCCCCTCTGCATCACGATACTAATACACGTTAATGCAGAAGTATAAATCAGCCTTCACTGTCCCTTTCTTTCATCCTCTGTCTCTCCCGCTCTTCCTTTTGTGTGTGTGTGTGTGTGTGTTTCTCTCCCTCTCTTTCTTTCTGTTTCTCTCTTGCTCTATTTCTGTGTTCTTACTCTCTCTATTTCTCTCACACTATATATATACTGTGTGTGTGTGTGTGTGTGTGTATATATATATATATATATATATATATATATATATATATATATATATATATATATATATATATATAAAGTCTGTCTGTCTGTCTCTCTCTTTTTGTGTCATATCTAATCACATTGTGAAGTGTGTGTGTGTGTGGAAGGTGTATTTTGTAATTGTGCACATCACATCAGTGTGTGTTTGATCATCTCTACACAAAACATGATGCTGATGAGCTCAGCGACATGCGCAGATAACCCTGTGCTAACCCTGCACACACACACACACTGACAGGAAACGCTGCGTACTTCTGTCATCTTTGACCCTGAGGTCAAAGCGCCTGATTACGCCATTCATCCTTGCCGCAGTGAGCAGGGGGGCCACGGGGGCGGATATACAAGGTCAAGGGTGACATACGTCCCCTTCACACTGCCTAATTCCTCCTTCAGCTAGTTTGATCGTGTTTTACAGTCTACACACCAAGGTCGCCTTGTTTTACATCATTGTTTATCCGTACACACACATACACACACACCATACACACACACTCGTCTTGTAACCTTCATTAGTCCGCTGCGTGCTCCCCCCGGTCTCTCAGGGTTAATATTCTAATAAGATTAATTACTCCAAACACACTAATTAGCTTGAAAGTCTTTTCACACAGGACAGAGAGGAATTATACAGCACTGCGGACACATTTAACCCCAGCGACAGGAATTTCACTTCATCGGGGAGCTTAGGCAAGGTCATGTTGAAGAAATGCAATGCTTTGATTGTTTAAATCACCGTAGTTCCACTCAGCTCCTGATTTCCCAACAGAAGCTCACTGATCTGTTGGGATTGTGCAGGATTTCGGATCTCCACACAATGCCACCCACAGCTTTAGCGCCAGCAAATTAATGCTAGAGCAGCTAAATAAATGCAGGTCACCTCCTTTTGTCTGAATGTTTATATCTGAAGAGCGGGTCCGAGTCAGACAACCGTCTCAGTCAGCCCTTGTTTCAAACATTCAAACTTCCAAGAAATTCAATGCTCATTTAAAAAAAAAAATTTCCCAGCTTGTCACGTTTGTCCTCGTCAGCTCCCGTAGTTAATCTGTTTTTTAAGACGTGTGGATTCCACACTTCTTCCATTGTTAAGACTCTGAAAGCTTTTGTTGGTTATCAAAAATGTCACATTTAAAACTCTATTTTCTTCTGATTTTGGTCATTGGCCAATTCTCACCCGCCAGCCAGCCCTCCGACACCCGGGATACGTGCTTCCTCCGAGTCACATGAAGCAAACCAGCCATACGTTTTCAAACTGCTGCTGGTGCTGCATCACAGTGCAGCGTAACACACTCTGAGGAAAGAGCTATCTACCCTCTTCCACATACATAAGCTCACAGACACCCATGACTGCCTAGTGTTCCTGTGATTGACAGAGAAATGTCGTCCCTCCCACTCAGAAAGTACATCCAGTTGTGATTTCTTGGACTCGTGGCAAGGCTTCGTTTGTGTCCTGAATTTATACATATCTCTCTAAATAACATTCACATTATAATAAAATACATCAGTGGAGTAGATCAATAAAAAAGGAAACTAACAGCTACTGTTCATGTTTTATTTCCTGAAGGCTAAAAGGCTATAAATGGTAGCTACTGTAATTTACATAGATAATTAAGTGAATTAATAGAAACTAATGGAAACACATGAGTATACAGTAAACCAGGAAAGGACGAGTTTGCCTAACATCCTGTCCTGATCGTATTTCTGATGTAAAATATGGTCTTTCCGTTTTTGTCATCCCTTAAAAAAAGGGCTGTGAACTGTGGTGTAGTCTGTTCTGGCCAGCGGTGTTATTTTACTTGACGTGTGTTTAAATGCAGTGTGATTATGTGTATATATAATAGTTATATAACAGTGTTTTTGTGTTCCTGACTCTGAAATGATTGTCTTTCATCCATGCGCACTAATTAATGTGTCTAGTAAAACTTAAAGTAATTCCCAACAGGCAGGATGCGGGATTCGGAAGCACACTTTTGAGAGAGTTCAACTGGGAGTAGGTTTGTTTGTTTCTGTAGTTGGACGAGGAAAGAAAAACATTAGTGAGACCTCTATCAGCAGCCTAGGCAGCTACAAAAAAAAACCTCGGACTTCATTGGGTAGTGATTTGTCCAGCCTGGTGGAGTTGACTGCTTAATGGCTTTATCATCTCAAGAGCTCAAGAAATTTCTTACCTCAAGCTTTTGTATGCGGGTGTTACTTTAAAAGTGGGAACTAACTTGTTCCATTGACGTGCCACCACATTTAAGCAACTATAAACAGATGAAAAATACAATGTGGTGTTCTTCAGTGGCAAATTGTTGTAGTACATAAGAAGAATAAAACACTTGCTTTTGTTGGAAAATAATCAACTTCAGGCTGATAATTGTAACTACTACCCTTTTGTCGATTATGTTCCAAAAAGATACAGAAGAGTAATTAAATAAAGAGAGCTAAAAACAGAAACACTAGCCACTGACACTTTCCTGTAAAATAACAACATGCGCACACACACACACACACACACACACACACACACACACACACCACCTAGTGGCGACTTTCTGAAGTGTCTACAATACCAATGCAGTGATGTGGTGTTATCAGCACGTGTCTAACACACACACACACACACACACACACACACTTGTAGAGGTTTTTGCTTTAATCCTCCAGACTTCACACTGCATAGTTCTGTGAAGCTCAGGAAGAGCTCGAAGTTATTCAGGAGAGAATCTGAGCCCTGAGACAAGATATGAAAGATAAGAGTTTTGAACACGTCAGGAGACGCTGGAATTTAAAAAACAGTTTCTGATTCTGAAAGGATTTTAACAACAGTTCTTCCAGAAAGCACAATTCAGACACCAAACATGTCTTGGCTGATCAAAGCCTTTACCTCCTTTGGGGTAAAAGGAGGATTTGCGTACAAAAAAACCCCAAAAAATTTTAAACTCATACTTGTTCCACTCCAAGTACACTGTATATCGACTTTTTTTTTTTTTTTAAATTTTCAAAACCTCAAAAAATATTGTCATGTCTTTTAACTATCTCTTTCATCCCTGACATCGATGTTTTGCCTTTAGAGTTTTTCTTTAAGCACAAACTATTTGAGGTTTAAAAGCAAATTCAAAATGTGCTGGGGTCAGACATCACAGTACTCCGTTCTCCTGAGTAACTGAAGACTTGCAAAAAAATTATCACTACAGATATTTTTATTTAACATTTCAAAACAGGAAGATAAATGAAACCTTTGGTAAAATGTAAAATAACCTTAAAAAAGTCAAATCAGCTACTTAATAAACAGAGAGAGTAACAGTGGAGTTGGTTAGTGTTACAGGACGCACAATACTCACAGTGCTCTCAGAGAAGTGTTATGATATTAAATTACAGTAGTGATACATCATATCTAGGGGTGTTACGATGTCACGGTTAGTCACGCAGCGACTCCTCAAAAATTTCATAACCCTTTCCAACACTACAGCAACCTCCATTTCTGTCTCTCTAACGGAAACACTCCGATGCTAAATTCATTTTGCTTGCTGTGTGTGCACTCAAAGCGAATCATTTTCAGAGTGTGGAACCGATTCCAAAGCTTTGGGGTTGACTGAGTTTCTTTTTTAATGCCTTTAATGTCTTTTTGGGCTCAACTTCAATACGAACCAAAAGCAGGACAGAGATGTGATGACTTGACACACAAGATTTATGAACAACATACTGTATATTGCTTCTGAGAAAATTAGACAGTTTAGTGTTTATTAGTGTTTATCGACGAGTTGTCATAGAAACTACCGACATTTTGGCCAAAGTAGCGTGAGATAAAAACAATTGGGGAATTTGATCTTTTCGTTGTCCTGTTGGTTTTTGTTATATATTCAAGAATGTGCAAAGCGATTTTCATACAAAGATTTTGTAATAAATTTTCACCCCTGGCTGTGTGTTTGGTATTGTGATACCGTGATATTTTTAGACCAGGTTATCATACCGTGAAAAGTTCAGACCATATCACCAACCTCTATCTTACTATAACTTTTTTAGGGCAAGTCTTTTTTTATTTTTTATTTTTTTGCACATTTGCTCAGTGTGAGCTTCTTTGTGTTCATCATGTGTGTTTGTCAGTTTATTTATTTTTTTGCGCTGGAGAAACTTGGGCACAGCTTGTTCGAACGTCCTGAGCTCTCTGCGGTAATTAAACGCGCTCAGCTTGGGTGTCAGGCGTAGCTGGAGGGCCAAGCTCAGGCACGGGTGAACAGCTGCAGCAGAAACTTGAACCTTTGCTGTCTTCATTCATACTGGACTCCTACTACACCCCCCTCCCTTCTTCTCCACCTCTACATGACAAAGTCCAGCTCAGCTCCTCTCCTCCTCCTCCTCCTCCTCCCCTCTCTGACTCTCCTGTTGCATTTGAATGTGAAAAGCTTCTTATGTGTGGTTGCCTAGCGGTGGGGAAGAGGAGGAGGAGGAGGAAGAAGACGAAGGGGGGTCATTAGCAAGATGTGGCCCTCTTAGCATGTGGCTAAGATATGAGTCTGGTGCCGTGTTATAATTATGATGATGTAGGCAGCGAAGAGGTTGAGGGTTCAGGAAAGGGATTCTTGGTCATTTTGCGTGAGGGATTCACCTCTGCCTGCCTGTGCACTTCAAGAGAGAAAGAAAAGGGAGGAGGCCTGTATTGTTCCGCAGCAGGGAGGGGTGGGTGGAATAGGGCTATCAGTTCCACTCAGATAACCCCCCACAACGTCATTGGCCCTCTGGCCATGCCGTGACCCCTGGGGCCTGAACTCTGTGGTCATGTGACCAAGCTGAAAGTGACCAGCAGGCTCGACTGGGAGGAGGAGGATCAGAGCCAGAAGGAGCTGAGAGGAGAGGAGAGGACAGCAGGAGAGAGAAAGACAAGAAGAAGGACAGAGAGAGAGAGAGAGAGAGAGAGCGTCATGAGGCCTAAGCCCTACCCGACGAGGATACACTTATGACTGAATGGCAGGAGAGACATGAGATGGATTCATGGGAAGGTGAGCAAAATGGGAAGAAGGAAAGAACGAGTGAGCTCGGCTGTTGCTCTTATTTTTCTTGTTAATGCTGGATGTGGTGCTGGACACATAAAAATCTAGTTCCTGTACGTGTGTCGTAGATAACGCTCTGAGGTTTAAAAGAATAAGTTAGAAGATCTCAGAATGGTGAATACAGTGAGTGGAAAAATCCTTGAATTCTGTGCGTCTTGAGAAGTGTGGGTGTGTGTGATGAGTAAAGGCGCAATAGGAAGATTGCTGTTTCTACACAATTAATTGGTGTTACAGTTATGAGAAGCTAGTATGGGCCTGGTACTGTGTGTGTGTGTGTGTGTGTGAGAGAGAGAGAGAGAGAGAAATGGTCAGAAGTATTACATAACAGAGGAAATGTAAACAGCTGGCTCTGCAGTAATCATGTAGAGTGCTGAGAAAACATCTACTGTAGATGTGCTATAATGCTAATAATGTGAAGGTTGTAGTGTTTTTGTGTGATGTTTCATGATGCAGCACGCATGATGTTTGGGGCGTGTGTGTGTGTGTGTGTGTGTGTGTTTGCTATGTGGTATGCAGGCTGCATCCCATCTGGAAAAGGTTTTCAGTGCAGCTTTGTTCATGCAATGAGGAATGAGGAGCGGGGGTCAGCAGGACCTGGCGCTCATCTGGTTAAAAAAAAACCCCCGACACACACACACACACACACACACACACAGGCGGACCCCCCCTCCTGCCCTCCTCCTACTGTAGCCCAAACTTCACCCCTCATTCCTCCCGGGTTTTATCACTTTGACTTCAGTTCCTCCTCAGCTGATCATAAAACCAGCATCGTAACATTTGTTTAGCTCAAGAACAACAACGACAAAAAAAACCCACAAATATGGTGTGGGGAAAAAAACATTAGTTTTTTTTTTTGTTAGTTAATTAAAAAACATTGGCCTTTTTTGTGCTTGATGAAAATTATTGGCGAAAACATTTAAATATTGAAATGTTTTATCATCACATTGTGGCAAATCTTATTGTGAGATCTTTAAACATTCCTGTCTTACATTTTTGTCTTTCCCTCTCAACATTTCAAACGAATGCTTCCTTAATCATTAACATCCTCCCACTCGTTCACTCGTTCTGACGTGATATTAGCTTCCCGAAGTGCGAATGTTAGTTTTATGCTAATCCGCCCGCGTGCTTCCTGGCGGCTTCCTTGCAGCGATTTGATGTGATGATATCGTCACGTTGCGATACGAGGTGTGAAGTGTGCTCCCTCCGTTGTTTTTCTTTCATCCATTTGGTGGAATTGTAATGCTGTCACACACTCCTTGAGGTTTAGCGGTATCAGGATGTCATTAGCACCTTTAAGGAATCTTTAAGGGAATGTTGCAAAATTGTGGATTGTAGCTTTAACATTTTTTTTTTTTTTGCAGATCTTTCTGGATAAAACTAGCTCAGTTTAAAGGTTTAAGTGTGAAAGACAGTCGAATTAAAATGGCGTCAGTCACAGCTGAATATGACCGAGGGTGCTATGCAAAAACGCCATTGTGTGTGTGTGTGTGTGTGTGTTTCAAAAGCCCCTACTGTACAAAGCCCCACCTCCGCTGCTAATCCTATTGAGCGTGCTGCCCCTGCCCTACTCCTGTGTTATTGTTACCAACAGGAGGGAGGGGATGAAGATTTCTCAGGGTTCCCCCTCTCTTGCTTTCTCTCGCTCTCTCTCTGTCCCTCTCTCCCTTCTTCCTCTTTTCCGTTTTTCCATTTCTCCCTCTCATCAGTCACTCTTCCGGGCAGGAAGTCACCTCTCAGCGGCATCTGTGGGTGGACTGGGTGGTGAGGGGGTGCTGTGTAGGCTGATCTGTATGTGTGTGTGTGCATACTTATGGGGGAAGGGACTCAAACTTGTGTGTGTGTGTGTGTGTGTGTGTGTGTGTGTGGATCAATAGCTGTAGAGGAGGTCTGTAAAACAAGGTTGAAGTGATAAAGCAAACCCATGCACTCTGATGGCCGTTTATACGTTTATACTGGATCTCACACACACACACACACACACACACACACACACCTTTACCTTTGTGTCTTTTGAGATGAAATCGGAGCTGCACACACATTACACATCACACAACACACACACACACACACATCTGATAGCTCTGTAGAGCAATAAAGGTGCTATTTTGACATCATCAGGATCGATCGATTGAGTCTCGGTGCTTTGAACACGTGAACACGAGTCTCTTTTTTCCTGTCTCTGTAGCTCGGGTTGCCTTTGAAGCCGTTTCTAATGTGTAACCTCACACACTCGATTGAGAACGAAAGGTTTCCACTCGTCCTTCAGTTTATAATGATGCTCCTACACCAGGGTACGGTGTCTCCTCTCAAAACATGTATTAATATGTGAATATAATAGAATCGTTCACATATTAGGTATATTAGGGAAATGATACTACTCCCTTGGGGATTTTTCTATTCCTGAATCTTGTAATGACAAGAAACAAACTACTTATTCTAAAATGATACTGATATTGGCTTTGATACGATAAGAATAATAAATTAGATAGTAACGGTGATATGGCAAAAAATATATCACGATACTCAAAGGCATTTCTACACTATCTTATATACCACGATACGCACAGTTGCATTTTTTTTTAAACTTGTTCAGTGATATTTTATTTAATGGCTACAAAAAAAAAACAAACAAAAAAAAAAAACACTGAAACAGAGAAGAAACACCCTATGAAAAATTTAACATTACAGTTTTGAAGATTAAGTCTGAAATTTTAAGACCATATCAGCTGCTTCCAGTCACTTTGTAATTCATTATTGTTATTCTATTTTTTAAAATTATTATTTTGAAAAACATTATCACGATATCCACAATATCTCAGAAAAGTATACTGTGACATAATTTATCACAATATCAGTACTGTATTGTCATATCGTCCAGTCCTATTAGTTTTGTATTAACATTTATTTTTCTAGTTCAAACAGTATTTATATTTGTTTTTTTTTATGTTTTTTTGTTGTTGTTGAGCTTTAGACTGCGAGAAATGAGTACAACATACATTTAAAAGCATCAGATTCAAGTTAACAGTTAGTTTTACAGCTATGGTAACTAATAAATAATAACAATTTTGTTAATAGTAGTAAAATTGCTGAGCTCCCCAGACCACTTTAACGTAAAGATCTTTCCAGGGATTTCATTTTTCCCCTGATTACAGCCCAAAGCACTGTAATTGTGTATTAAATTCACACACACGCATCACATTTCACACCAAACTTCCAAAACCTTGGAATTGTGCTTGTTTGTGGAAAACATCCAGACTTTGGCCTTCATAAAAATCTCCCCTTTTTTCTCTCTTTCTCTTTCTTTCTTTATCCTGACTTTAGTTTAAAAAAAAATCGGAAATTCCAAGGCCTCAGATCAAAGCGTGTGGCATGGCATAGCTCATGTTGGAGATAAGAAAGAGAGGTTTAGCAGGACGGTCTGGAGGATTAAAAGCCGAGGTTATCTCGCTGATGGCTGATCAATAGAGTTGAGGGCGATCTTGTGATGTTTGCACATATCTCACGTATTGATTGTGACTACAATAGCTACAGAAAGTCCAAATGGGCAGAAATAACACACACTCGGAACTGAACACACTCGTGCAACAGCGGCTTCTTAGCAGAGAGACTCGTTCTGGTTTCCCTCTTGGCCTTGATACTTTTCATACTAGCTTGTTAAGCTAAATTGCTATGTTAAGCTAAAGCACTATGTTAATGTTAAGTACAGGTTTTACAGCTGTTCATTATTAGAAAACCCGAACCTACTTTTCGGTAAATAAACGCAGGCTTTTCAAACAACCAGGCTGCCTGATAAGCCGAATGTTTTAAACGACCTAGACCTACTTACAGTACTGTGAAAAAGTATTTGCCTCCCTGTTTCTGTTAGCACACTAATGTCTCTAAGATGACGCAAAGAAGGTTACACAGCAAGACAACTGACCTGAAAAGCTGACGAGTGGATTAGTCCAAGCCTCGACTCGAACCTGAGAAAAAACCCTGAACAGAAAGCTTGAAAAATGTATCTGAATTAAATATTACTGATTCCTTGTTTATTTATTTATTTATTTATTTATTTATTTTTATGATTTTGTTGTAGGAAACTTCTGGCCCTGTATTCGAGCAAGAAGTTTCCATAGCTCAGATTGTGTTTGAAGATTTATTGTTAATCCTGTTTAGAATGTGTAACATCCATGTAGTTAATAAATACACACACATACGTAATGGAACAAAAGCTTAACATCCTGTTCAAATTACACTATTCTTTAAAAAATATTGTATATTCCAAAAATTTGAAAGCGTTAACTGTGACATGCATGCGGCAAAGAAGGGAATCTGGGGGGCAAAAACTTTTTCACGGCACTGTATGCAAGCATGGTGGTAGCTGAAGAACCAAAAGCAGCTGACTTCATTAACAAATGCTAATGAGAGAAGCTGAGACGGCTTCGGTGCTCGGAGGGGGAGGAAGTGGAGGGCTTTCTTATGCAATCCTCTGATTCATTCATGCTTTGGCTTTGGGTCAGTCTGAAAAAAAAAAAAAAAGATGGTACCTTTAAGTGTATGTTTAAAGCTTTAAAGGTAATTAATATGTTCCAAATATGTACCTTTAATCATTTTCTTAAAGGTGTATTCACGTTTCCAGGTGAAAGATATCATATTAAAGGTACACAAGATAAGCGTACGACCCCATTGTCCTGTTTATTACCCTTTTTTTTTCCCTGAGACCAGGGGCGTGGAGAACGAGTGGAAAAGTACAGCAGCGCTGGAATGCTCCATCCTCAACTCTAAACTAGTTTAATTCCAATGAAAGAAAAAAGCTCTGTCCCCTCTTTCTATTTCTCTCTCTATCTTTCTATCCCTCTGAACCCAGCCTCCATTTTCTAGCCGCGCTCCTATATCCAGTCTTCCCATCCTCCGAAACGAATGTACATTAGCATAAACCTCTCCCCCTCCACCCCGTCAGTAGTAACAATGGTATCTTCCTTCTCCTTGTAGCTATGTTAGTATTAGTATGATTTGTTTTTCTGATAAACTTTGAATCCTGTGCATAATGAAGAAAAAAAAATCTGGAATTTTTTAGACTCTTTGAATAAAATACGAAGCGGTACTATCCTTGTCTCTAGGGTGGTACATGTTTTGTACCTTTAATACTTCTCGTTCACCTAGAAATGTAGACAGAGCGTACCTTTAAAATGATTTAAAGTACAGAATTATGTTAGTAGTAAATTAGTAAAGATTTAAAGATGCACTTCGAGGTAACATATACATATTAAAGGCGCAGAAGGTTTATGTTTGATAACACCACCCCAGCAACAGTTCTGATAAGTATGGTTTTTTTTTTTCTGAAAAAGTGTACAAAAATGATGACTGTTTTGATATTAATTACAGTTAAACAGCTCAAATTAAAGCTCAAAATAGTTTTATTCCACTTTATGATCATAAATTAACCAAAAACAGGCCTTTCTTTCATTGCTAATGTACATTTAAGCCTGTATTATCAATGTGAATTAAAATAAAACAGCTCTTTAGTGACATGAATCTACTGCAACTTCATGATAAACGTGTAAATATAATAATAAATATATTACATATCTATAAAGAGCTCCTGATTTAATAAAGCAACATGTAATATAGTGTTTAGTCAGATAATTATCTACAGCTGAACTCACTACGTTCACACTTGACTGGTTTTCAGTTGAAGCCTAAATTTGTGCAGCCTTAATTCTTCCTGTAATCAGAAATGCACAAATCGATGTCATTTTATTGATCGAAAATGTGTTAAAAGTTTAGATCAGAGAAAATGTTTCAGAAATTAAATCAGTGCTTAATGAAGGTTAGGATAATGTATGTGGAAGATACTGATGATGCAGTCCACCTGGCTGGTGTGTGCAGTGTATACAGTACAGTGTGTGTGTGTGTTTATCGGAAACACGAACAGCTGTTGTCCAGCAACGCTGTGTAAAAAGCACTGATCTGGCAACTCCCACTCCTGCTGAAGTTTGGAATGAAACCAGGCCTGACCTCCGGCTAACAATGCACAATTTAATAGAGCCATTAGGGGGTCTGAGGAATCTCTCTCTCTCTCTCTCTCTCTCTCTCTGTGTGTGTGTGTGTGTGTGTGTGTGTGTGTGTGTGGAGGGAGGGAGGGAGGGATATACAGCCCAAGGCAAAGGGTTCAAGATGAGGCTGAATGCTGAATGCCTTTTGCATTCCCCCTCCTTTTCTGGTGCAAAACCTGCTGTTTGTGTGTGTGTGTGTGTGTGTGTGTGGTGACTTTTGTTCTGGCTTGCTAAAAAATCTAGTGCTAATTTTTCAGCAAGGATTAAACTTCAAAATCAAATATAAACCCAGCTCCTCTCACTTTTTTCTAGAAAAAAAACTTCATTGTGACACACTGGAAACTTTTTGCATTTGTGTGAGTGTGTGAGTGACAGGGCAGCCTGAGACGGAGGCGGGCCTCGTGAGGTGACGCTGTGGGATCAAGTGGGTGAAGGTGTGAGGGAACTCCAGGTTTATATGGTGGCCATGCACTTGAAAGAGAGGGGCGACAAATTTGGCCAATCAAAGAGGTCTGACGTGTGAATAAAGGAAGCCGGCGTTGGGAGCGGCGCGCTCTCGCTCTAGGAAGTCGGCCATTTCACGTAGGCTGGCCCATAATTTACGATCACGAATGCATCCTGCATAACACTACTCGCGCTGTAAGAACCAGGCAAATGGTCTGCAGAGGAGGGAAGTCAATGTTACTGTAAAGCATTTGGACTCCTTTTAATGACAAAGGGTCTTCAAACAGGCACACAGCATTTATAGATAGATAGATGGATGGATAGATAGATCACTTTATTCATCCCAGAGGGAAATTCACAAGCTGCTGTAATCAGCTGCCACTAGCATGACGCCATGTTTATAACATGTGTATTACACGTTTGGACGTTTGATCTCGTTGTGCATGAATTCACTACAAGTTTTTAGAATTGCTGTTAGTGCTACAGACTAAACACAAACATACAGTGCTATTTTTAAAGCAATGGGGGTCAATACTTCTGCAATCACAACTTTTGCGTAAATAATTGTGCATACTGTATTGAATCTTCTTCCCATTTCAGTATTACAGGTATTTTGTGTCGATTCATGACACACTCCAGTTTCATTTCAACACTGCAAAAATATTCAAGGGGAGTGAATACTTATGCAAACCTGTAGAATGGCAATCAAAACCCCACTGAAAACCTAAATGTGTATTTAAATAGGGTTTATTAAAGACATACACGTGCACTGTGGAACAGTTGAGTCTAACAGCGAGTATAAATTTTATATAATACTGCTATCCTGCTATAAGTGAAATATTTATTTGTTAATTTTATTTGTATAGCACTGATTACATCTACAGAATCCACGTGAGACTTAAATGATTTCGGGATACACACATTTCTCAAATTTTAGGACTCATCACTTGACCAAAATGCTGCTTAAAAATATCCTTTAACTTTTGTCAGTTTCATTACTTCTCTTTCTTTTTATGTGTCTCGTTAACGGCAGCGCATAATTTAGGAACCTGTGTGTATATTCTGTGCATATCTGTGTGTGTGTGTGTGTGTGTGTGTGTGTGTGTGTTAGATTTCTTTTTTTATTTCTCCGCTCTCTAGCACTAGCGACAGTGACTAGCCTAGCTAGCATTTCTGTTCTGATCTCACCAGCTTTGTGGCTTGGGTGTAATCAGCATGTGTATCAGT
>CM040461.1:27243958-27254362 GCA_022758105.1 Pangasianodon gigas
TTTTTTTTTTTTTTTTTTTTTTTTTTAAGGAGTATCCTAGGTATCGTTCATATTTGTATAGATCACATTTTAAAATCTATATTTTTCCTCATGCAGTCTTTTTTAAATGTGAGTATGTCTATTTTTTGCTGGAACAAATTTGTAATTTAAACTTTTTGTAATACAGCAATAAAGCTGCCACATGGATTTATTTATAAAATAAGTGTTGCATATGTGAAGCCCCATGCAGCACTGCGCTTTATTCGTCAGTGTTTCTTTTTCCATGGTGGAGTTGATGTGTTGTAAATGAAAAAAGGAAAGCCTACTGAGCAGCATAAGCCTAATCCATCATTGTTTGTGTGGCTGGATCCCGGCGGCTCCTGCAGGGCCGGTACAGTATGCTAAAGCTCTCGCTCAGCACGCCTCAGGCATCTCAAAGCCCCACACATTCACATGCTAATACACTGGAAAGGCTTTTTCAAACTCTTCATTTAACAGCGAGAGGGAGAAAGAGAGATTAATTCTTAGTGGTCTCACAGGTAGCTAAATTCCTCACAGCCTTGTTTGCTATCAGACTAAACAATGTCTGCAGAGAGGGAAAAATCCCGAGACTCTCTCCAGCGCTCAGCCCCGCTATCTCTCGTGCACTGCTGACCTCGAGAAGGCCGCTGCGCTTACAAAAGAGAAAGCCACGCAGCAGGGCTTTTCAGAGCCACTGTAATCGTACTGTCTCTTACAAGAGTAAATGGCATGTCAGATGGTTTGAATGGCCTGTTCTTGACTCCGCTGTAACGACAGGCTCGAGGAACTCCCTCTCATACGGAAGGAGAAAAGGCTCTGGGCCATGACCCTGCTTTTATGACTTGAACTCTTCGTTAATAGCCCCCCAGCCCCGGCAGTTGACCCCACTGCATTCTCCAGCAACTGCAGCTTTTTCCTTCTCTCTCTCTCTCTCTCTCTCTTTCTCTCTCTCTCTCTCTTTCTGTGTGTTTCTCATTCTTCATGTTTAAATTTTTCTTTAGTCAAAAGCAAATCTGAAATTTCTGGAGCGTTACAGTGACTCATTGGCATCTTTTCCCTAATAATACGTCTCAATCATTTCTTTGAAATAACGACTTATTCAGAGTGACGCGTGCATCGAAGCTGTCCCGAGTCTCTGCGGGGGGTCGAGGCTCCAGCAGGCCGCTGAAAGCACTCAGTAAGAGATCTCATTGAAGGATGAAGAGAGCGAGGCAGGGCTCGCGTTTCCGCCGCTCTGAGTTTGAACCCTCTTCCTGCCCAGTCAGCCGTGACACAGCGGCCGTGAGCCGGCACATTCCCCCTCAGCAACACACCACGCAGCATTACCACACCACTCGCCCATCTGCTCAAGGCCTTGCTGAAAGACGTGTGCGCTGTGTGTGGCTTCTTGTTTTTGAGTATCTGTTTTTTTTTAGGTTTTTGAGAATTACAGTTTTAAAAGTTTTAAATCCTTGGAATATTTTTCTAGTTTTTTTCTCCTATATTTTTCTAATATTTTATTTGACCAAAAGCCTCCATATTTGTCTGTTTTAAATAAAAACATTTAATAAAATACTTTCATTATTTCTTCTTTTTTCACGTACATTTTCTCTCATTTCACCCATATTTTCCCTCTATTTTTTAAAAAAGCAGATTTTTCTTCTGTGTATGCTCCTCATTTCTTCAGTGTAGTGTGTTTAGTAATTTGATTGTGTGTAGCCGGCGCAGGTAGAGGGAGTAAACGTAACCTTATATGTCATTCTGGATGTTGAGTGAAACCTGGACAGGAGTGAAAGCTGACACTGCGGCGAGTCATCCAGAGAGAAGTGGCTCCTGCTACAGCATGTCATGCAGCATGCGTGTGTGCACTTGTGTGTGTGTGTGTGTGACCCGTGTGTGGCTTCATTAGCTGCGCTTGGCTGCAGGTAGAGAGCTAACCCTATTTCTTTCCCCCTCCTCTCTCTGTGTGTGTGTGTGTGTGTGTGTGTGTGTGTGTGCACGCAGTAGATGACCAGGCTGAGCAGCGCTCCTGTCTCATCTGCGGAGACCGAGCCACCGGACTGCACTATGGCATTATTTCCTGCGAGGGCTGCAAGGGCTTCTTCAAGCGCAGCATCTGCAACAAGCGCGTGTACCGCTGCAGCCGTGACAAGAACTGCGAGATGTCACGCAAGCAGCGCAACCGCTGCCAGTACTGCCGCCTGCTCAAGTGTCTACAGATGGGCATGAACAGGAAAGGTGAGACACGAACCTGAGAGAGAGAGAGAGAGAGAGAGAGAGAGAGAGCGAGCATCTTCAATCTGTTCACCAACAAACATTGACACAACATCACTTACTCTGAGTTATGGCTATGCAATAAAATACTGTAATTATTACAGCCTTTTCTTTTATACTATATAATAATTCAATCAAAATACGACTGCTTATTAGTCACAGTTAGCAATAGGGATGGGCGATATGTATCATAATATACTGAAACTGTGATAAATGACATCATATCAAAGATCATATCACGATACTTAAACACATTATATATCACGATATTAAGGTTTGCTAACAAACCGCTAGCAAAGTTGTTGCATTTCAAAAATTCTTTCATTTAAAAAATTATTTGAAATAATTAATGAACAGTGACAGTGTATCACGATATCAATATTATAATCATCATATCTCCTAGTGTTTAGTTGGGTTTTAAAATGATTTTGGTCCCAGTTGTATCATTTTCCCAATATCATACATCATGAAAGTATCATCAGGTATTGTGATATGATATCATAGTATCGTGATATGATATTTTTCACATATCATTCACTCTTAGTATGCAACCAAATACTGTAAACTAAATGGTAAGCTTTTGTTTTAACGTACCAGGTTTATCATAATCCATTCAGTCTATCATAACTAATCTTTACAATATTATCATTATTATTAGCAGATGAAGCTCATTACTTAAAATTTCACGTGAATTTCGACCTTTTCTAAATATCACATATTAAAATGTAAATGTATTGACTATGTGTACAAATATCAGTAAATAAAAAGGGATAAAAAAAAAGTAAAAGGAAAAAAAAAGGATACAATTTGAAACAAAATCTTTCAATGTGGTTATAAACAAAAATGATTAACATTCAATTCAATTCAATTCAAAAGCTTTATTGTCTATCCCAAATAGGGTAGAAAATTGTCTTTAGACAAAAGGCTCAACACACAAACAATACAAATAATCATCACACTTTACATTATATACATCACTTCACAACTATAATAATACATAAAAAATTCATTTTAAGATCCTATTTAAACATTCAGGTCTAAAATGATTAAAAATTGTAGAAAATTTCATTTTTGAACCAAATATATCAATATTCTTGAGAAAATTTGAGCAGTTTAGGACTGATGTGTGATGCAGCTGATTTCGGAGGTTAAAACTGGTTTTAAAAAGCTCAAGTGTTTGTTGCAGTCGAATTTTTTTTTTAAAATTATTTTATTTGCGTAGAAAGTATAAGAGTATATAAAGATTTACCAGAGCCTTGCTGTACTGAGAATGGCAGATAGTCTAGTATAGCTTTGAGAGAAATCAGGATAATGATTTATCTTAAATTACCGTAATGCTCTCAAGTGATTTGGAGATTTTTTTTTAAGATCTTAAATCTTACTAAAACAGTTTTAAATTGAAAGTGTGGATTGAAGCTGTAAGAATTTGTGATCACAATTGAAATCTCTCTCTTTATCTGTCTTGTCTCTGGTTTAACAGTAAAAGAGGCCGGGTGTGGCTTGGTATTTGCTTAGAGCGGTTTACGGTCACATTTTTGCCCTCCAAACACACCTGAACACGCCGTCTCGAACACTGAGTACCTGAATGTGCTGGAAAAGCCGAAAATGTGGACTGTGTTTGGGATGTGAACATGATTCTCTTTACTCGAACATGACTGAATTGTTTCTACACATATTACAGCACAGAAACTCCTGAGTTCATTTCCTTTGTTATTAAAGAGATCATAAATAAGGAGTGAAAAAGGTCTATGGCCTTTTGGTTGAACTCGCATCGCCCCCTAGTGGACACACTGTGCAAACACACTCCATGTTACAGGCTGTAATGCCTTGTTTAGTCCCCAGTAAAGCTGTAGCTGAGGAAAAATATGCCTGAATGATTAAAAAATACTGATATCGATGAAAAAAGACTTGCTGATTTGAACTCAGTTCAGGCGACACTGACTTATCCACTTTTCCTCCACATTCTTTTCATTCACCTTTTACCACTTTATTCACCGAGCGTCCTTCAAGCAGTGCGCCTGTTGTCATTCTTCGCTCCTTAGTTCATTGTCCTTCAATAAGAGACACATTTTTTATGCATTTATAAAGAAAATATTTTTGTGCTTTAATTTTTTTTTTTTAAAAAACGTTAACATTACAAATAAATGTAGAAATTATAGAAACGTTGTGCTATATTTAACCTATATGATTTACAGTGCATTTATGCTACATGTCCTAATATATCTCTTTTAACTCTCACAGTGCAGGGAGAAGATTGAGGAGTTAAGATATAACGTTTAAGAATAAAGCATGTATTAAATCCTTTAGCGAGCCTGAGATATTCAATGTACTAATGCTGAAGATTGCAGGACCTGCTTTCACACACAGTGTGTGATGATTTAGACATGCATGCTGACAACCTGGAGGAGAAAACAGTGTTAATTACATCATCAGCTGATTTACTGCTTGATTTGCTTCTTGTACAGTTATAATTTCTAAGCCGTGGATTATTGCGTTGTGTGTTTCAGCGATCAGAGAGGATGGCATGCCAGGCGGAAGGAACAAAAGCATCGGGCCTGTTCAGGTAAACTGAAAAATAAAATTTTTCCATCAGTTTGGTTTTCTGTTCCTCCTCTGCCCTGCTCTTGTTGTCTTTTCTCTTTTTTGTGCCTCTTTGAGACAGTGAGAGAAGTTCCTCTACATGTGCACCGCCTTTGTCTCGTAGAGCGATATGGACGTGGATGTCGACATGTTGAATTGTGTCGGAGTGAATTAGGACGTGGCGCCCTCTCCGCAGTCTAAATACGTTAATTTCATTAGCGGAATGTCTTTCCTTCAAGGCCGCAGCTCGGCTGAATGCACCTTCTTGTCATTCTTCTCATTCACTCTCTGTTAGCCTCATCATATCGCTGTGTTTGGGTATCTTTATTTTCTTGCGAGCGCACGTGTGCGTGCGAGTACCTTTGGAGAGAGAGTGTTTAATTCTCATATCGAGCAAAATGTTCTTTTGTGATTCTTGAAATGCCTAATTATCAGGACTGCGGTCTGTGCTAGCGTGGGTCATGCGCTATTATGAAACCCCGCGTGTGGGCTGACAAATAGCTGGCTCTGAATGGCTAAATGTGTATGCGCACACGTCTGTGTGCGAGTGTGTTTGTGTGGCCTCTCTTTTTCGCCTGTGTGTATGTTGGGGCTACATTAGTCGTGCAGAGTGCAGTCATTAAGCTTTAGACTCCATTCAGAGTGATGTGCCATATGTGCTGTGTAGATTGGAAGGGGGAGAGGCGTTATGAAAGCTCAGCTTTGTTGTGGCTCTGTAAAGCCCCCGATGAGCCACGGATGCAGCCTACGCCGGGCAGTTTGACCCTGCACATTCATGCCATCGCCCCACACACACACACACACACACACACACACACACACACACACACACACACCTGAACCCCTCCACGCGGCTGAGCTGCTGAGGAGCAGAGCGCATGTTAAAGCCAGAAACACTCACACTTTTGAAATGCTAATTTCTCTCTGTGCACAATCAACAATAGAAAAGTTTTTTTTAGAAAACATATAACTTCATTCCTGCTTCTCTCTCTCTCTCGCTCTTTCTCCCTTACTCGTTCTTTCTACCTCTCGTTCTTTCTGTCTCTCACTTTTTCTTTATATTCCTTTCATTGCTCCCCCCCCACCTTGTCTCTCTCACTTGTACTGTCAATCTCTTTTCTTCTTTATAACTCTTGCTTGCTATGTTTTCTATTTCGTTGATGTCTATTTCTCTCTCTGTCTCTCTCTGTCTCTCTCACTTGCATTGTCTGTCTTACTTCTTCCTTTTGCTTTCTCTCTGTGCGAGTCTCTCTCTCTATCTCTGTCGCTCACTCTATCTGTCTCTTTTTCTCTGCCTTTCTTCTCTGCCTTTCTCTTTGCCTCTCTCTGTCTATATCTCTCCTTTTCTCTGACTCTATTTATTTCTCTCTCATTCTCTGTCTATCTTTCTCTGTGTCTCT
Source organism: Pangasianodon gigas (assembly GCA_022758105.1). Lineage (NCBI taxonomy): Eukaryota > Metazoa > Chordata > Actinopteri > Siluriformes > Pangasiidae > Pangasianodon > Pangasianodon gigas. Next base: position 27,250,192 of record CM040461.1, read on the forward strand.
CTGCTTCTCTCTCTCTGTCTGTCTGTCTGTCTCTCTTTAGATCTCGGATGAGGAGATAGAGCGGATCATGTCTGGTCAGGAATTTAAGGATGAGGCCAACATGGCAGAGCACACCTGGGGCAACAATGGCGACAGCGATCACAGTTCCCCTGGCAACGGCGTCTCCGATGGCAACCAACCTTCTCCCGCATCCACACTCTCCTCCAAGTAAGCATTTAATGACTGTCAAAGCCGCCGCTCCGTACCCACAGATCAGACATGCCTTTGACACGTGTCTTTTGTCTCCTGTCCTCCTGTGCTGCAGTTGTGACAATGAAATGCACAATAAAGCTAGCTCAGCCCTGACAAGCGCCTCTGATTCCATCACTATTCACAGGGTTTGGGGAAAAATCATTTTCACATCACTTCAAATAGAGCTGATCAGTCAGGACGTAATTTCTGTCTGACCTTTGTTTCTTTATTTTTGCATTGTTAGGACTGTGATAAATTACTTCTATACTAGCCAGTTTATTAGGAACACCTCCTTTGGCTTGGATCTGTCACTTATTATCTACACTTATTGTCTTATCAAGACAGTCATTAGGCATACAGTTATTATGACATTATTTAGAAACCCCAACGACCCTTGTATCACTGCCATGTCAATAATATCTTATCACCAAAATAATAATAATCATATCTGGTAACTTTCCTTTTCTGCAATATCACTATTATCTATATTTTATTCCCATCCATATTTATATTTTACACACCATTTAAACACCCCAAACTCTTCAGTCTTCTTCTGTTTTAGTGTTACTGAGACATAATGTCTGCAGTGCACCTCTTTGTAATCCCTCTCTCTCTCTCTCTCTCTCTCTCTCTCTTTTTCTCTCTCCCTCTTCTCGTCTTTCCCTCTCCTACCTGCAGTCGCTCGGTGGAGCTGAATGGCTACACGGCCGCTCTCAGGGAGCAGTACATCGGCAGCGCCGTTGCCCAGCACTACCAGTTCCTGCCTCACCTGTTCAGCTACGCGGCGCAGCCCCGCAGTCTGTACCCTCAGAGTCATACCCTCATCAGCCAGCTGGTGGCAGCAGAGGAACTGGCACCACTGGGCACTCCCATGCTCATCGAGGACGGGTGAGCTCGAGCTCTCACTGGCCTTCATTTTCCAATGATCAGTGAATACATGCACTGAAGTGACTTACAGAATCCTACATAAAGCCCAGTTCAATATTAAATTTTATATATATATATATATGTGGAAATACACAAGAATCTGTTGTCCTGTCTCGTTAGTGTTCACTGGCCTGTGTATTTATTGTATATTTTTGCACTTTATGCAGTCCTGTGTATATGAGTCATATAGAGGAATGACAGCTAAAACCCACCTCTCTTGAACCTACAGTGGTTAATTCTCAAAATGCTCAAGTGTCTTCACCAAACCAAATGCTGACCTTGATACCACATTAAGTGCCACACTAACGGTGCTGAAATGGCATCATGGAAGGGGAAAAAACAGCCAGGAATATTTATAATATAAAATGGACACTAGAAAATGGTTAAAACTGTATAAGAAGTGTTACTTGTAATGAACATATAAAGTTTTCTAAATGCAAAAAATAAATACAGTTATGAACAGGAAGGTATGTAATTCTTTTTTCTCCTCATACAGGGGAACATGCAGGCCGCAAATACAACAGACAAACTGTGTTATCATATGGTTTTGTTTTTTTTTTCAGTTTGGTGTCAGTCCTTTTTCATGACCTGTATCTCATGCAAAACTAAATGCAGGATTAAAAATGTTCAGTTTCCGTCAATTTAGTGAAGTCTTGCATTATTGTATCCAATAAGAGGTCAGAACTTGTCTACCTAATGCCTTATAGAGTATTATTACTTAAACATGTATCATATTCGTGTCTGTTGCAGGTACCGGGTGACCCAGGTGGAGCTGTTTGCCCTGCTGTGCCGCCTGGCTGATGAGCTGCTCTTCCGTCAGATCTCGTGGATTAAGAAGCTGCCGTTCTTCTGCGAGCTCTCCATCGAGGACTACACACGCCTGCTGAGCGCCACGTGGCAGGAGCTCATCCTGCTCGCCTGCCTGACCGTCTACAGCGCCCAGATCCTGGGAGACCTCGCCAACGTCACCGACAAGTACACACCGTCCGATCACGAGCTTCAGGGGTGAGTCACTCAGGGCAGGAGCTGACAGAATTAGTACAGAGGAGGAAGACACAGGCACTTCATCCAACCTTCAGAAGAGCCACTTATGCTCGAATTGTGAATAAAACACACTGATGCTCTTTAAAAAAAACCTCTTTTTGTAGCTGTTGAAGATGAGAATAAAGTTTTGGACCATATTGAAGAAAAATAGGATTTACACAATTTATTTAGTATCATTACATTGCATACTAGGCTCTACCTTGTGTGTATTCTTGCTCAGATATGCTTACAGGTTAGCTATATTAGCCTCATAGCTCTGGTGCAGGACTAAAGAAGCAAAAGTCAAACACCAAACATGTCTAGTTTATTACATTTAACATAACATTAGTTAAGCTCTGCAAGTAGATAACTATAATATAAACATTTACAGTTTAAATATATAGTGTATATACCACTGCGCTGTTGAATTCTCAAATCTGATTAGTCAGAAAGGGTTAGGTGGTGATTAATTTTCTATAACAGCAGCTCTGACAGTAGTGCAGCTACAAATCACAGGCTTATATTAATGCGCTTGTTCTAATATGTTATCGTTTCTATAGTAACAACTTCCACATTTATGGAAGGAGTCTCCAGTGTCTCATGTTCCCTAGTGGGATTGGATTTATGAGATTTGGGAGACGCAGGAGTGAAAGTGTCCACTAGGTTTGATCTCAGTGGAGTCAGGATAAAGGGCAGAAATGTCTGCACTGAGATGCACTTGAGCGGCTGTGAATCATTACAGCCGGGCCTATTCTCCACGCTCCAGGTACTTGCAGGCATCTGCAGGCTTCTGCGATGGAGTGTAGTAAAGAGAAATAGGTTTGTGTGTGTGTGTGAGAAAGTGTGTGTAGGAGGCTGTGTGTGATGACACAGAGAGAGTAGAATAGCGCTGTTGTGTCTTTCTCTCATCTCGGACATAAAACAGACAGGATTGTGTCTTGTGTCTTGTGTTTGAGATATTAATGTGAAATGTTAATGATCAAACTTGGAAGGATTTAAATGAATTCATTTTGGAACAGTTTACACTCACAGTGGATTAAACTGTTTTAGAATATTAAAGAGAGACTTGTAGTGTATCAGTGTTAAGCTTGGCTTTACGCCAGGGTTTGACTCGTACGTCAGTGTGTGACTAGCACAGTGTGTGCTCAAGTGAAATACAAGCAGCATCTGGTGTGGGGTGTGTGTGTGTGTAAATGAATCTGGAATCAGCTGACCCTTGTCCCGCTTTCTCTTGATCTCTAGTGTAGATTTACAGTGGCGTTGTGCGGGCAGAGGGCAACATCCGCTCTCCCCGAGCAGCCACTCAATTAAAATGATGGCCCGCTATCAGGGAGGAGAGCTCAGAGGCCGGGGTAGATAAAGCCAACATGCAATCAGATCCTGATAAGCGACGCTTTCTACAGAAACAAATAAATTAAAAAGCGAAAAAAAGATGAGGAGAGTGCTGTGATGCGTGATTAAATAATTACGTGATGGGAGAATGGGAGGTGTGGGCTTTATTCTGATTTTTAACTAATGCTCAGTGAAATAATAATAATAATAATAATAATAATAATGATGAGGTCGGCGAGTCTCAGCTGTTGCTCCGTCAACGCGGGAGTGAATTAGGTGGACAAAGAGTGTTTTGTGATCATCACGAGCCTGATAACATTTAAACAAACCTTCTTTGTAGCCTCAGACAATTTGGATTTAAAGTGGTGTGTTACAAAATGATTAAAGGTGCCGTTTGTAATTTTAGTGCCCTCTGCTGCCCACTGTGCAAATTGCGAAAACATCATTAAGATGGCAATTAGGGCAAAAACATGTCACTTGAAGCATCATGTACCTTTTCACAGTACACTTGGGGTCGTGCTGTTATAGGAAACCAAGCAACGATGGGGTGATGTGATGATGAAGCGGAGTAATTGTTGCCACTTGTATTATTTTCAATGTGTCCTCAGTGTTTCATTCCCTTTATACCCCAGCTATAGTTTTTATTAATTAAAGAACG
>CM040461.1:27259462-27353199 GCA_022758105.1 Pangasianodon gigas
AAGCAGCTATGTTTTGCTAAGTTTGGCCTTTCACGTTATTCGATCATTCACTCAATTGGTGTCTCTCAGGATGCGATCTGTCACGTAATCACAGCAATAGCATGTATTTCACGCCTGTGTTTTAGGAGTGCTGTCTGAGGTGCTTTTCCTAAGCTACGTCTCAGACCTCTTTCATCTGCAACTCTTACTTTAACTACCTGTGAAAAAAAAATGTGACCCATACGTGTTATGAAAGCATGTGTAGAATGTTTTAGGACTTGAAACCAAATAAATGTGAATCTTATGCAACTGTGAAACATTTTGTGTGTGTGTTTGTGTTATCAATCCTGCGTCACGTCTCAACTGACCATTTTACACAAAAAAACACTTATTCAGTTGAAGCGGCTGTGAATAGTGAGAAATGTTCTTCCGAAGAATGTAGTGGCAGGTGAAAAAATGGAAAGAAAAATGCAGCAGGTGATAAACACTATACAGAAGAGAGTGTCGAAATTCTTGCCTGATGCTGACACAACTCCGTTGTTGTGGCTCCTCTCTCTCGTCTCTACAGACCTGCTAGATTCATCCTTGGAACTTTCTGTACTCGTGATTCATCCTCAACAATATTTCCCTTCCCTTTTGCACTTCCCAAAAACAGTTGCTTCAGTGCATAAAGTCACCTGGATACTGTAGGTTTGTACCCAAGATCTGCTGCTGTAATCCTAGACACTGTCCTGCTGCTCATCCCAGGACGATTAAGGCTGATTTATACTTACTGTTAACTACGCGTACACAAGATGGCCGCCACATGTATATCCTGGTCATGTGGTGTGTCACTTGCACATTTGGCATGTCTGCATGGTTCAGTACCAGTGTACATAGTGGAGGCAGTATAGCACCATGTGACACTGTGTCCACAACTGAATAAACAAACTAATGTTGTGTCTCAAATCGCATACTTGTGTACTATTCTAGACTGTTATTGAGTATAATACTAACCGCTCTTCCTGTTACAATTAGTGTTTGAATTTTGAACTGAAGTGTCTGTTTCCAGTACCACTCTTCTCTAGTTTCTAGATTAGTAAATACTTTTAAATGTAAGATCAGACTTTTTTGTTTACGACGCAGCCCAATGACAGCAATCACAATAATGTCAGAAAGTTTTAAGGCCAAATGGAGCTCATCAGTTTGTTTAAAGTTATACTGTGCATGAAATCGCTAAACATACCAGAGGGACAGAGATGTTTCGGCTCTGATGTGCCATATAGTGGATGTTGCTTTTAATCCTACAGATGTACATAAGATACGCAAGCGAGTATGTGAACAATGGTGCTTGCGTGGCTGCTGTGCACGCGCACGTACATGTGGTGAAAGTGATGTATATTCGTGTCTTTAGGGTGTTTTCACACTTGGTCTGAAGAGAGAGATCAACAGAGAAAAACAGAGTTCACCCTTCACTAAACAGCCCTGAGTCCAGAAAAAAAACACACAACCTTACTAACAATCTGCTCATACTGATCATCCTCAGTACTCTTTGTCTTTCCTCTTCTACACCTGTATACTGTAATGAGTTATAATCTCATTACCTGCTGTTACTCAGAAGAGGACGGGTTCCATTTCAATTACCAAAGTTTCTTTCGTGACTTTTTCCTCGCCACTGTTGCCCACGGTGTGTTTATTACTTCTGTAAAGCTACTTTGTGACAGTGTCTGTTGATAAAACTACCATACAAATGAAATCGAATGGAACTGTGGAGGCTGAAGGCAAGCTCCGAAATGATGAGCTGGCATGCCTTGTAGAAAAATAAAGGTGTTATGTGTAAGATGGACATTGTATGGGCCAGACAGCTCTCCAGCTCTTAACAGCAAACAAATGACCACGACTGAATGGTCAACTTTCTGCACCAAAGAGAGCAGTGAGTTCATGGCTAATGATGAGCTTAAGTAATGGTATGCTGCTTAGATGTGTGGGCGGAGCTCAAAATATTTCAGACCTTTGATTGGTCAAGTCTGCCGAAAATTTCTTTCCCCTTTTAAAAGGCATTTTTTCTGGTTTAAACAGCAATTTATTTTTAGAGATTCATTTTTAATTTATTTACCTACATTTTCTTAACTTTGTTCTCTGTGAGCCAAGTAAAATTGCTCTTCTTTATCATCACTGAAGATTAAAGTATTGGCACCCTTGACTGTGTTTTGGTATCTTGATGGCATTAAATCATATTTTGCTCCCATTTATCCTCACTGAAGTTTAAAGTATTGGCACTCCTCTACTGTGTTTTGATGTGTGGATGGCATTAAATGGACATTTGCTCCTATTTATCCTAACTGAAGATTTAAGTATTGGCACTCTTGCCTGTCTTTTGGCGGCTTGCTGGCATTGATCTCTCTGTGGTTAGATGACATTAAACAGTATTCGAAAGATTCGTAACTAAGTTGTGGCAGGTTGTACTGTTTGTTGGAGAAGTGCTATAAAATGTTGTCCATTGGAGAATATACAGATAGCATGGACTTACATGGTCGGTTTTTGGGGTTCCCCCCTCAGTGTTTGCCTGTCCTATAGCTTTATCTCTGCACATACATGAATAGGAAAACACTACCTTTATCTATCTTTAACCTTCTCATGAAATACAATGTGTGTGTGTTTTTTTTAACCTCCCCTCTGGCTAAATTGATATCATCTCGACCTAGCCTTAGGTCAAGCGGACCAGTCAGCAAATTCTGGACATTTAATAAATAAGACTTTGCACCCAGTCCATAATCAGCAATGGATGGACATTGTTTTTGGGCAGGGCTTTATCACTTCCAGATAAACAAACACACATCGAGTGACGCCTCTGGGACGGGGCCCCATCAATCCACCTCCTGAGTCCAGCTTCAGCAACCGAAGAGGCCGGGCTGCTCAATAATGTTTATGCAGTGATAGCTCTGCTTGGCTGAACTCCTGCTCGTCCAGCAGAGTAAACAGAGCTGTGACAGAGAGAGATGAGTCACTAAGGCCTCTCTGACTCAGCTGTTTTAGAGTCAGCGCATGGGCAAGGCTGACTTATGATTAAGAGTCAAAAAAATATATTGATTGGGGTAAAGTTTTCAAGTATGTTCAGCTCAGGTCAGGGTCTTGTACCCAGTATTTTTATAGTTGCGTTATTTGCAAGGTCATAGTTCTGGGTTTGGTCATGTTTTTCATTCAACCTCAGGTGGAGTGACCAACATCCCCAGTGGGTATTTGGTGTATAGTTGGTGTATAGGGTTCTTGATCGAAATACTCTTTACGTTTGAGTATATTGTTATGTCAAACGAGGATACGGACAGTCCTGGGTTTGGATTAGTAGCAAAGCCATGTAGCGATCCACACACTGTTTGGTGGAGAAGTGCTGGAAAATGTTGCTGTAGGTTTCCCATTGGAGTTTTTACTCCACTTTCATGGCCTTCAGTGGTCAGTTTTCATTTCACTCCATCAGTTCTTGGGCACCAGGCAGTTGTCCTGTCCTGTAGCCTCTGTACAGAACCCAATCAGTTATTTGTCAAAGGCAGGGGACATGTCTGGTGTATAGTCATAGAGATGAGTGATGAGGACACCAGATATGTCCCTAAATATGTATACTCTTAGAAAAAGGGTTACTCAAGGGTTCTTAATTGTTCAGGTTCTCTCAGTGAGCTCTGAAAGGGAAGCCTTCTATTATAAGGATTCCATTAGAGAAGGACTAATCAAAGATTTGTTTAGGGAACTCTTAAAAAAACCTGCTTTGTTTAAGGATATTAGCTCCAGTGAATCTACCAGGAAAATGTCTATAGATACAAGAGTGAGGAATGCAAGTCTTTGCTATGTTTATTGATGAAATGTACCAGGCTCTTTTGCAAATGCTGGATGTCAGAATTGCAAGACTAGGCTTGTAAAGCTTCATGAATGGATCTGAATCTGTTTAATGTGCTCAAATCTAATGATTATTTGGATCAAGAACCCTTAAGAACCCATTGAGAAAGCTAGAACCATTAACAACCCTTGAGGAACCCTTTTTCTAAAAGTATACCACAGCTTACATTGGGTCCATGAATAAGTTACACTCATGCAGTATCAGGAAATATCACAAGTCTTTCCCCTAAACCTTTTAACACTTATTTATGTGACAAGGAAGAGCTCCATTATTTTCTCAGGAGATTCTGGAATGATCTGAACAGATTTGGTCCCCTTAAAGGTTGGCTAAAAGCTAGATTCCTTGGCCTGTACAGAATCAAGACCTACAGAAAGCTATATCAAGGGTTTCTAAAGGGGAGAAACGTGGAGGTGAAATTTTCTGCCGTACATAGAATCACCAATCGAAGAACATGGCAGCTACCAATCTAGGAGGGTGACGGCTAACACATGCTTGCTCTGAGACACAAACCCACCCAAGACATCTTTTCAGAGTGCTGCTCATTTCTTGAGGACCATCGACCATTGATCCTCAGTGGTGCCTTCATCATTGAGTTACAGCTGAACGTACGAGGAGCCACTGATGAAGAAAGTTCCTTCTGTTGTTCCTGCTCCTAGTATTCCTCTGTTTGCTGAGCTCATCTTCTTTTTCATGACGTTTTTCATGAGCTGGACCTGGTGCGTTAGAAAATGGAGAACTCAGAGCAGTTCGGAGCACACACTGGTACTCCAACTTGTTCTGAGATCTGAGCGCGCTCATAGCAGAAGATCTTGCTGAATCATCCTTCAGCATCCTCGTTCAGCACTTTCACCATTCCGGCAATTTCGTTCAGGTTATCAGTTCTTCACTTATGTGTTTACACATTTTGAATAAAAGCGTCTAACAAATGATTCAATGTAAATGTAGTCATAGAAGAAAAGTTCCATTTATGTCAAAGCCCTTTGGAAACTTAAACCATTAACCCTCCAAAGAACCTTTTTTCTACAGCACTGAGAACTTCTGTGAACGTCTGATATGTCTGAAAGCGGAAGACCTCAAAATTCTTCTACTTGGAACCTTTTTTTACAGGTATGGTTACACTTGAAATCAGCCGAAACACGCAAACACGTCACTTCAGTTGGGTTTGTTGCAAAAAAACAAAAAAAAAAAACAAGCAGAAAAAAATGATCTAGTAATGATTTATGTCATTAAAATAGGAAATATAAAACTGGAAATGTAAAAACCTTTTGTACTGATGAGACTTTCTTTCTTTCTTATTTATTTATTTATTTATTTATTTTTAACATGGACCACTTTTTCCATAATTGAACTGTTGCATAAATTTATTGGAAAACAGAAATATTTTCCTGGTGGTGCTCCATTGTATGGTCTCTAAATGATTTTTTCCACAGTCTTTTTTGGTGATATATAGAGCAACAATTTAGAAGATTTTACCTTTGAATTTTTTGGCAGGTCACGCTGTGGCCAATCAGGAGGAAATTAGAATATGAACTGCTTTCCTACTCCCTATATGTGGCTTGAAATAATGACTTTTACACCGTTTATAGTACACTATATATCACCTACAGAGCCATTTGTAGGAACTAACTGCTCTAAAACTGCTATAACTGCTTTTTAAGCTATTTTCAAGGTCTGAAAGTTTTACAGATGAAAGATTCTTGAGCCTGTGTAAAAGAAAAAACATATATTTCCATTTTTTTTTTGCTTTCAAAAAAATTCATAGTAGATAATTTTTTGTAGCTGTTAATAAATAAGAAAAAGAGTATTATATGAAATCATCATCAAGGCTGTTTGGGATTTTTACCTGAACAGTTCTTCAAGAAGTCTGGAACAACATTCCAGCAGATTTTATTCAGTATTCTTTCATCACATTATTATTTATTATAATTTGATTACATTGTTATTTTGGTTGTTTTACTGTTAACTTTTTTTCTGCTCAATATAGTAATTATTTTGGCACAAAAACATATTTAATTATTTATGAAGAAACTTTCACTTTACAGAATTTATTTAGATTTTATTTTATTTTATTTATTTTTGCCGTCATTATCAGGAGCATTAACCATGGATAATTGAACAGGTTCCTTATGGAGGAAAAACTAAATCATGCACACTAAATCATGAAGCACAGAAACCTTTAGTATTTTTCTTTTCTCATTCCCACTATTTTTCAAAGTCCCCTAAAAACAACTAAAGTCTAGTGTGGAAAAACAAAACAGGGTGCCCACACAGTAAAAATCTGGATTTAATTTTCTCATTGTGACCAATTTAAACTTATGCTACACTTCATCTGAAAACTTTTACATGATATTTATATTTATCTCAGCTGTACCCTGCCTGCCACTGAGAACAGCTCAGGGATTTGGGCCGAGGCCGTACAGAAGGCTTTACATGCTGTGTAATGATGATGGAACACGTGCAGTGTGAACCTGGGGACATGAATTCACTCTATTATTATCGTCTGAGCAAGTACGAGAAGCACAAATCACACACTGCAGCTGAGACAAAGCATCCTACATGTACCGAGATGTTTTCCTGAGGAGAAAAGCACTGCACTAAAGACATCGTGTACCTGAGAGAGCTGAAGGCCTCCAAAATCCATCCACCAAAAAACCCCAACAAACTACAATAAACAAAGATACTGAAACAACTTAATTTACTAGAATTGTTAAGTATGCAGTGTAAATGCAGGTAACTGTAACAATTAATCAGATTTCATTGATTTAGTAACGAAACCGTGTGAATGCTTTAAGTTCATAATTTATTAAATTTTTTTTAGATCATCACTAACATGAGCCATGTTAAATGAGAAACTGTGTGAATGAGAAACTGTGAATATTTTTCATAATAATGTCTATACTGACAACTTCATCGTGAATAATTTTGTACATATTTTATGTTATTTTAACATGAAATGTCAGTATAACTATTATAGAGATATATTTAACAGACATTTTGATGATTTGATGTCTGTATGAGAATATATTTCCAACCCAAATATATATTTACAGTGGGGTCCAAAAGTCTGAGAACATTGAAAATCTGGGATTTTTCATTTAAAATTGGAAATAAACAGAATGTTTTAGAATTTTAAAATATTTAAAACAAAGAAAGTAAATGTTCAATATCTTGAATATTTAACATGCAAGATTCTGCACTATTTCTAGGTCCCTATTTAAATGTAAGCAAATGTGTGCTTTTTGTAAAAGGTCAGATTTTCCTCATGTCTAATCTCTTCTATTGAAGCGTGTGATCAGAAGACACTCCGATAGAATTGATCTAAAATGGATCATAAGATTTTGCACGGACATTAGGAGTCCATGCCAGCTAGAGTACACACTGTCATTAAAGCAAAAAGGGGACAAACCAAATACAAAGAAAAACTGAAATTCATGTAAATATTTCAAAGATTCTAAAGATTCTAGATGCGAAAAACAAAAAACATCAAGTTAGCGACACGTCTGTGGGTGGAAACGCCTTGTTGATAAGAGAGGTCAGAGGAAAATGGCCAGATTGGTTCGAGCTGCCATGAAGGATATAGTAACTCATATAATCACTCTTTACAACCGTGGTGAGCAGAAAAGTATCTCAACATGCACAAAACAACAAAGCTTGAGATGGTTGGGCTACAACAGCAGAAGACCAAGTCAGGTTCTTCAAGGTTTGATGTGTTGTGCGTTCTGAGATGCTTTTCTGCTCACCACGATTGTAAAGAGTGCTTATTTGAGTTAGTATCCACTTCCTGTAAGCTCAGACCAGTCTGGTCATTCTCCTCTGATTTTCCTCATCCACAAGGTGTTTCAGCCTGCAGATCTTCCACACCCAGGATGTTTTTTGCTTGAGACTGTTGTGTGTGAAAATCCCAGGAGATCAGCAGTTTCTGAAATACTCAAACCAGCCCATCTGATCAACAACCATGGCACGGTTAAAGTCACAGAGATCACACTTTTTCCCCATTCTGATGTTTGATGTGAACGTTAACTGAAGCTCTTGACCTGTATCTGCAGGATTTTATGCACTGTGCTGCTGCCACATGATTGGCTGATTGGATAGCTGCATAAATGAGCAGGTGTACAGGTGTTCCTATTAAAGTGGACAGTGAGTGTACTTGTATATCCAGTATAACTCATTTAAAAGTTACTGCTGATGCTGTGAGCAGCCATGTTGTTCTGATGTCACTTGCTGAACTCGGAGTTGAGAAAACCGAGTTCTCGAGTAGGAATTGTGAGTTGTGGGGCGTTTTCTCTGTATTTTCCTAGTTGGAGTTTGGAAAGTATGACTTTTGGTTGAATGCAGTATTAACTAAAAACTTTGGTACTGAAACTCTGGTACTGGACTAGTGGCTGGTGGGGAAAAAAAAAGCACAGCTCTGGTTTTGCCAAAAGCTTTAGAGCATCACAAGCACTTGAGTTTACTGTATGGTTCACTCCAGGTGTGTGTATAGAGGAACGTGTGGAATGAACAAGGGAACAGAAAGCGTGTGGGAGAGAGAGAGAGAAGAAGAGAGAGGAAGAGAGATGGGCAGAGAGCAGCGTCTCCCTCCACCTCGCTGACCCGCGCTGTGTTTGGGTTATCTCGGGGCCGATTCGTAGCTGTCAGCATTTACATCAGCGCTCCCCACGTGGCCAGGGCTCCAGAGCACATTAAGCATCCGCTCAAGGCCAATCAACAACGACAAAACCCCTCCTCCTCCACCCCCATCCTCCACTCCACTCTTCCTCTCTCTCTCTCTTCTTTTTTTTCCCCTCTCTCTTTTAACAAGCTGTTCCAGGACGAAGCCCCTCTCATATCTGACCTTCACTCCTGCACCCTCTCCTCAAGGCTGCTGCTGCCGACGATGTGCGCTGTGGCCCTCACGCTGCTCTCTCCATCGGCCCTTCTGTCCTACTCAGCACTGTGTGTGTGTGTGCGCGCATGTGTGTGTGTGTGTGCGCATATTGGACTTGAGGTCTGCATTAACTGACACTCATTATGGACTTATGCAAAGAATAAAACACTCCGTGTCATGCTGTTATAGGAAAAGAATCAACAACAGCATGGTGATGTGATGAAGCTGAGTTACTGTTAACACGCCACGATTGATTACTTCCCAAAAACAGCACATCTTGAAGTGTTTTATTCCTCTTATACAACAGCAATTTTCTAAAGCTAACAATCGTTTATTAATTAAAGAAGGATGCGTCATACTTTTTATCCGTTTATAGTTACATTTAATGTAACAAGCTAGTTCCATGTTATAGTAGCTATAAACAGTCTTTCCCTCACCAGCCTCACTTGTTTTCCTTTTTATTGTCGTTAATAAAACAACAACAACAACAACAAAAAAAACGCAGTTTGTCATGTTACTGAGAAACCGGGAAGAGTAGACACCTCTGCCCTGAAGATTTCGCTTACTGAGTCCTGACACTGGAGACTCCTTCCATAAAATCCAAAAATTTCAGTTTCTGAACTTCTCATCTTCGTTTTCTCAGTGATTTATTTAACTGTAGTCAGAGTATAGCGTTATCAAAGCAACCATCACTAACATTTGCTAAGCAAACTAGCTAGATACCGAGCTTAGCACGTGGGTTCCGCAGCTAAAAGTTAAATATTGCACGTGATAAGTTCAAGCCATTGATTTGAATTAGCGACATCACAAGCTGAGCTCGTATGGAAATCTAGCTGAATGTTTTTTTACCAAGGATTTAGCTTTGTTGTAACAAATTTGACCAAACGATTTCAAGCTAATCCAGCATCTTAGTTTTTTTTTTTTTTTCAAATCAAAGCCGAATGTCTTTGAGTCCTGTGATGATATCTTTAGCGTGTTGCCCACCCTGAGTGTGAGCAGTGCACGGGGCTACGCGCTGACACCTGCCGGGAGACGGCCTTTAGAAAAGAGGAGTGGGGTTTAAAGTGGGAGCTGGAGGAAGAGAAGAGAAAGATTCCGGGAGAGGAACCTGTTTGATGTGCGGAGGAACCGTGGGTCAGCGCGAGCTATCAGAGGCGGCGAGGTCTCCACTTATCGCCGCTTTAATATCCTGTACAATATTCCAAAACATTTTTTTAATATACGCCTCCGTTTCATCACCTGCGACTTTCTCTCGCGATTCAGATAGCTGGCGGGTTTATTGTACGTCTGACTGAGCGAGTAATGAAGCACATATGTGGAGTAATTAGTTGAGCTATTAGTTGTTTTGTCACGCATTATGATTCCTCGGCCATGAGATGGTTTTAACTGATGGAATAATTTCCAAAAAACAAGCAGAAATTCATGAAGTGCAGGTATGTAGACTATTTGACCTGTGAGGAAGAAATTCGGACCTCTGTATTTAGGGTTTTGCTAAAGACTGGAGCAATTAGAGTCGAGAAAGAGAGGCATCAGAAGAATGCAGTAGCCTTGTGGTTGAAGAAGAGATGAAGTAGAGGTGTGTGTGTGTGTGTTTGTGTGTGTGTTCAGATGGGGAATGGTGTAGCTGTAGCTGGCTGCGATCAGGAGATTTGGCGTGCGTCATGGTCACGGCGTAGGGGGAAAACGCTGGCGTGTGTCTCAGCTCGTGTGTGTGTGAACTGTGCGTGTGGTGCGCTTGATGGCAGAGGATTTGGCGTGTGTCAGGGTCGAGGGAAAGGAGATGAGAGAAAGAGAAAGATGAGGAGAGAGAGAGGACCACACCTGTAGCAGCCACACTTCAGGAGCGTGCCTATGAGGACACCCAGCCAGACGCAGAGATAACACACTCGAGCTCTCTGATAGGCCTGTTAGCCTCAAGGCTAAAACACTAAAAAAACACTTATTTACTCTAGTGCTTACTAATGATCTGTAACTCTACAGCCACACTCACTCAGAGTGTGTGTGTGTTCGCATGGATGTGGATATGGATGAGACAAAACAGTGCTACATATAAATAAAAAAAAAAGATTTGATTAAAGGTGTGGTCAGTGATTTTTAAATCAGAATGATATTTTTTTGTCAACACATTCCACACAGTATACATGCTCAGAAGAGAAACTCGGGTGTCTGTGGAACCGCTCGTTCTGTAAACAGGAGAAAAATGATCCACGAATGAAGTAGACCACCAGCGTATAACGAATCAGGGCAAACAGGTGCTTCTACTTGCCTGTCAATCATGTTGCCTGCCATAGAAAACCCCTAGCCTTGTGTCTAATGATGTCACAAGATCCACTAGCAGCACTTTGGGGGCGTGGCTTTGGAGGAAACAGCGAATAGAGAGGCTTCATTAGTTCAGCTTACTTTGAGCAAAGTCCCTGACTACACCTTTAATTCATGAAAGTGTACACAGATTTTCTAGATATTTCTTCATAGTTTGCTCTATAAGACGTGAAAACAATGTCATTCAGATCTTTTTTCATGAAAAATGCAAATTTATCAAGAAATGTAGCATTGAATAGATTCCTATAACATTGCAGTTTATTTCTTACGTAATTCATTACACAAAATGAATACGCTGCATGATGACATGATCATTTCGTTATAAGATGTTGTACAAACTACAAAATCTGATTTCTAGAAAAGGCCTCAGGCCACAGCACTACAGAGATTTGCATTAAACCTCTTACACATATTTTTGTATAAATTACAGTCTTTGCTTGTATCTTTCTCACTATAATACATGTGCTGTGTGCAAGCCACGCCCCCAAAACCATGATAACTCGTGTTTTTACTGTAACCTGTAGCTAGAAGCAGGAAACATGGCTAACATGAGCAGCAGCCGTCTGTTCTATCAACTTTCTGTGTTTATGAACTATGAAAAATATTCAGAACCATATCCAGGGTGTGGAGTGAAGCTGAGGCTGATCCCAAGGGCCCAATGCAACACTAGCATGGCCTAATGTTAATTAAGCTACGCTATGCTATGCTTGCTGTACTAGCCAGCTAGCAAGCTAATAGCCATACAGTGTAAGAAGAATAAGATGAAAGCGTTCCTCTGCTGTCTTGCTAGATGTGAACTCACTTCTTGAGTACTTCTAAGTGCCATCTTCCGTGGATAGGATATCCTCCTGCACTTCACTCCCCGCTGTTTTTGTACTCTTAACGTTCTGGAAGGATGTTGCAGCATTGCAGCAGATTGATAAAAGGAAAAAGAGACTTAACCACTTACTATTTTTATTTTCAGCAGCTAATCTGATTTCCTGTAGCTTCTCTCATTAATATTAGTATCCTCAACTTTCACTTCGTTAATATATTCATAGGTCCAAAGCTCTTAGAGCCTCATAAAGCTGCTGCACCTTATACCACAGCGCTGTTGAATTCTGGATTCTGATTGGTTAGAAGGTGTTGATTCATTTTCTATAACAGCAGCTCTGACAGTAGTGGAGCTACAAATCCCAGGTGCGTTATCGTTTCTATAGATATGATGTTTTCTATGATGTTTTCTGTTGGGAGACATTTATTTAACGTCGTGGAAGGAGTCTCCAGTGTCAGTGCTTTGTAACAGTCAGAGGTAAAGCTGTAACTTTAGGTTTTCTGCCATCTTCAGGTTTTTAGTTTGCTCTTTCTCAGTAACATGACAAGCTGCTAATCATTCCGCTGTATATTTTTGACCTGTGATGTTGTACAAACTAATATCCTCTGGCTGTTTCGTTCTCATTGCAGTTTCCGACCACCTCTCTCAAGCCAGGATGAGTGTTTGTGTTAGTACTGCACACAATAATCATTGCAGAGAGGCGCATTGTGAAGGAAAACACTCAAAGAAAACAGAATTTTTTAAAGACTGACCTCCATTTTGGTGACACATGAAGACAGATTGATAAAAAAAAAATATCATATGGAGGTTGACTGGCGGTTAACAAGCAAAACGTTTGTCTTTGTGTCTGAGTTTCTCTGAGTGTTTAATTTAATTGAAATATATCTTTGTACTGATTAATACATTTTCATGATGAGATTTTTTTAAATTGTTAATAAAAAAAAAGTCATTTCTTTCATGAAAAGGTTTTCGGCTTTATTACACTTTTCTCACTAGGGCAGCGGGTCTCAAACTTTTTATAGTCAAGGACCCCTTTAATTGAAAAAAAAAAAAATCATGGATCCCCATGTTACAGATTTTTATAAAAATGAGCCATATTGTTTAAAAGTGTACAGTAATATTTGGCCTAGAGAGAGTTTTCACTCGCTTTGTTTACATCCAGGTCACTGGGGCGTCTGTCATTTTGTGGGTCAGTCAGTAGATAAATTTGCATCGAAGGTCCTGTGTAATAGTTAAATTTTTTGTCATTGCCCATAAATGATGCCTCTGTGATGCTCCTTTCTTGAAGCTCAGCACAAAGGTCTCAGTTTGGAGTAGATTGGATAGCCAGGTCAGCATTATAATGGGATAATAATAAACATGAATTAAAAACAAAAGACAGACAACACAGGTATGAACAATAATGACAGTTTTTAAACAGTTTTTAAATATCGTTGATTTTTTACACTATTGTTTGACCGACAAAGTGAATCCGCATTATAAATCATGAAAAACTATCTATTTACTGGAGCCATAGTGGAGCCATAGTTGATTTAATTTCTGAACTTTCTCCTTTTAGTAAAATTGTCATTTAGTAGTATTTAGGGACATAATAACTATGAATAATATAAATAAAAAACCATTAGGTTGAAGACCCTCAAGCTATGCACCACAATATTCACCTTAAGATGTGAACTGTGTGTGTGTGTGTGTGTGTGTGTGTGTGTGTGTGTGCTTGTAAGCCTGCACTACCTACCGGCTCGTTGTGGCCTTGGCTATGTGGGGGATGATGGATGGATTTTGTTGGCAATGTTTCGAACCAGCTGCTGCAGATAGCACGAGGACTCGAACCCGGATTCACCCAGCAACGCTGTGGTTCGGCTTTCTGTCTGACAAAACACGAAACAATACACAACTTTACAAAGCACTTAATCCAGAGCCCAAGCTGAGCCTTATGTCCTGTGTAAATGAAAAGCCCTAAGTCTAAAGATGAACTCGGGCACTGAAGGAGGAAGTGTGGAGCCTCTTCCTGCCAGTAATAAATAATCTGCTGCTGCTTTAGTCAATATATTTATACTTTTTATGAATCCAAGGACACGAGTGGCATTGTCCTTGTGATTGTCAGGACTGTGCCGTATCTCCATTGTTTACTGATGGACAAAGCAAAGTGCCCTGAAATGGTCTGAAATGGGAACCGAGCAAGCATGTGTGTGTGTATGTGTGTGTGTGTATGTGCGCGCACGGCATTATATTGTGTTCAGTGTGCGTGTGTGCTGCTGTTTAAGGCCACTTCAGTGTGTTCAATAATGGAGTGCTGTTCTGTTCATAGCGACTTGAGAACACAGAGAAACACACACGTGCACACATACATGTACAGTATACACACACAAATGTACAGTATACAATACACATGTACATGCACACATACATTTGACTGCACACATACAAGTACAGTACACACACACACTTGAATAGACAATACAGTTGGGGTCATAAGTTTGTATACGCCTTGCAGAATCTGCAAAATGTTGATAATTTTAGCATTACATTAAGAGCTGGGGGGTGTAAACTTTTGAACAGGATGATTGTTGTAAATTGTTATTATTTTGTCTTCTGGGAAACATGTAAATATCTTATGTAGCTTCTGAAGAGCAGTACTAAATGAAAAAAACAAAATCTTTAAACAAAATTATAACAATTTATACCAAACGTCCTGTTCAAAAGTTTACATCCCCCTGGCTCTTAATGTATCGTATTGCCTTCTTGAGCATCAGTGAACGTTTGCACCTTTTGTAATAGTTGTGTTCGAGTCCCTCAGTTCTCTTCAGTGTGAAAAGATGGATCTCAACATCATACAGCCACTGTTGGAAAATATGCAGAAGATGCTGGAAAAGTAAAGAATGTGCAGGATGTGGAGGATTTTTCTGAAGAACATTGGGCAGTTTTAACTGCTCACGACAAACAAGGGACTCATGAACAACTATCACAAAACATAAAAACAGTCATTGATCAACCAGGTAACACACACAGTATTAAGAATCAAGCGTATGGAAACTTTAAACTGGTTCATTTGTGTAAATTCAGTTATTATTTTGTCTTGTGGACTATATGTAAACATCTGCTCTGTGAAATAGCTTATTCAGGGCAGGACTAAATAAAAAAAAAAGTATGATCCCTCATTTTTAAAAAAAAATTATTAACATTTTGCAGATTATGCAAGGCGTTATGACCCCAACTGTATATATACACACAAGCGGATATACACATACATGTGAACACATGCATACAGTGGATTGCAAAAGTATTCAACCCCCCTGGAATTTATCAGCTTTATCTGAATAACAAATGATATACACATAATAATAGTCAGTATTTTTTTATTGTAAACTCATGTTCACTTACAGTGAATTTTCAAAGTCAAATAAATTAATTACTGGCCAGCAAGTAGTTCAGAGTTCAAATAAAAAACTGGAAAACGCTGCATGCATAAGTAATCAACCCCCCAGGTTTCCGGGAGCTTCAGGTGAAAGATATTGTCCTAACGAGGACACGATTGACTTTTAATTGGCCTTCACCTGTGAAATATTAAAACTATTATTGAAGAGCACTACCTAGACCAGGCTGTCCCTAAAAACTCTGTCAAAACAAGACAGAGGCTGGTGAGGGAAGCCACAGTGAGGCCAACAGTCACTCTGAAGGAGTTACAGAGTACAGTGGCTGAGAGTGGAATAAAGGTGCACCAAAAACCTGGGAAGCATGGCTTAGAAGAGACAAATGCTCAAGAAGAGCCACATGAAAGCACAAGAGCGATCTAGTGAAGATGTGTGGGTATTTTGTGTGATTATACCAAGAGCAAGATACTGTATTTGGGCAAGTTTCAAAGCTCTATGTTTGGTGCAAACCTAACGCAGGTCACACCTCAATTAACACCTACATCCCGACAGTGAAACATGGTGGTGGCAGCATTATGCTCTGGAGATGTCCTTCATCCTCAGAACCTTGGCTTCTTATCAAAATTGATGAGAGATTGGATGGAGCAAAATACAGGAGGGTATTTCTTCAGTCTGCTAAAAAGCAAAACAAAACAAAAAAAAAACTAAAGCTTGGGAGAAACTTCACCTTTCAGCAGGACAGTGGTCTTAAACACAAGGCCAAAGCAATGCAGGAGTGGTTAAAAACAAAAAAGTGAATGTTCTACAGTGTCCAAATCCCAATCACACATGCACACATACAGTACATACAAAGTACACACACACATGCACACACGCATGTGCACAAACACATGTATAGTACACTTCAAGTATTAATTCAACACTTTAGACATTTTTTAATACTGCAAGAGTTAAAATAAACACTGTAGATGTTCACTGAACACTGTAAGTGTTAATTAAATATATACAGTGTTTATTGAGTTAAATTAACACTATAAGAATAAACAACACTATAAAACCTGTGTTGAAATACTCTAAGTGTTACTTAAACTGTCCTAATTCGCTACTTTAATTAGGTTAATTAGGTGTTAATCCAACAGCATAAAAGCTAATTAAATATTGTAATAGTTAAATCAACACTGTAAAAGCAAATTTAACAGTGTATGTGTTAATTAAACCGTCCTAATTCACCACTCTAGGTGTTAATTCTGTTAAACTGTAAGACTATAACATTGTATAAGCTAATCCTATGCTGACTGTGGTAATTAAACTGTGTTAAGACGTAAATCAAGACTATAAGAGACTATAAGTAAACACTGTCAAATCTAATTCAACACTATGTTAAATAAACTGTGTGATAATTCACCACTCTAAGAGTTAAATCAATACTGTGCGTGTTAATTCAACACTGTAAAATGAAATTCAGCCCTGTATGTGTTAATAAAAAAACATCCTAATTCATCACTGTAAGAGTTCAATCAACACAAGGTGTTCATTCAACACTGTTAAAACTAATTCAACATTGTAAGAATTTAATCAACACTGCATGTTAATTAAACTGTCCTAATTTAACACTGTAAAAACTAATTCAACACTGCATGTGGTA
This sequence comes from Pangasianodon gigas, assembly GCA_022758105.1. NCBI lineage: Eukaryota > Metazoa > Chordata > Actinopteri > Siluriformes > Pangasiidae > Pangasianodon > Pangasianodon gigas. The sequence continues at coordinate 27,276,326 of CM040461.1, forward strand.
ATTAAACTGGTAACTCATCACTGAAAGAGGTAATTGAACACTGTAGGTGTTAATTCAACACTGCATGTGGTAATTAAACTGTATTAATGCACTACTGCAAGAGTTAATTAAACACTGTAAAAGCTAATTCAGCACTGATAGGGTTAATTGAACACTGTAAATGTTAATACAACATGACATGTTTATTACACTGTGTGAAATAACCACTGCAAGCATTAATTCACCACTGTAGGTGTCAAATCAACACTGTAAAAGCTAATTCAACACTGTTTTTAATAAACGGTGCACTAATTCACCACTGTAAGAGTTAATTCAACACTGTAAAAGCTAATTCAACACTGCATGTGTTAATTAAACTGATAATTCACTACTGTAAGAGTTAATTCAACTCTGTAGGTATTAATTCAACACTATAAGAGTTAATTCAACACTATTAGTATTAATTCAACATTGTAAAAGTTAATTCAACACTGCATGTGTTAATTAAACTGTTAACTCATCACTGAAAGAGTTAAATGAACACTGTAGGTGTTAATTTAACACTGCACGTGTTCATTAACTGTTAATTCACCATTTAAAGGGTTAATTAAACACTTGGTTTTAATTTAACATTTAAAAAAATTAAAACAATACTGCCTGTGTTAATTAAACTGTTAATTCATTACTGAAAGAGTTAATTCAACACTGTAGGTATTAATTTACCACTACAAGAGTTAATTCAACACTATTAGTATTAATTCAACATTCTAAAAGCTAATTCAACACTGCATGTGGTAATTAAACTGTTAACTCATCACTGAAAGAGTTAAATGAACACTGTAGGTGTTAATTTAACACTGCACGTGTTCATTAACTGTTCACCACTTAAAGGGTTAATTAAACACTTGGTGTTAATTTAACATTTAAAAAAATTAAAACAATACTGCCTGTGTTAATTAAACTGTTAATTCATTACTGAAAGAGTTAATTCAACACTGTAGGTATTAATTTACCACTACAAGAGTTAATTAAACACTATTAGTATTAATTCAACATTCTAAAAGCTAATTCAACACTGCATGTGGTAATTAAACTGTTAACTCATCACTGAAAGAGTTAAATGAACACTGTAGGTGTTAATTTAACACTGCACGTGTTCATTAACTGTTCAGGTTAATTAAACACTTGGTGTTAATTTAACATTATAAAAATTAAAACAATACTGCCTGTGTTAATTAAACTGTGTTAATTTACCAATGAAAGAGTTAATTGAACACTGTTGGTGTTAATTCAACACTGTAAAATCTAACCTAACACTGCATGTGTTAATTAAACTGTTAATTCATTACTGAAAGAGTTAATTCAACACTGTATGTATTAATTTACCACTACAAGAGTTAATTAAAGACTATTAGTATTAATTCAACATTGTAAAAGCTAATTCAACACTGCATGTGGTAATTAAACTGTTAACTCATCACTGAAAGAGTTAAATTAACACTGTAGGTGTTAATTTAACACTGCACGTGTTCATTAACTGTTCAGGTTAATTAAACACTTGGTGTTAATTTAACATTATAAAAATTAAAACAATACTGCCTGTGTTAATTAAACTGTGTTAATTTACCAATGAAAGAGTTAATTGAACACTGTAGGTGTTAATTCAATACTGTAAAATCTAACCTAACACTGCATGTGTTAAGTAAACTGTGTTCAATCAACCGTCTAAGAGTTAACTGAACACTGTAGATGTTAATTCATACCAGTGTGTTAATTAGAGCACAGGGAGGTTACTGTAATATTAATAATAACTGGACAGAAAATCACACACTCTCATTGATGATTAACACCTTGTTAATTTGCCGTAGCTCTCGTTTAACATGCGAGCTGCTCGAGCACGTCGTCAGCAGACTGCAGAAGTGTGTGTGTGTGTGTGTGTGTGTTTTCGCTATCAGCCATGATGTTTTAGTGAAGAGAGGTCAGAGGAATGCAGCAAACAGCCAGCACGGAGTCAAAGCACGACGCTGATGTCTGCTGCAGCTCCAACGTTCCACCCAACACACTGCCTGCAGCTCAACACAGCCGCTCTAACCTTGGGACAAAAAGACTAGATAGCACCATCATTCTCTCTCTCTTTCTCTCTCTCTCTCTCTCTCTCTCGCCTCGGTTACAATCCACACTCAGCTCATTACCGGACTGAAAACAGCTTCAGGCTCGGTGCTGAGGTGAATTAATCCACACGACTCAGTGTGTGTAGGGTAAACTACTTCCAGTGTTCAGCCTCGCTTAACCACGCAGAACCTTGTGATGTTCTAATTATCTACAGGATTTATTTATTTCATTTAAGTTCCTTTATGATGTATTCACACGGCTTTTCATTACTCATGAATTTAATGTATTTTACACGAAACTTGTTCATATATAAATAATGGAGTGGAAGTGAACAGTGAAAAACATGAACCTTACGCTTGATACGTAACTATTTCACAGAAAGGAATGAAGAAAGAAAGAAATGCAAGACATAGTAAGATATTTACAACACTTTTTCAACCTACTGATTGAGTATTTACAAGTTTTGACATTTAATATTAAAAAAATGCACTACAAACATTATATCATGTTACTTATTATCATACTGTAAATTTTTCATATCATTTCAAGTCGAGTTCTCAGCTACTTCCTGTATATGCAGCCATGCAGTGGATAATTTAATATTTTTTCCCTCTTGTACGAATTAAAATAAAATACTTTTGTTTATTAAACACTGTAAGTGTTCATACAGCAGTGAACACTGTAATTAATTCAAGTCACATGTTGATTTAACACTGTAAGAGGTCATTAATTTTTTTATATATATATAATTTAGGTGTTTATTGAACACTGCAGGTATTAATTCAACACTTTAGGCATCTCTAGAGTTAAAATGTATTCAGGAAATGCTACAAGTGTTAATCATTGCTAATGTGTTAATTCAACACTGCATGTGTTCATTCAACTGTCTTAATTAAACACTGTAAGTATTAGTTCAACACTAAAAACTAATTCAACACTATAAAAGCTAATCCAAAGCTAATCACTGCAAGAGTTAACTCTGTAAAAGCAAATCCAACACTATGTGTTAATTAAACTGTGCTAATTCAACAATGAAAGAGTTAATAGTACTGTAGGTGTTCAATCAACACTACAAAAGCTAATTTGACACTGGTAAAGGAAATTAATCACTCTATGGTTTAATTAAACTGTCCTAATTAACACTGTAGGTGTTAAGTCAAGGCTGTAAAAGGAAATTCAACAATCTATGGTTTAATGAAACTGTCCTGATTCATGAATGTAAGAGTTAATCAACTATATAAAAGCTAATTCAGTGCTATATGTGTTCTTTATACTGTGCTAATTCACCACTGTAGGTGTTAATTCAAGACTATAAAAGCTAATTAAACACTGTATGTGCTATTTAAACTGTCCTTATTCACCACTATGCGTTAATTCAACAGTGTAGGTGTTAATTCTACACTGTAGAAACTAACCCAACACTGCATGTGTTAAGTATCTGTTCAAATTCACCACTCAAGAGTTAATTCAACTATGTAAAAGCAAAGTCAACACTGTATGTGTTAATTAACCTGTCCGAAGTGTTGAATTAGCTTTTATAGATTTAATTAATCTGAACACTGCTGTATAACAACACTAAATTAATTTTAGTATTTACGCATTTGTTTAGAATTCTATATTAAGCTTCTTTTGCTCTTTTACATTTCCAGTCCCTGAAGCTTATTAAACAGTAACTACACAGAAAACAGCACAAAACTATTGGACACTAAAAGATTCCACCAAAGGTTCTCTTTTGTTTTTCTGAAATAATCTTCTTTTCCCTGATAGATGCTTCTTTGAACTTTTGATGAACTTTTTGAACTGAAGCAGCTTTTCCACATTATGTAAATATTTATGGTGGGAATTTTGTTTTATTTAACTGTGGCACTTAACACTTAAAGAACCATACATGAAAAAAGACTATTTAGAAAAAATAGTATTGGTTCATATTTTATGGTACTGATCTAAAAAAAACAAAAAACAAAAAAACCCAACGTGAGCAACCACGTATGGTTTGGGAGTTTAGGATGTTTAAGAACTCTTACATTGTTGAAACATTAAATAATGTTAAATCAAATCATCCACATTTTCATGAACAATATGTCATGTGATGTTATTTAAATTATTTTCTTTTCTTTTCACATATTTCATGTTATTTTTCACGTTATAGTGTCATCACATCATCATTTCATGTCAGAATCTGAAAATCTGAAAAAAGGTTTTTGAGACTTTCATGTAGAATGTGTGATTTTAATTTAAATATAACATTTTCACATTTTTTCATTTCATGTCAAAGTCTGAAGGCCATGTTTTTTTTAGTGTTTTATATTTAGATAAATGATTTAAAAAAGATTTTAGACTTTCATGTACAATGGGTGATTTGTACAAGTATTTTCATATATTTCATGTTGTTTCTTTCACATCTTTCAAAAAAGTATTGGAACATGTGAAAACGTGAAATAATAACACAAAACGGATAAAAATGCTTCACACATCACATAATGTCATGTCAAATTCTGAAGCTCGTGTGTGTTTTTCTTTTCTTTTTTTGTGGCTTTTTTCTTTTTGTTTGGTTGTTTTTCAGACTTTCATGCAAATTAGGTGTTTTTTTTTTTTTACATGTAATTTCACGTGCTAAATTTTATTTCCCCCCTAATTTCATACGAACATGTGAAGACAGGTGAAATAATAACATGAAATAAATGACATCATTGATCATTTCACATCATTTCAAGTCTGAAGGCTGAATGTGTTTCATGTGCTGTTTTTGTACGATTTTCAGACTTTCATGTGATTTTTTTGTTTAATTTTTATTTTACATTGTAATGTATGTAAACTACGTGTATTTTCACATATTTCATGTTACTTTTTCCACATGTTTACAGACTGTAATATGAACAAGCCTATGTGAAGATGAGACTAAATCATTACACGTTAAAGTCTGAAGACCATGATGTGTGCTTATAATGATTTATTTTGTGTAAGACATTGTAACATCATTGTTGAATTTGTTACAGTGGTGTACAGTGTTGAAGCAGCTGGACAAAAACATGCACATGTGTTAATTCAGTGCTGTAGTGTTCATTCAAATCTGTAGGATTTGGCAGCTTCCTCCTCCTCCTCCTCATCTCCAGTGTGTGTGTGTGTGTGTGTGTGTGTGTGTATCTGAGAGTCACATGAGTGTGTGATGTCCAATGAAGGCGCCTCCGCTCTCCGCCCGGCGCATAAAGCGGACGCGCTCACACACACACACTCAACATGGGCGCGCGCGGACGGTGCAGCAGCTGAACACCGGCTCACACAGCTTCACACACTCCATCCGTCTCCGCGCGCGCGCGTGTGTGTGTTTGCATGTGTGTGCGTGTGTGTATATATATATATGTGTGTGTGTGTGTGCATGTGTGTGTGTTTATTTGGACTCGAACGGAGCTGCTGAGGAGCGTCGCCGTCTTTTTCCACACACACACCACACACACTGAGTCAAATGCTGGAGGCGCAAAGTAAAGGTAAGAACCTCACCAGAAGATCAGATCACATCCAATCAGATCCAACCAAAATGCGAAAATAATCCGATAAAATCCGATTTCAAAAAAAGTCAAATAAATTTTTGCAATATTCTCATGATTTATTATAATATCTTTGTGATATATTTTCCACTACAGAAAAAAAACCCACTTGTTTTCGGATTTGTTAAATATTGAAGTGATGGGAAATTATTTTCACACCGGCTATTTCACATAAAATTATATAAACACGTGACAAAAATATGACACAAAGTCTAAGCCAAAAAGCAAAGCACGTGTTTCCTTCTTTCTCTTAGAATTCTTCAGAAATTCTTTTACTTTTTAACACGACGCCATTTTGGACATTTCATTTTACATATTTTACGTGGATCCAGAATTGAAAATATGTAATAAAATAAATTTGTGTATTTGTGTATATTCCTGCTCAACATAAAAGTCGGATAAAATGTTTTTATAATCTCTATAAGAGCTCCATCTTCATCACAATAATCCAAAATAATTCCAGATATGATTTATGCTGATGGAAATGTTTATCCACGTATAATGTATATATTATAGTCCACTATTATGCTCATGTATAGCTATTAATATTTATTAGATATAAGATTTTACGTCATGCAGCCATTTTGCGGGACTCATTAACAGTAAAAGATGTGAGTTTAGTCAACAAGTAACAAACTTTCAATTCTGTTCCTTTAATTTTAATTGTCTAGCAAAAAATCTGGTAATTTAGCTTGCTCATTTTTGTTCTTGTTGAAATGAACGGTATGTGTTATTATTATTATTATTATTATTATTATTATTATTATTATTATTATTAACATTGTATTCACATGTATACATAAACTGATTTGATATCTTGTTGCCTTTCCTGATATTAGCCTGGCCAGTTAATAAAGTTAAAAATGGACAGCTGATTAAGCTAAATGTGTTTTTCATTTATTTATTTTGCTAATTTTCAAGACTAAGTTCAGGAGTTTAGTCTGTTTCCTCGTGTTGCTAATTAAATAATAAAGTAAAGCCGACAAGAGCTCATTTATTAAGTTCTGCATTTGTCGGGATTTTAAAATAGACGCGCTTTAATTTATTCTATTGCTAATAAAATATTAGATCGAAGAAAATTAAGAAATAAATTACAACCAAATATTAGAGGGCTTAAAAATGGGTTAAACAAGTTACTGTTAAAATAACATCTTTCTTAGAGGCTTAGAGACTAAATGACAGTTTTGCTGTGTGAACTGCTCTGAATTTGAATATGCGCATTTCTTTATTTGCGGCTTTTTACATGTGAAATATATTATTATTATATAACTATTGTTATATATTTTATATAACACTTGATAAGTATTTGATCAGATGCTGGATTGCTGGTAAAGCGTAAACAGTTGAGATATTTAATTTCCTGAGCCACAGTGGTTCTATTTCACCGCGTTAAAGCGACATTAATGTCTTAATTGACGTCAATTCTTTTTAATCTGAAATGACCTTGATCAAATAATGAAGAAAACCTCTTCTCTCTCTCTCTCTCTCTCTCTCTCTCTCTCTCTCTCTCTCTCTCTCTCTCGCAAATTCTCTGACGTCAAATATCTTAGACGCCCACATATGTACCTTAAAATATATCTAAGAATTATTGTAGTTTAATATCTAAATTGGAGTTGGGGTGTATTTTTATGCTTCACCGCTAAATTAAATAATAATAATAATAATATAATAATGAAATTAAAAATCTCTAATGTCCACAACACGGTGTGTAATGACTGATTGCAGTGTATGATTGCAAGCTAAATTGTCTCGCCATTTTTCCAGCAAAATCTCTGACGTCATATATCACACTGCCTCGTTCTGTGTGTATTTATATTTTTCTAAATATGTAAATATATAGGTATTAAAAGTTGAACTCGAATGTTAATTATTTTTAAGAACAGCCAAATTAAGTGAAAACTAATCTGCATGAAATATAGATTCTATAGTATGTGTGGAATTAAAGTGCTAATTTGGCTGAAAGTCTGTTCAGTGAAATCATTCAGTGATATATCGAGTTTCCGATAATATCGCTCGGGGTATATATCCTAAAATGTACCCATTACATGGACTATCTGGGATTACCTTTTGGGCATGTTAGGTGTGTGTGTGTGTGTGTGTGTGTGTGTGTGTGTGTGTGTGTGTGTGTGTGTGTGTGTGTGTGTGTGTGTGTGTGTGTGTGTGTGTGTGTGTGTGTGTTTGTGTGGTGTGTGTGGCTTAGAGCTCCACACACACTGCACATGTGGGTCTGTAACCTAGAGGTTTCTCCTAAATATAATTTTAAATTTTGATAACTTTATTTCAAAACGTGCCGCGTGATCTTTCAGCAGGAGGGTTTTTGTTTTTATGCCTCCAGATTCTTCTTTGTACAAGATTTTTTTCTTTTTAATAAATGGGGTTAATTTTGGTTCAAAATAATGTTAAAACCAGACTGATCAGAGACATCCATCAGCGTTTATAATGAAGTCTGACTTTCCAAAAAAAAAAAAAAAACAACAACAAAAAAAACATTTTATGTTTATGGTTCACCTGAATGTACATCAGTTTTTGGTTCATGTAGCCTAGAGTGTGTCTTTTATAGCTTTTATAGATACAAGCACAGTGGATGCACAATGCTTATTTATTTATTTATTTATTTATTTATTTATTTATTTATTTATTTATTTAGCCCGAAATTTAGACTGCTCAATATTTTATCTGGCAAAGACTACTAGGAATATTTAACCATGTTGTCATTAATGTCTTCTGTACTTTACTTACTGTATTTTAATATATTTTAATTTTAATAATCACTTTAAAATATTTTGACAATCCTATAACCAGTTGACTAGTAAGTAAGTAAGTAAATAAATAAATAAATAAATAAATAAATAAATAAATAAATAAATAAATAAATAATCAGGGTGGATGTTGGGTTGTGGGATTAAGGACATATCTCCATTTTTTTTTTTTACATTAGATAATTCTAGAAAAAAAGCTTTTTCCCCAATTGTCAATTACTTGCTAAGAGCAGAAAGATAAAATGGATGTAATTTTGGCAGGAATAAAAAAAAAATGTCTCCAGAAAAAAAAAAAGTAATTATGCCTGAGGATCATTAGGAGATGATCTTGTAGTGTTTCAGAGATTTCCAAATTTCCAAAAGTTAAGTGAGATTGTTAGGATCTTAAATTGTAAAGATATCCAGTTAAATAAAACTGAAGTTATGAACAAAACTCAAGTGATGACGCATAATGACATGAGTCCCAAACCCAAAAGGGATGTAAATCTCTCTCTCTCTCTCTCTCTCTCTCTCTCTCTCTTGTGACTGAGATGCCCTCAGTTGTGCCCCTTTTGTAGACCTACCTTTAGTAAATCTCTTACCCATGATTAGGTGCACACTGCTTACATGTTTAAAGCTTTTACTAGCCATGTTTTGGTTCTGAGGGTGTTGATGACGTGTGCATTGTCCGCAGGGTCAGTGATGGAGTTCACCACCGAAGAGGATTTAGAGGAGCTGTGTCCTGTGTGCGGGGACAAAGTGTCCGGGTACCACTACGGCCTGCTCACGTGCGAGAGCTGCAAGGTGCGCCATCTGTTCACCTGTCCATCATTATGGAGTTTTCTTCATTAATAAGAAAAAAAAAGAGAGAAATAATCCGCAAAATGGCGGCGTTATTACTAGGCTGCGTGCATGGGGATGAATGATGTCTGAGATCATTTTTTAGCTTTTGTCACAGCGCACTTGTGTTAAATCTAACCAAGTCGATTGCAATTGCTTTTTTTTGTGTGTGTATTGTAATTATTCAGCTAGTTTGTACATACAGGTGATTTTAATCTAAGCTTTAATATCTAATACCATGCATTTTTGCACAGGGCTTTTTCAAGCGCACGGTGCAGAATAATAAGAGATACACCTGTAACCAGAACCAGGACTGCGGCATCGATAAGACGCAGCGCAAGAGATGCCCTTTCTGTCGCTTCCAGAAGTGCCTCAGTGTCGGCATGAGGTTAGAAGGTAAGCAGAAGGAGTTTTATAGCTGGCATATGATTAAAATAACACCTCAATAAAATACCGAAACATAAACTACAATTCTCAACAGAAGAAATTTAACTGTTTCTGAATAGATTACTGATGCGACAATTTGATTTCATTTCATATTTCAGATTTTTCTTTAAAAATATTTTACATTTTTCTTTATTCTACCTCGACATTTTTGAAGCATGGTATTTTACACATTTGGCAGTTTTTTTATTTGATGCATTTTAAACCTTTTAGCCTGAGAATGAACTCAAATCAGTCAGCGCTCGTGCAAGAAACATCTGGATGAAAACAGCTTTAAACTCGCTCCTGAAATAGAAATTAGGCTATAATTATTCATCACGGTTTATCAGCAATAGATCAGGGATGTAGATTTAGAAAAATCGTGTTACAAAAATGGGAGAAAGTCTTTTCTTCTCCTCCCTCTCTGCATGATGTCTAACCTGGAAAGAACAGCTTCCTTCATATCACCGACAGTTTAAGAGGAATTCCGACTCTAGCTTTTATATGCAGATTTTCCCGACATTCCCTTTTGTTTTGTTCAGTAAAGTGCTGTGGTTAGTGGATGCGTTTTGTTTTTTCTTTTGTTTTTTTTTCTTCTTTCATTTCATTTTGAGCCATATTACATTTCTGCAAACCCACAAGTCAGAGGCTGTAGCCTTCAGATTAAAAAAAAAAAAATCCCGTCGTGTGTTAAAATTAATACAGTGTTAAATATAAACAATTATCCGGTTTTAATCAAAATGTTGTCTATTATTTAATTAGTGACGTCATAGTGCGGCGCGATGACCAACCCCACCCCGCGCGTGCGTTAATTAGCCCCTCTGTTAAGAGTCATTACTGTAATAAAAAAATAAATAAATAAATAAAAAATAAAATAAATAAATAAACAAAACGAAGGATCATGTTCATGGGTCACAATAATACCTTTTTTGTTATAGGCGAAATTATACATTTGTTCTTTACTTTTGTTATTTACAAAGTAAACTAGACAAGTCATATTAAAAAAAAATACAGCAAGCTAGTGGACAATCTGCACAAATCATGACAAACCATTCTGTTATAAGCACAGAATGAATATATTTACTATAAATTGATTCCTGTTTATTAGTATTGTAGCCACATACTGCATGTATTTTTGTATGTAGACTGCAGTAAATATAAACTCATTAACTTAAAGAAAACCATCTCATTATCCATTAGAAAATAGATCATCCCATTGATGAAAGGGGGAGGGGGGGATGTTATACCCTTTCTCAAAAACATTAAAATGATTGAAATGAACTGATAAAAGGAAATAGTCTGTAATTGATTTGATCAATTCTAGGCAACCATTTTAAAATATATACATATGTTCGAATATTATTTTATTTTAGATTATTGTTACGAGCACCCATCAACCCCAACACTCTAAAGAAAAAGGGTACTAAACTGTACCCTTACCTTTAGCACCTTTATATAATGTACCTTTACAAAAGATTTAACATACACAACTGGACTGTAATTAGCTTTTAGAGTAAAGCTTTAAAGGTACACAACATGCACCTTTCTAGAAAAAAGGTACACACTAAAGGTACAAAAGTTGTATATTTAAGGACACCACCTCAAGGACAAGAAAAAGGCACAGTTTAATACAATTCTTTCTGAAAGTGCATGGCCCCCTGCTTTCTAAACCTCATAAAACATCCTAACTGGTGTGTCAAAAGACCATAGAACAACCTCCATGGTAACTATGGTAACCTAGGGTGCTTTATTTAATAGTAAGTAATACTATTTAGTATCAGTTGAGGATGTAACCATGGCAACATTGTTTCATATTTGCACATTTGTTTCAATTCACACAATTTAATTTGTATGCAAAAGTATGAAGGCAAAGTTAGGGTTAGGGTTGGGGCGGGATTAGGATTAGGGGCGGGGTTAGTGCTCATTACTTTTCTTACAAGTTTATTCACAATACATGGAATGGAATCCAACCTTAGTTCTTGGAAATTGTATAAATTTCCCGTGAGATCAGGCCATAGATTCGACATATTATTTGGTACTTTTCTTGATCATAAACTCTTTTGAAAAGAGATCCCACTTTTGATCTTTAGAGCACTTTGTTTAAATAAGTAATTGTCATTTGCAAGAGAACATATCATGGATCATTCAATGTTTTTTTTGCTTAAATAAATTTGAATGTAGTTGTTTTCATGTCTTTGGATACACAGTACTGTGCAAAAGTCTTAGGCACCTTATTTTTTTTAGTACAAACTTTGTTATAGAGTTTTATTTTCTGACTTCTACATTATTGATTCAGTGCAAAAACATTTTAGATTCCAAACATTAGTTTTCCAGCACAAAATTAAATGTTACAGAAAAATGTTTGTATGTCAGTAAAGAAAGCAGCAGATTCCATAAGAGACGCTTTTCAGACAAAAAAAACATAAAGAAGGCTGCTGGGTTTCGCTGCAGAAATAAGAAGCGAGTCGACAGTCAAAGTCTCCAGAAGAAGCGAAGGATCGTCACACCAAATATTGACTATGTTTCATTTATTACTGTTTACTGCTCTTTATAATATTTTTTTAATGTAGAAACATTTACTTTAATTATTTTTGAAGGCGTCTTTGCTGTACAGCATTTCTTTGCATGTGCCTAAGACTTTTGCACAGTACTGTACATCGACTTATTCTGAGCCATATGCAAATTCACGCTCAGATTTAAAATCATATTGCTAATTCTTACACATACCATGTTAACTTCTAGTACTTTCACATCTTAACTCAAGCAGATTTTTTTACTTGTTGGATTTTCATTGTTTCACTTTTAACAGGGTAAAAATAGACCAAGATATTTTTCGAATGAAGGGTTTGTGTATGGCTTTTGTTTTCCATTTCCAGTAGCGTTTATGATGCTTGGTGAACTGTGTAGCTTGACACAGCCTTAACTGGGCTCAGTGTGTGTGTGTGCTCCATTCCCATGCAGGCCGCCGTGCAGAGAAGCACCTGCTTCCGCGAGTCTGTGTGACACATTCCTGCACCACTGATAAGCCTTGCACAGTCATACACAAGATTTCGTTTGGGGTGTTTACAAAATCCGGGGTGGAAAATGTCTATATGAAGAGAAATGCTTGCTTGCTGTTTTGTTATTTTATTCTTTTTTTTTAAAGTCAAAACCATGATCGGCATTTCCTGTGTACTCTTTGATTATTCACCACACTTTGGAAATATTCTTCCTCTGATTATCCTTATTAATCTAGGCCATTTCCATGTCACAATTTAGTCCTTAGAAGATAAATAGATATAAATTTATCTCTATCTCTCTGTCTTCCTCCCTGTCTTCTTTTTTCAGCGGTTCGCGCTGACCGTATGCGAGGAGGGAGGAACAAGTTTGGCCCCATGTACAAACGAGACCGTGCTCTGAAGCAGCAGAAGAGAGCTCTGATCCGAGCAAGCGCTTTCAAATTGGAGCCCAACCCACCACTAGTGCCCTCCAACCAGGCTGAGTATCCATTCCCAGGCTCAGTGCCTGGCCTGCTGCCCCCCCTCGGCCCTCCAGACTACGACTGCCTACCTGCATGCCCCCCCTCTTTAGGGGTGGCCCTGCACAGCTATGGCTCCTTCCCAGCCCAGTATCAGTACACCACCCAGACTGTGCCCGGTAGATCCATCAAAGCAGAGCACCCGGACCCGTATTCCGGTTCTCCTGACTCATCTCTCGGGTATCCGTATGCTGAAGGCTGCATTCCCGCCTCACCACAGACCAGCCCTCTGAACCCAGCCGTGCCCTCGCTGGTTCTGGAGCTGCTTAGTTGTGAGCCTGATGAGGAGCAGGTAACGTTCAAAAACTTTGTGATCACAAACTGCAAAAGTGGCTTGTTAAATCTCATACCAGGGTTCTTTAGTTTTTGCATAAATCTTCAAGACCAGCGTGGCCTCAAATTTGTTATTTGAAAGCAGAAACACACTGATCCCTTAAAATTTTCAATACCAATATCAGAGCTCTAGGTATTGATACCTGATACTGATCCAATATGACATGCTCTTAAATAAGTAAACAAGCCAGATTTCTGCAGGCTTCTATTGGCAAATCATCAGAAACATCAGAAGTACAATGACAGCGTGGTTTAAGACAATTTCAGCATGTTTCATTGTCCAAGGCTCTGTCAAGTCTGCATAAAATATGTCAATGGATCAGATTAGAAAATAAGTCAAATCCAATCTGACAATGAGCTACGATGCCAATACTCAGTATAAACTTGGTACCTGGTATTTGTAAGAATTCACAGGAACCAGTGGTTATGTAAATGGGGGTTGGTTAAGAAGTCATAATTTAATTTGAATAAAAATTATCCAACAAAATCATTTACTTCTACAAATACTTGCATGAGATTGGATAGTCATGACAGAAATGTTGTTCTTTCTTCAATCTGAGATTCTCACCAAAGCTTCCTGTGTCATATTTCAGCCTTTCATTTTACTTTCTCATCTCTCAGGTGAGAGCAAAGATCTGTGCCTACCTGCAGCAGGAGCAGAGTGGGCGTGGCAAGCTGGACAAACCCCGCCCCTCCAACTTGCTCTGCGTGATGGCGGACCAGACGCTGTTCTCCATCGTAGAATGGGCGAGAAGCTGCATCTTCTTCAAGGAGCTAAAGGTATGCTGCTATGATGAGGGCATTTAAATTTGCTTTTTGACTGATTAGCATGATTTTAAAAGTACGAATGTGTGCCATTTAAACATGATCAATAAGGAATAACACACAATGAGGCTTGCTGTTATAGGGAAATAATCAGTGACTGTGAGGTGCGATGAAGCGGAGTTACTATAACCACCCTGAAGTTGATTATTTTCCTCTTAGTTTGCCAATGATTAAAATTTTTCATTGATTAACGCCACTTTGTATCTGTTTATAGTTACGTTTAATGTTGTGGAATGTCAGAAAAACAATTTAATTCCTGTAATCGTTTACGTTATAGCAGCTATAAACAGTCATTCCCACACCATCCTCTTTTTTCTCTCTCTTGAATTTAATAAGAAAACCTAAAAGTGCAGCTTTACCTCTGACTGTTACAAGGCGCTGACACTGGAGACTCCTTCATGAATGCTAAATAAACAACTCCTTACAGAAAACATCACCAATTCCACAAATTTTGAAAATTTGTTTATGTAGAGCATCCTCCGTTTTCAGCAACTCTGTAGTATAAATAATTCTGTAGCTAGCTCTAGATGTCATACCTTAACAAGAGGGCATGTTTAGATTTAAAAGGATGTTGAGTGGCAGTGAGTTACATAATGTTCAGTGTTGTGACTTTGCCTTTGTCTTGACTGAATCCATTTGTTATGGGGAAAGGCTGATATTATGTCGCCAGATCCTGGACCGCACCACTGATAACATTTCAGAACACTGAGACAAGTAGATATGAAGGTGGTGTTGCTTGTGCCACCACGGAAGTGTGGTTAAACCCGATAACTGCAGATTACAGAATGCTAGCACAAAGGCCAGAAGTTTACACTGACATATAATGTCTTCAGAGTGTCCCCGATCAATAATATCATCCTGCATGACCTTGGTGATGTTCATAAACTCGAGCACCTTTTGCAGAGTGAAATGGAATCGAATATGAAGTCGCCCTAGCCAGTTTAGTACGGAACATTATGTTTGTTATCTCATGTTTAGGAGTGAGGTTTGAGCTTGTTTGTATAAAATTGAACAGAATTCATTCATTTTTTGTATGTTTTTGTGTACGTATTTGTATGCAAATTTTTCATCCAATATATCATTTTATCCTGCTGAACAAAAAGGTTTCACACTTGCAAGTTAGTAGCAATTTGTACAACTCAAATTATACAGAAAAGATACAATGGTTAAGGTTTGGGCTAGGGGTGAGGTTAGGGGCGGGGTTAACATTCATACTTGTTAATTTGTACATTTCTAATAAGCTCAGGTTTGTGGTTTCTTCACAAAATGGTAGTTTAACCTTAATGACAGTCATGGAGAGAAATTTCCCAAACAAAAATATCAATTTTCTGATATATAGTTTACAAATCTTCCATTACTGCATGTTGTAAATTAAATATTTCTCCATGTTGTGCAAGATGCTTCTTCAGCTTTAGTACAGATACTGAGTTGCAGCTCAGAACACGGGAGTGTGTTGGCGAAGCACAATAGATTTGTTGTTGCTCTGATAAGGAAAATTATACATTGTTAAGAATACACTGATGCCAGCTGATACACCTCTTCTCAGACATTTTGGATCCTCCCTCTTAAATGTTACTGTCACATACTGTTAAAGAAATGGAGTCATCTAACAGATAAGCTTGTATGTTATAAGACAAAACAGATTTCACACACATCGTTTTGTTATGTCCTGAACGATAAAAGAAGTAAAAATAAAAATAACGCCACGTCATATCTCCACTAGCAACATTTAAATCAGTATCATGGATGCAGCCATGATGGCAGCTGTGTGTTTGCATGATGTAGCAGGTGAATGTGTTTGACCAGGTTTGGCTCCTGTACCCACACACACACACACACACACACACACACACACACGGCTCTTTCTCTCTTGTTTAATTACATTCCACACTGCAGATAGCTCAGGAATTCAGCTCTCCCGCTCCTCCAGATCTCGACATGCATTGTTCCAAACCGCTGAAAGCTTTCCCGAGGCACCTACAAAAAGAGTCAGTGATGATTGGATGTTCGTGTGTTCATGTGTGTTCAGAGAGGATTCAAAAGGGAGAGTGTGTGTTCCTCTGAGGGAGGTGTTGCTGAATGTCAGTACTGCAGTGGTGGTAAGACAGTGAAATCAGTTAAAAAAAATAGCCAAGAATTCACTAAGCCTCTACTTTAGCTAGGTATTTAGTTGTGTACAGTAGCGTTTACATTACATTACATTACATTAGTCTTTAGCTTAGTAATTTTTAAAATGGTTTCTACAATATGGCCATGCAATGGATCTCAGTAGTTTCTTTATATCGGGCTTCTATTAAATTCTTTTCAGCCTGGAAATTAGCTCTGCCTCAGAGTGAAATATTAATAATAATAATAATAATAATAATAATAATAATTATAATAATATAAAAATTAATTATTATTATTGTTATATATTAATATAAACAACAACAATGACAATAATACTTTAATAGTATTATGATTTTCTCTTTTTTTATGGCTATATTCAAATGTGGTCACCCTGTGTTTTCACCGTGTTTATGAGATTTCATATGAACAACTCACTCTTGAGGAATTCTTGAGGTATTCATTCAGAAGTTGACATTTTCTGATAGTTCATGAGTTGTGACACAATGTTGACATCTCTAAGTATGGCATAACCCAGTGAAATTCAGTTAGCGGTGGATGCTAAGTGTAAATACAGTGTGATTTTAGAAGCACTTTATAAACATTTTTCCAAAACATCTGAGGTAAATGTTGATATTCTTGATGGATTTGTCTTGTTTTCATATCACTTCACCTTTACTTTGTCTGTTAAAAAGACTCAAAGGCTAGCTAAGTTGGTCACCTCAGTCAATAGCTAGCTTATGCTCGGTGTCTGTATTTCCCAGTTGCCTAGCAACAGGGTTCTCATGGTATTTACCCACTTGAACAGCGAGTGTATAATTTGTGTCAGCATTTGAAAGCGCTGTATGTACACTGCCCCATATGGCCACATATTCTTAATGACCCTTAGAACAAACTCTAGTAATGGCAATCTATCAAATCCTTGTGTTTAGCACTCGTTATCTCTCACAAGTAACATAAAGATGGATTATTTGTATTGGTACACATTTAAACCATTTCATTCCCATCAATAGTCAACCTACATGTTACCCATATAAGCTATTTCAAATCAATATCAATACTGGTTATAGTAGGAACATACCATGTCATATTTGTAATGAGTACCTATAAATATATATATATATAACATTTTATTGGTTGGAAAATTGTAATAACATTAAATGCAGGACTGTAATGTAAGGCATTAACAAGATTTTCCCTGGTGTCGCACAGGTCGGAGATCAGATGCAGCTGCTGCATAACTGCTGGAGCGAGCTCCTGCTTCTGGATCATGTCTTTAGACAGGTGCATCATGGGAGAGACAATACACTGCTACTCATCACTGGCCAAGAGGTGAGAATTTCACTCTTCTTAAAATAACGCCTGTCAATCATTTTGTCTGTCGATCCAGAAAGCTTTACATTTTGCACTATCATTCAAGTGCACTAGCCTAGCCTAGCCTGGGGGTGTGGCTTCGGAGGGAACAATGTAACAGGGAACTGTATTCGGATTTTCGAAAACTTTCAAGGGGGACAATCGAGTTGTAGTGAGAGTGCTGGCCAAAACATTTTTAATATAAGGGAAGGGGCGTGGCTTTCCGAATTCAAACCACCCATGCAACTGTCCAGATAGAGGAACGGACGAGGGGGTTTAACTGCTCTTTTGGTATTAGCATACTCTAATGTTAAAATGTTCCTACACATGAACGTTGGCAGGTCTGTTTTCGCTTAAATCACTGACTGTAGCTTTAACCCCAACCTGCTGAGCCTCATGCTTAGATTGCATTCAGCTTCTGCTGTAGGTTGAGCAGGCTATTAGCATGACAAATTAATAAGAACTAATAAATAATAAAAGTAAGAATATAAAATCATGATGTTAAACTGGATATTTACAGAGGATTTACGACTAGAAATGAATGCTTAGCTTTGTCTAAAAAATGTTATTTTCTCAGTATTAGCATTTACTAATGAATGTTTGAATTTGAATAAAATTCCAAAAATGCAGCCAAACTCATATTTGTTGAATAGAAATGCAGAGTATGTTGATTGAAAGCTCTCTGTCTTTAATTTCATCATCTTCCCTCATATTGTTAGCTGTTGATTTTGTGTGTTTGTTTTGGGTTGCTTGTATTGCCTTTGTGATTTTCTTTGTTAGCTGTTTTTGTATTGTGGAAAGGTTTAGATTTTAGGTCAAACAACTAGCTGGCCTTCAAAGAGCTAAGTCGATAGGATTTCTGAGGGGATTTTAACTCATATTGATAAATTCACGAGTCATTACTGCTACTGCTAGCTAGCGGGCCAACATAGGCTAATTTGACAGGATTTCTGAGAGGATTTTAAGTCATAGTCATAGATTTATGCATTTTTACTGCTAACACTGGTTGGTTGGCCATAAACAAGCTAATTTGTGAGGTTTCCTGAGAGGATTTTTAATCATATTCAAAAATTCATCAGTATTTGAGCTAATTTCACATGACTTCTGAGTAAATTTCAAGACCATATTAATAAATAAGCTGATATTAGTTTATAAGGTTTATAAGGTATATATGGTTTCTTTGGGTTATTATTAACCATTTCCAAATTATTTTAATGGTTAATGGAAACCATTAGGCCAGTTCCTATTAGGAAGTGTTTGCAGCAGGACAATAAAGCTAGTTGGCTAACGTTAACGTATTCATGAATGTTAATCTTCACTGCTAATTCTCGTAAAATAAACTTGTTGAGATTTCTCAGAAAGCCTCTTTTGCAGTCATAAAACCAATGTTTGGTATGTTTTTGTGTACATCAATACACTCTATGTTTGAAGAAACGGTTCCAGACGTGATGATCATTGAATCACTGCCGTGTGTGTTGCAGGTTGAGCTTGCAGGCGTCGTGTCTGACTCGGGTCTCACTCTCTCGAGTCTTGTGCAGAGGGGACAGGAACTGGCGCGGCGGCTGCAGCTGCTCCAGGTCGACCGTCGTGAGATGGCCTGCCTCAAGTTCCTCATCCTCTTCAACCCCAGTGAGTCCTGCTGTTTGTTCTCCACTATATAACTTAAGAAATTATCAACACACAAGAGCCTTTTAATTAGGTTTCTTATGAATTCAGTTGGAAAAAAAAAATCTATGACTAGGAAAAGCTAACTCTACTCCTCTCTGTGATCATAACCGTTCATAACCATTTCAGTTGAGTCGGATCGTGTGAATTCTTATGAATATGTCGTGCCTCCAGATAAGAGCAAGAACTCAACACTAGTTTAAAGTAGCACATAATAGTAAGATTTTACTTACTTTATGGCACCTACATAAGCCCTTCATGACAACTGACATAGCCTATAACCATTTAGAAAGGCTTATTTCAACAAGCGGTTATAAGTTGTCATAAGGACTATACCTGTCAGTTTTGATGTCAAGTAGCTATAACACCTGAGTCAAGTGATTTTAAATTCTTGTTGACATAAGACTATTATGACACTTTCTACTCAGACTTATATTAGAAAGTCATGACAAATGACTTTGTAGTGTAGAGTACATTATGTCTCAGCGTCACACAATGGTAATGAATTGTCATTGCAGTTTATTTTAGCTTATGTCAGTTGTCAGGAATAGTGTATGTAGGTTTATGTCAGTTGTCAGGAATAGTGTATGTAGGTTAATGTCAATTATCAGGAACAGTTTATATAGAGTTATATCAGTTGTCAGGAACAGTTTAAGTAGGTTTATGTGACTTGTGAGGAATAGTGTATGTAGGTTTATGTCAGTTGATGGGAACAGTGTATGTAGGTTTATGTCAGTTGTCAGGAACAGTTTATGTAGGTTTATGTCACTTGTCAGGAATAGTGTATGTAGGTTTATGTCAGTTGTCAGGAACAGTTTATGTAGGTTTATGTCACTTGTCAGGAATAGTGTATGTAGGTTTATGTCAGTTGTCAGGAACAGTTTATGTAGGTTTATGTGAGGAATAGTGTATGTAGGTATATGTGTGCATACATCATACTTAATTAAAATGTTACCAAATATTGAAGTAAGTCAAATATGAATTTCTGTTTCTATACCTTATGAGAAATCTACGACACTTTCCCTGTAAATTAATGCGTTCACTCATGCAAATCACATTTTGCATAAACATTCTAAATTGCATTAGAAGCAGAAGGGCAACATGAAGAAACGCTTGAATAGTGAGGAATATTTCATTAAACGATCGTTGTTGGATAATGCTGTGTTAGCCCATAGAAACAAGACGCCTTTTTCCCAGAAAAAAAATTATTGGCTGCAGGGCACAAAGCATGTAGAGGAAAGAAAAAAAAAAGCCTGAGTCCAAAAGCATTTTCCATTTCGACTCTGTGTCACATTCAGCCTCTCTCGCTCCATCTGGAAATGGTAACAGGTTTATTGGGTAATTTGTGTCCTTCAAATCTATTTCAGAGTTATTCAACGTTTTAATTAGAGGTTGAATGGCTTTTCTGACGAGACCCGGCTAAGCGGGCCATTCAGGCTATTGTTATGTGCTGCAAGCACTCATTCACACAAACACACACACACACACACACAGAGACACACATGTACACTCTCTTGCTCTCTCTCTCTCTCTCCCTCTCTCTCTCTCTCCCACACACACAGACACACACACAAAACCACAATCACATAAGCTCAGAAATGAACATACATAAATAATACAAATACACACACCCATACACATACACACAGAAACACAAATGCTGTTATGCAAGCAGTCAACTTCAGAATTATTGGCACCCTTTATGGAAATAAGCAAAAATGAATACAAAAAATTAAGAATATTTTTTATTTTTATTATCCACTGTAAGTTTCCATCTATATTTGTCCACCAAATCTTTTGCTTGTTATTTGTTCATTATCATTTATATTGTCTTGAGTAAGTTGGCGTAAAAATTTCCTTCAGGATCAATGTGAAGTGTATCTTATACGTATATGAGACTTATATATATATATATATATATATAATTTATACATATACATATGGCATTTATATTCTCAATTACAGGTTATACAGGAGATGCCCTGTATAATCTAGGGAAACTAAGAAAAGTACTTTATATTCACTATCAAAAAACATCCTTATAAATCGCATTTATTTAGATTTAGAGAATTAGAACAGCAAATAAAATAGAGCACGAGACAAGGGTCTTCTTTTTAAAGTTTCTATATTGACTCTGTATTCATCCCCAATCTCTGCAGACGTGAAGCTGCTGGAGAACCAGGCACTGGTGGAGAGCGTGCAGGAGCAGGTGAACAGTGCTCTGCTGGAATACACACTCACCTCGTACCCTCAGCACGTGGACAGGTTCAGTCAGCTGGTGCTGCGGCTGCCCGAGGTTCGCGCCCTGAGCGCCCAGGCCGAGGAGTACCTGAGCTCCAAACACCTGAGTGGAGACGTGCCCTGCAACAACCTGCTCATCGAGATGCTGCACGCCAAGAGAGCCACCACCATCTGAATCAGAGGTGTGTGTGTGTGCGTGTGTGTGCATGGGATCACCACTGAGCCGCGAAAGCTAAAGGACACTGGGAGCTTTTCTATTTCTTAAGTGCTATTAACACCGTATCTGATGTCGTTTGTGCATCGTGTGTGGCTAGTAGGCATGTGCCGATCTTTAGTTGCCATGGAAACTAATTGAGCTTTATGATATTGTCACGATATTTAAACATTGTCTTGGGTGGCATTTCAGCTGGAATGACACACACACACACACAAAGAGTTCTTTCCGTTGTGGAGACCACAATTATGGGATCGAGGATACACGGCTTCAAAATGTTTCCTTCAGTTTTTACCTGGCCGAAAATACTGTTATGCCGTCTCCACGGTAACAATATAATGTATATCATGATATAGCATATTACCAATTATCGGCACATGCCTAGTGGCAAGATATCATTTCCAGTTTGGACAATGAAATTGCTGATCATTATTTAGCCACTGTGAGTTCCTATTTTTTGGTAGTATTATGGAATATTATATGTTTATTGAACATGTTTCACATCAGCGCTTCATTCTGGACTAATATTTCATTTTCATAGTTTTTCCTTTAAGAGTGATAATGTTATGAAGGAGGTGAAAAAGTGGAAGCACCAGAAAAAAACAACAGAATTTTGGTCGAATCTTTGAAGGCTTAATCTCTCTTATGGTTCCTTACAGTATTTTAACGTCGCTAACAAGCATTTTTTTTCCATTCCGAGTTTTTCAAACTAAACGCCACTGTGCAGTGAACTGAACTGTGAATAATATTTTCAGCGCTTTGACACAAAGTGAACAGTTTTCAAAATTCCTGCATTCATTTCTCATTCAAGCTCAGGCCGCTAGAGAAAGCGTGCATTTATGCGGCTCACTTTGCAAAATGTTGCAGACTCTTATTTCAAAACTGATACACATACACGAGAGAGCAATTTGCTAAGTCATAAATGCTAGGCATTCTTTTTCAGGGTTTTGGCTGTAGTTTTAATATCTGAAGTTTTCTCAGATTTAATTGTAATTGCATGTTTATGTGTCGGGATTACTAATTCGTACAATGTTATAATGCCTTGGGGTTTTTTACATAAAAACTGAAAAAAATAGAAAAGTTTTGACAGCCTGTTTTCTGGGTATTTTTGATAATGATTTACGATAATTGATAATTGATAAACAATTTACGAGCTTTGGAGCCCTGAAATCGTCTCGGCTGGCCTCATTTTTGTAGTTTGCCCGTGATATACTGTGAAAATGTTGACATAACTGTTGACATAAAATAGTGTAAAAATCTATGGTAAATTGCCACAAGTGATTCATCAAAGAAGTAAATGTCCTCTGATTGATAAAGCCTTTTGTTAACACAAAAATACAAATACCTTTATTGTCATTGTACAAGTACAACAAGAGTGCTTCTGTATTCTGTGCTATTTTTATTTTTATTTATTACCTACTTGCAGTTTTGATAGTTATAGTACAATTTGGACGTGCCAGTGTACATATTTGATGTGCATTGTACATGAGCTGGTATTGGGGGAAAAAAATGCTTGTTAGCAAATCCTTATTCGGCTCGATCTGACTTTTTGTGAGTTTGTCTTTTAAAATATGTTATTTACATGCCACTGAATTCACCAAAATTTTGCTTATATGTATAACTAATGGTAGACAGTTGAAAATTTGTATCTGCTTTGACCCTGAAATATTGCAGGATCGATAAAATCTTAAAATTGTCAGATAAAACACTACAATTCCAAGATCTCGAAAATGTGATATTACTGATACATGGAATGTTAAATGTTTATTGAACGTTTTTCACATCAAGGCTTAATTATGGATTTCATGAGGCGGTAATTGCATTTAGTTAGAGCTACAAGAGAACGATAAAAACTAAAGAAACATCAGGCAGAAATTTTCTTTTTCTTTTCTCTATTTCTTAAATTTCTAAAAAGAAATTTTCTTTAGATTTTTAGATTTTTTCAGCTTTAACGTTTCCATGTTGGACAGTGCAAGTTTGCATTTTTTGAAGTATTTTATATTTTATTTATTGAGTAGAAGCTTTTATCCATTGAAGAACACAGCAGAGCAGTTTTCGGTTCCCATGGTCATTCCGACACCTGAATATTTGCCCCATTTAATCCTCAATAGGATGAAATATTGCAGCATTTTTCCAATGAATACATTTATTCCTTCTGTGTATGCTTTTACCTGGAGTGAAAAATTAAAAATTAGTGAAGAATTCAATCTAAACATTATATATATATTTTTTAAAGGAAAGTGTTATTGCATCATAAAATAGAAGGGCCAATAATTTTTCAGTATGCAAATGCACTCCAGGGAATGCTAGTGTAGGATTTGGGGAAGAATCGATTATTTAATACAAAGAAAAATGATTTTGTATCTGTTTTCTGTAGCACTGGTAAAGTGAACCTAACCATTATCAAATATGTTTGTTATCTGATAATTTGTTTTTTTGAAAATTTCACAGGCTCTATTTTTTTTTTAAGAAGCTGAAAATTGTTAAATTTATTACATCATATATTAGAATGGCCAATCAGATTACAGTATGCAAATGCACTCCAGGGAACCCTAGTGTTCCACAGAATTTGAATGGAGAGTGTAAGACTGGGGACATTTACATATTCAAATCATATTCATATTAAAATCAGGAATTTTTTGTTGAAGGTAAAGTTGAAGGCACTTTTTGTTGTCTTTTTTTTCTTCTTGAAATGCCATATGCAGGAATTGATTGTTTAATATAGAAAAATTATTTTCAGGTGTGCCATTACATGACGAATACAACCGTACTGTTCAAAAAAGGCAAACTTGCAATAATACTGTCAATACAAAAATAGAAGAATATATAAACCCAGCTCACTGATTGCATTAAAGGTAACGGCATGGCTAGTCAGAACACACCTAGGTGGACATAAAGCAACGTGCTGAGGGTGTTCCTAAATTGTGGATATGTAATTGTGGATCCTTTCTCTACTGGTGTCCATTATTTCATCAACCACCTGCGCATCCTTTTCATCTCTTTTCTCTTTTTAAAATACTGACAAATACTGTGAGTAAGTGTGTGCGTTTGAAGCCCCAATCAGGATAGCAGGAGAATCACTGCGCCATATGTTTTCCACATTTCAGACAAACCCATGTTTCATTTCTATTCAGTTTCATGCAGCTCGAGTATCTTTGTGCACACGCATCCTGACTGGGACTTTAATTAAAAAAATGCAATTTCACGCTAACGTTTGTGTATTTATATGTGGTAATGTGCCGAAACCACACTTCTATTCTCTCTTTTTTTCTTTTATTTTCTTCGTGTTTTTCTCTGGAAGAGTGTAATTGTAAAAATGTGTTCTGTCCTTTCTAGTTACAATCAGCATCAGTATTGTTTAGACGGTGGTTATTCAGAAATGCTTAGAGGTCAACCTACGAAGCTATGAAGCTGAAGACAGAAATAGTATTTATTTAACTAATGTCAGATACAGAGGTGATATCTTATAATACGGAAATACTTCATTTACTTAAAAAAAAATCTTTTGTGCTTGTCCACATTATCTGACTGCAAAGTGCTTTATTTCTTATCAAAATGTGAAATAAAGAAATGAAATTATAGCGTGGATGGCAATTCATTTTTCCAAAAGCGTGTGCTGCAGACAAACACGACAGCATTGGAGGAGAAGGGAGTGCCAGACTCTGTGTGTGTGTGTGTGTGTGTGTGTGCACATGGCTTTTGAATGCACACGTTCATTCGAGTGCTGTGGAGAAAGGCGCGTCCTCCAGACTGCCTCTAAGAGACTCTCCAGCGGCGTTCTAAAGAAGCGTGATGGGAAGGTCAGAAAACATTCACACATGTTGCCGTCCTTTTGTAAGCTCACAAAGCGAGAGTGTGTTTCCTCGGCCCTATTTACACTCCTTTAGTTCCCCTCTTCGCTTTGTCTTGCTTTTAGGAAAATGATTGGCTTCAACTGCACCTCATATGGTGAAGAATTGATTTTTTCCCCTTTCTTCTTTGACTCGTGAATTTGTGTGTTTGTTTGAAAGTCAGATATAAAGACCCAGGGAATGAAAGCGACAATATGACGTGTTCACAAACACATCTGTTGCATGTACGTTTATTGTTATGAGTTGTTTTTTAGGTACTCTGAGTACCTGCTGATACTTTGCAATATTGACTTAATATTTATTAACAGCAAAAACTATTAAGCTGTAATTTACTTGAATTCTGGATTTTGATTGGTCAGAAGGTGTTGATTCATTTTCTTTTTCAGTTTCACACATTTTCCCAGTTACCAAAAATAACCTTCCAACGTTTTCTTCTGTAGTTTACGAAGCTGTTGTAGCGATGTTAGTGTATTGTGTCTTACTTAGTGTAAACGTAAACAAAACTTCATTGTGTAGCTAAACATCTTGGACAACCGCAAACAGTTAACACGATTTCATATCATTCCGCCTTTTAAGCCCCGCCTCCTAAAGAGTTGGGATTGTATCAGAAAGCCAGAAGTGATGTAGATGATATTATAGTTGCACTTAACAATGCAATTCGAAGCAAATATACTAAGATTTGGATATGGACGTGTGTTATTACTTGTTAATTACTTGTTAGTTACTGTTAGCTGCTTACTTCATTATTTTGGCACTATATTTGCCATGAGTGGGACATTGTTTAAATTCATTTTTCACACTTTGACACACACCAGTGGATTAGATCAAGTATACCTGGTATACTTATTATCAAATTGCATCCAATGCATCCTTTATTACTATTATTATTAGTATAGTTATTAAATAAATCAACTCACCATATTGAAGTTTTACAGTTACAGGTTTATTTACAGTGTTTTTCATTATTGTCAAAGCAATTCACGATTTTTTTTTTCTGACATTGAAAAAAAAATCCCCATATAATTTACATCTATCAGATTTGGAACAGAAATAAAATCACATCTCTATTGTTTCCTCAGATCATACAGCCAAAAAATGCCAAACAAACTTAGTTTTCTATAAACTACCTTTTGTGCACCAACACCTCCAAATAATTCCTATTTCATGCTCTGCTCCAGTAAGCAGGCGTCGGTACGGTCACGTCACACAGGACTAAAGTGTGTCGTATGTCAGTGTGTCGTACGTCAGTGTGTCGTATGTCAGTGTGTCGTACATCAGTGTGTGGTGACAGTCCAGCATATCTACGTTAACCTACTCAGCTACAGTCACGGTTAAAGCGTCTCACTGACAGCTGAAGCCGTCTGGTCTGAAGGTACGGCGCGGTGGGACTCGCTGTGTGTCCACTCCTAACACTAGCTACGCTTCAGGTTCAGCAGTGTGAGTTCTGTGAAGAGTGAAGAGGAGAATCCCAGAAGAACTTCGGCACTGTCTGCTGTTTTATCCCACACACACACACACACACACACACACACACACACACACACACGGCACTGTTTCGCTTTAACCCTGGGAACGAGGGGGACTGCAGTGTGGGAGAGGCCCGCTCTTCTCCAGCTGCTTCGCCGTGTGTGTGTGTGTGTGTGTGTGTGCGTGTGTGTGTGTGTGTGCGTGTGTGTGTGTGTGTGTGTGTGTGTAGGTCAGCAGCATGTGTAGTCCACCAGTGTCCTGTCTTCAACAGGCTGTAACAGAAAATTCAATTAGCACAGGTCTGAACACTGCAACTAATATAATCACATGCAGTAACATTCTATTCTATTCTATAAAATTTTATTCTATTCCATTCTACCCCATTCTACGCTTCTCTATTGTATTGTATTCTATTCTATTTCATTCTACCCCATTCTACTCTATTCTATTCTATTCTATTCTATTCTATTCTATTCTGCTCTATTCTATAAAATTTTATTCTATTGCATTCTACCCAGTTCTATTCTATTCTATTCTATAAAATTTTATTCTATTACATTCTATTCCATTCTACCCCATTCTACACTTCTCTATTGTATTCTATTGTATTCTATTGTATTCTGCTCTATTCTATAAAATTTTATTCTATTCCATTCTACCCAATTCAGTTCAATTCTATTATATTCTATTTCAGCCCAGCCCATCTGTTCCATTCAATACTAGTATATTCAATTCTATTCAATTCTGTACCATTCTATTCTATTTCATTCTATTCCAATCTATTTTGTTATAATCAATTCCATTCTATACTTCTATTGCATTCACTTCTATTCTACCTCATTCCATACTATTCTATTCCATTCCATTTAACACCATACCATTATACACTATTCCATTCTATTCTATTGTTCTCTATACTATTATATATTATTCCATTCTATTCTATTCTGTTGTTCTCTATATCATTATATATCATTCCATTCTATTCCATTCTATGTAGACAGCCTTTGAATACGATTTGTCTCACCCTAAACCAGTTTTATGTAATAACATCTCACAGTCATGCAACATTGCATTTAATCAGGTGTTTTAATCTCTTTGGGTTTTTTTTAATTCATATTTTCATTTTGTAAGAAAACACAAATGTTATTCAAATCTCATGAATATGTTTTGAAATATTTATGTAGACTTAAACATCTAGGTGAGAACCTTCACAGGTGAATTTGTTAGTATTAGCAAATGCAGCACCCTCTAGAGTTCAACCCTTAATACAACTGTACATTAGACCTCTGTGCAACACAACCTCACACAAAATATAAACACCCTGTGTGTGCGAGAGGTTGGAGTTCATACAAATGAAGTAAGAACGTCTACGATTATTAACCCCTAACCTTAACCATTCAGAGCTTTTCATACAAGCTGGTTTGGACGAATTCTTACGACTAAATGTATTTACAAGTATTTATCTGTAAGTGTTGCCAAATCCTGAGTTCTTCAGCTTTTCTGTGAGATTACCTGAGGGTTTGAAGGCCATCAGCTGAACTGCCTGAGGAGAAGAAGATCAGAGATTAGTATGAAGAGGGAAAGAGTATGAAGTTATGTTCCTGTCAAAAGTATTTATATGTACTGTATTTATATTCGGAAAGTCATATCTTTGATTGTAACAAGTTTTAACCAGGCTTTACATTTTAACACATTTTTACTATGAATCCTAATTTAAATGTTTTCATTGTTCATGTTGTGATTACAATTTTGCATACATGAGACTTCATGAAACACTGGTTATGCTGCAAGAACTCATCATTGAAAAGCATAATGATTTTTACTGAAATGTCTACTGTAGGTAATGATTTGAGGGGAGGGGTCAGTGAAGCAGGGAGCCGAGGGGGCGGAGCTTAAACAAATATTCATAACTGCACATAAACCAGTAAATCTATAAATAAATAATGAAATTCACAAATACCATATGGTAAGTGAACACAGCGTGGTTTAAATGTGTGTGTGTGTGTGTGTATGTGTGTGTGTTAAATAGAAGTTAAGTTACAGATTAGCGTTGGAGTCGTTATGATTGATTCTGATTCATTATGACTGATTCTAATCGATTCTTATTCACTATGATTGATTCAAAATGCTTCAATATGATTCATTATGATTCATTACTATTAATTATGATTTGTTATGATTCATTATTAGTCATTATCACTGATTATGATTCATTATGTATTTAAGGTTCACAAGTAATTAAATTTAAGCAATGCATTCCCATGCAACTCCATAAACATGGTCCATGGTGTGTGTGTGTGTGTGTGTGTATGTGTGTGTTTGTGTGTGCTTACTGGATTTTCCAAAGTCGGTTTTAATGAGAAGCTTACAGGTTTGTCATTTCCGAAACTTTCTAGAGAGACAATGAAAGAAAGAGAGAAAATGTGAGATTGACAACACTGCAAACTTCACAATCTAACACACACACACACACACACACGCGCACACACACACACACACCGTTCTTAATGACGAACGAGCTGGCTGTGGAGTTGGTCATGTGACTGGAGCTACTGCTCTCTGGGCTGGAAGGGGTAGGCAAGCTGTCTACCCATGATGCACCAGGAGTCCTCTGAGTTGGCAAGAAGCTGATTGGCTGAGAGCAATTCTGCAAAACCAGAAACTGCAATGAGGACTAGGCATTTAGTTAAAAACAATCCTTAGCTAGTAAATAGCACAAAAAAAAAACAAAAAACTTGGGAGTGTTACACTGAGTGGAAGCTAAACATAAATAGCTAAAAAGCTGGCTATCTTTGTAGTTAGCTAATATTACTCTGTAAAATGAATCAGTAAATAAAATTAAATAAATAACATTACTGTCTTTCTTACAGTAAATGACAGAGCTTTCCTCTTCTCCTGAATTCTCTTTATAGCGTTCTGCACCTGGTGAGCAAAAGTACAGAGAGTCACGATGCTCAAGCACGTAGCATCTACACCAAAACAAAAGCATGACAGATACATTCTTACCTCGCTGTTGTAAACCGCATACACCAGGAATATGTACAAACCCTGTGGAGACGAGACGAGAGAGACCGGAGTGTGTGTCATCATTCAATAACAAATCACAAGAACAGTACGAGATCAGGATCAGCCTGAAGACTACACTGCACGAGAAATGAAATGATAATCAGAAAGAGGGAAACTCAGATAGTGTGAGGACGTCCAGGTCACATCAGTGTCACGCATCAGCTCATACTCGGAAGGATGGAAGGAAGGAAGGAACTTAAAGAATGAATTTAAGAACCAATGAAATAATGAAAAAAACATTTGAATGAAAGAAAGAATGAAATAACAAATGAAAGATAGAAGGAAAGAAAAACAAACAAATAAAGAAGGAATGAACAAATGAATGAAAACCTTAATGCATGAAAGACAAATGAAAGAATGAAAGAAAGGTTAAATGAAAGAATGAATGAACAAACAATTAAAGAATTAATGAAAGGAAGAAAGAATGAATGAGTAAATGAATGAAACAGAGTGAGAGAAAGAAAGAAAGAAAGAAAGAGAATTAATGGAAGAAAGAAAGAAAGAAAGAAAGAAAGAACACATGAATGAAACAAAGATTGAACAAAAGAATGAAAAGAATTAAATAATTAATTAAGAATGAATGGAAGAATGAAAGACAAAAAGGAAGAAATTATGGATGAATGAACAAAACGAAAAGCATTTTCAAAATTTTTGAAAACATGAATAAAAGAAAGACAGAAAAACAAACAAATAAATTAAAGAATGTATGAATGAACAAATGAATGAGTGAATGAATGAATGAATGAATGAATGAATGAATGAAGGGAAGATGCAAGAAAAAAGAATGTATGAGTGAAAGATTGAAAGAAAGTATGGATGAAAGAAAGAAAGAAAGAAAGAAAGAAAGAAAGAAAGAAGGAAAGAAAGACTATAATAGAAGAAGTGGACTGATTATAAAGGCTCAAAGCTTTGCACAGCTTAAAAACATCTAAACTTCTCAGAGCCGAACATCTCGAGCCAAACACACTTCCACACACTTTTTTCCAGTGAAAAGTCTGAAACAGATTCTCCTTTCTTCCCTGATCCAAATCCTGTGTTTCTCCGACCCCGGATCAGGAGTCAGTGCACAGCACAGCAGTGATAGATTCCCTCTGGCTAATTATATCAGCACGGCTTCCTTCCAAACACGGAACCGAGTCGTGAGCCTCCTACTCCCTCTCTATCTCCCGTCCCCTCTCTCTATCTCTCTGCTCTGCACACACACCGTAAATCTAAATTAACAAGCCCTGAGCGAGGTCAATCGAAGGCCAGGCTCGCAGGGAGAGAGAGAGAGAGACAGAGAGAGAGAGAGAGAGAGAAAGGGAGGAAAGAGTTGGAGGAAGGGAGAGAGATGAGGATGAAATGGAAGGAAGGAAAGGATGAAAAAAGCGAGCTCGCTTTAAAAAAGACGGGTTTGTTTGAGTTATGACTTTAAAGGGGGGCTAATGAGCAAATATAGTGCCAGAACAGTGTGTGTGTGTGTGTGTGTGTGTGTTACCTGGAAGGCATTAAGTGCAACAAACAGGTAGGCCAGAACCACAGACAGGTGCACCAGGACACCACACAGCCACGTGAGACCCAGAACCGGCATCAGAATCAAGACAGGCCGCGTCGCCGCCCTGCAAAAACACACACACACACACACACACACACATGCACACACTGAATCAAAGAACAATCCTGAGCATTGTCCGTGTGGAACTTCATGTTCTCCCCGTGTCTGTATGGGTTTCCTCCAGGTTCTCCAGGTTATTTCTTTATTGTTTTACCAAGAAAATTCCATTAATAATCATAATTTTTATCGTTTTAATAATTGTTTTTATTTAATTTTTCTGACTAAATTCTATCACAAAGCCAACAATAATCAACATTTCGGGAAATTCCTCACTAATGAGCTTTTACTTAGAGACAGCAATGAACATGTAATATTTCATCAATGAGGGTCATCTAGAAACTGAGATTTCAGAAAATGATTTTAAGACTGTTCAAAAATAAAAATTAAAAATGACTTCATGTATCTCCATACTAGTAAGTGTGGTTTATAATATTTATAAAAGAAATTGGCATAAATATCATAATAACACGATACTTGATATTTATATATAGCATTTCAGGGACATATGATATGACATGACGTGTTGGTGAAGTGGGCGGACCTTCAAACCTTCTTCAAAGTAGCTAAGTTTCAGATAATACGGTGGCCACGAGTGGACAAAAACAGTTAAGTAAACTTTTTTTTTGTTTTGATATTTTATTACTACAGTTTCAGAGTAGACGTGTTATAGATCCAAAAATCTGAAAAATTGTTGACCAAAATCATCATTTTTACCTGGAGTGTCATGCCTTCTACACACACACACACACACACACACTCATCATGGTTGTAACCTTCTCAGTGTATCATTAGTTGTAATGCTGTGCTCAAGGCCTCTGCGATTTCTTACTTTTTTAATGCTATTCTTTCTATTCAGTTGCACATCACAGCCCACGGCACACGCCAGAGTGTTTTGTAGGCACACTGGAACAATGTGCCCTTGTTTGCTTCAATCTGTCGCTGAGGATTTTCGATTTTGGATGATGGGACGCAAGGCGCCAATTTTATATAACATCAACGGTGCTTGAAGAGTCTCAAGTGGTGTGGAAATAAATGTAGCAATTATCGGCCGACCTGAGCCGATGAAAAGGAGCAGAGAAAATGGGACGGTGTGTTTGCGTACGCACTTGTGCGTGTGTGTGTGTGTGTGTGTGTTTGTGTGTGTGTGTTTTTACTATATGTCTGCCTTAATGTTTCTTGGAAAACTGAAAACTGGAATAGAAACTGATGATGTCACCCAGACAAGATTAGGTGGGATTTTGCCTTATTGGTTTTACTCATTGTTCTTTAAATAAGACCATAAGAACGTTATGGTCTCTGTGTGGTTTTATGATCACACAACCATAAAATCACACAATCATTAAATCATTCATTATTTTGGTATAACAAGTTAAAAATTCTAAAAAGTTTAAAAAAAAAAAAAAAAAGATATTACTGCAATTCAGTTCAGAGATATTTTGGAATTTTGAGACAATAAGTTAAAAATTTGATAATAAGTTGATATTCTGAGATAATACATCAGAATTTTGAGATAAGTTTAAATTTTGAGATAAGTTCAAAAGTTCCTAGGCTACAGTTTCAGGAATTAATTTCCTGGGCTAAATTTTAAGTTTAAAATTCTTGGGTTTAATTTAAATACTTTATCATAAGTTCCTGGACTAAAATTCCTGGACTAAAGTCCTGGAATTAAGTTCTTGGGCTAAAGTTCCTGGGTTTAAATTAAATTCTTTATCACAAGTTCCTGGGTTTAAATTAAATTCTTTATCACAAGTTCCTGGGTTTAAATTAAATTCTTTATCACAAGTTCCTGGGGTAAATTTCCTGGAATGAAATTCCTGGGCTAAAGTTCCTGGGCTAAGCTACTGGAATCAAGTTCCTAGATGACATTCCTGGAATTAAATTATATATCTTCCTGGGATGAAATTATTCAAATTAACTTATCTATCTTAAGTTCCTGAACTAAAATTGCTCAAATTCAGTTCTCTATCTAACATTCCTGGGCTAGAGTTCCTGAGCTAAAATTCCTTGGCTAATGTTCCTGGGCTAAACTTCCTGGAATTAAGTTCCTTTACTAAAGCAGAACAACAGTTTAAACGTCCTCACATTGCCGTATGCATTAAGGTGCAGAAATCAAGAAAGGGGAGGAGCCTCACCAGGTCAGATCCAGGGGCTTTGATTTGGAGGCGGAGCTTGGTGCCAGCATTTTGGCCCGGCGCCGTGCACTAGAGATGGTTACCATGACGACCCGGCACAAGACCACAGTGTTGACCTTAAAATGAGAGGCAGGAAGAGATGTGACTGTAAAACCCGAAATAACCAAAACATACACATGCATATCTCAGACACACACACACACACACACTTACCGTTAGAACAAACAGTACAGGCCCCACAAAAGCCCAAATAATATCAGACTCTGTGTTGAGCCAGCAGTGCTGCTCCGCCTTGTACTTTTTCAGCGACACTGTCAAGGTTACAGAGACAATGACAACTGGCAAACCTGGGAGTGGCACACACACACACACACACACGCACACACACACGCATGCAAACACAATTACCACCCAGTTACATACTTATCATTATTAGAGTTCAGTAGTCATCCATCTAAATGTATAGAACAGGAAGTGATAAAGAATGCAAATAAACATTGGTTTCACACACACATACACACACACAAACACACCCCAGCCCAGGGCGTAGTAGAATCTCATTCTTCTGTCCTCGCTGATGTTCACAGAGACGACTTTGCTCCAGAGCAGCAGCCCTTCAACCAGCATCCAGCAGAACGAGGCCAGGAAGAACAGGTGAAGGAGAGCCGTCACCAACAAACACACCTCCTACAAAATACCACTGCACTCTTCAATTCTCAATTCCGATTGGTCAGAAGGTGTTGATTAATTTTCTATAACAGCAGCTCTGACAGTACAGCAGCTGCACATCACAGGTTTACATTAGTGCACTTCTTCTAATACATTCGTTTCTATAGTAACAGCTCATTCACAAGGACTTGTACAGGGCACATTTCACATAAACGGATTAAAAAATGTGCGTAATCGTTGATATGAAGTTCTCTGTAAGGAGATGTTTATTTCAATTTTATGGAAATAGTCTCCAGTGTCAGTGCTTTGTAACAGACAGAGGTACAGCTAAGTCTTCAGGACAGAGGAGTTTATGATTTATGGTTTCTTGGTAACATGACAAGTTGTTTTATTTTTGTCATAACTTCAAGGAAGGGAAAGAAAGAGAGGCTGGTGAGAGAACAACTGTTTATAGCTGCTATAACATAAGTGAGAACAGGAACTTATTAAATGCAATTATAAATGAATAACAAGTATTTCGTTGATGAGTCAGAATTTTGAGATAATAAGTCAGAATTCTGAGATAAGATAAAAAACTTTGAGGTAAGTAAAAAGTTTGAGATAATCAGCTAGAATTCTGGGACAATGTTTGGAATTTTTAGATGATAAGTTAAAAGGTTGAGATAATAAGTCATAATTTTGAGATAATGAGTCAGATTTTTGAGATAATAAGTAACAATTTTGAGATAAGTCGTCAGATTTTTGAGATAATAAGTCAAACTTTTGAGTCAGAATTTTACATTTCTGGGTTAAAATCCCTATCCTAAGGCTAAATATTTTTTAAATGTATATGTGTTTAACATGACAAGTTAAATGTAAACTATAAATGGATGAAAAGTATAATGTGTCATTCTTAATAAATATAAAATTGTAATCATTGGGGAATTACTGTGATACAAGAAGGCATGCTGGTATAGAAAAATATTTAACAGTAACTCCGCTTTGCATCTTATGAACAGTATTTTACATTATTATTTTTTTTTACATTTTCTTATCGTTGTATAATTCCATAAAGTACCTGGTTAGCAGAGGCCCAGTAGCTGAAGATGAGGAGAAACTGAGCAGCAGCCAAAGCCACTATCAGATTTTTATGCACTGTGGTGCGGTCAGATTTTGGGACACTAGAGGGAGACACAAAGCAGGAAATACACACACACACACACACACACACACACACACACACACACACACACAGCGGATGTAAATGACATTCAGTATTCAGTACAAGCATCCTAGCTGTATGTTTCACTGACTTGCTTATTTAATGTCATTTTTGAAGTCTAGTGGCTAGAGAGCCATCAATATTACACTCCAACACTTTACAGAAAGTGTTCTCACTCGCTTTCTTTAACTGGAAAATAAATTCCACTGACCCTGTCAGTACAGATTAATTATATGAACATAATTTCATTATGTTTTCGAAGCTATTTAAATATCAGGCTCATTATTTAAGAATATTTTGGCTATTTATTTTGGCTTTTTATTTCTATGAAGCTGACTCACAGAAAGGTCCAAGTTAACATTATTTATAGACTCATTTGTTTTTTAAGCTGCGGCACCATTTAAGTCAAGTGACCACTCAAACAGGCTCATTATTATAGGGACCAAATAATAAATATAATAACATTAATATTGGTTCATTTGTGATTTCTACTTCTGTAACTAAAATTTTCAAAACTTTCCAAACCCCTGGCTTTGCGTCATGGACCACTAGCTAAGGCACACAAAAGTGTGACTAGTTTCTTTCTTTCTATCCACAGTGAATAAATATTAAAAAGTAAAAGTCATGTGTGAGGCGGTGTACACAGTTAAGAAATGGTACAGTCCATTGTAGGGTGTTTTAAAAAATTTAATTTCCAAGTATCTATCCGACAAGATTAGAGAAACATATTTTAATGTTTACTGTATATTTAAATATGTAAATTTTTATGAACTCCTCCCAAATATTTTGGCTTAACTTTCTTTCTCTGGCTTAAAATCATCATTTCTTAAATGTCGGATCCCGAATCTCCCTGTGATGGACAGGGACCACTACATGAGCACCACTGAGCAGATATTATACCTGTGGTGGTTTATTTTCAGCAGAACAGTGACACTGACATGGTGTGTTTATATGTGTGTGTGTGTGTGTGTATCAGGTACAGCAGAGTTATTGCAGGCTTTAAACACTTGATGAAATCTAGAGGATGATTAACACACATTAAATAGGAGATTTAGTGTCTAACTAAATAATATCCACTCAGCGGTGGTCTCTTTCCATTGATGTACAGGGTAGAGGGGGGCAATACTTTTTGCATGGCAACACATGGTCTAATGAATGTAGCTACAAAGTAAAGCAACCTAATAAAGTGTGCATTGAATATATGAGTGTATAATGAAACACACACACTCTGGCTGCTCTCACCTGACAGCAATGAAGAGGATGAAGGTGAAGATCAGTCCACACAGAGACACTCCACAGCCGACGAAGCTCAGGATCTGTAAACCTCTCTCATCCTCCGGGGTGTGCTGCAGATCGCACACACACACGCACACACACACACACACACACACATACAGTCATACACACTGTGTTTTATCATGATGCAAATAGTATCCTTACAAATATTCACCACCATTTCTTACACTTTTAATGCAGTGTTTTACTGTGTTTAACTAAACAGGGGCATTCTCTCTCTCTCTCTCTCTCTCTCTCTCTCTCCTGTCTATCACAGTGATAGAGTGATACTAGCCAATCGTGGGTGACTGTGAGCTCATGTATGTGGAAGAGGGGGATAGTGCTTTCCTCTGAGTGTGTTACGCTGCCCTGTGACGCAGCATGAGCAGCAGTTGGTAGTGATGTGGTTGGCTGGCTTCACATCTGGTTGGCTGGCTTCACTAAATTAGGAAGAAAAACCAGCCACATCCCATAGGATTACATGTAAAACATGTTGTAGCGGTTGATATGTGTGCAAACTCCCTGATCTGCTTCATCATGTTTCATCAAGCCCTACCTGAACCTCATAAATCTGCAGGAGCAAGGCAAAGTTGGTGGTGTGGTTACAGTAACAGGAAGTCCTGTCTTCTTGTGAGGAAATGACCTCACAGCCATCAGTTGACCATCCTCCTCTATCCTCTGCCCTGAGGAGCCACAATAAAAAAAAACACAAGCATGTTAGAAAACTGCTATATCGACAGAATCATTAATATATCAATACACACGCACTCACAGGAGCTCGAAATCCCAAAAGGCACAGACCGGCTTATGAACAATCCCTGAAGTGCTCTAAAGAAAGATGAGTGAGATTTGTTAAGCCATGATACTGCTGTCTTAACTGATTTATAAATAAAATCTCGATTTTGACTAAAAGGTTACCTGATTGTGATGGCGGAGTGTATACTGCACACCCAGACTGACGAACTTCCCATCAGCCATCACTGTGCTGGAAATGAGCGATGAGCCCAGGACTGTCCCTTTATATCTGACACACAGTCACATACATCTCAAGTAAGGATATTACACTGGGGGATGTGATGTTATAGGAAAATTATCAAGTGGAGTTATTGTAACCAGCGCTAAGGTTATTATTTTCCTATAACATAACATTCACATAAAACACATGAGTGTTTTATTCCACTTATACCACAGCAATTTGCAGACAATTATAATGTTCATTTATGTCACTTAATTTATTTATTTATTCAGTTTATAGTTACATTTAATGTACATTCACAAAACAAGCTAAGTTAATCAGTCAAAAAAAAAAAAAAAAAAATGCAGCTTGTCATGTTGGTGAAAAACCGGAAAACATAAAGTCCTGTTCAAAGCTCTGACACTGGAGACTCCTTCCAAAAATGCTAAATGTCTCCTTACAGAAAGCTCCACCATGTTAACAATTATACATCTTTCTTGTTTATTTTAGTAAGTTTATTATTAAAGCACTCGTTCTAAGGCGTTATCATTTCTATAGTAACAGCTCACTCACAGGGACTTGTATGGTGGATGCTCTACGGTATTATAAGTCTTAAATTACGTAAAGCATCCACCATACAAGTCCCTGTAAATGAGCTGTTACTGCAGAGGCGATAAAGCCTTAGAACGAGTGCTTTAATAATAAACCTACTAAAATTCATCAACACATTCTGACCAATCAGAATCAAGAATTCAGCAGCGCTGTGGTATAAAGTTAGTTGAATGAGACTTACTTGAAAGAGGCGTCAGTGCTGATGGGGATGAGCGTGATGTTCTCCTCTCCATTCAAAAGCTGCCTCAAGGAGCCGTACCACGCGTTTAACAGAGTCACTTTCCCGAAGCCTGAACACGTACAAACACACGTTTAGCTTTATTCACATATAAATGATACATCACATATTTAATGATTTTGATTATCCTTTTAATATCCTTAGTATTGCATCCTCTGCTGCCTATTTAGGTCTTTAATATTTATGTCTACAGTAACATCTGATACAGCCTGAACCAAATCACTATAGACCAATTTTTTTTTTTGAAGAAATTTAATTAAACTGCTATTGACAACACCATAAGAAATACACTAATTCTACAATTCTAATTTTACAAACACTAGCCAAGTGAAATGCAGATTAATACAGAGAGAGCTGTAGGAAGTGTTTATATACCCTCATTGTGGAGCTCCTGCATGCTTTGAGGTGGAACAGAGATGCAGTCCAGACCCGTGGGACCGGCTGTGCCGAAACTGCAGAACTCTGATCCATGAGAACTCTCAGACACGTTCTTGTGTTTGACCTGCAGTCCTGAATTGGACATGGTTATACAGAGATCTGCTGATGATCATAATGGTAAGACATAATATACCCTTTAAACATGAGTAAATATAAAAAATGAAGGGGAATGCTGAGAGACGTACTAATATTGCTGCTGTTTATTTGCACGTGGTCTGTGCCCCCCAGGAGCAGCGGGCTGAGGTTAGACGCCATGCGGTCGATGGTCTGCACCACAACCATTGGTCCACTAACAACCTAAACACAAAGACGTGTATTTAGCACTTTTAATTAGAAACTCTCCAACCAATCATTGTGTCTATGGCTGTACTCTTTAATAACATACACTTCAATGGTTTTACCTCACTGATGTTCTCCCATCTGTCCATGATCTTCTCACTCATGAGCGTATCCGCCAGACTGATGAAGCTGCGGCTGAGTGCGTGTACCTTTGTGTGGTCCTGGTCGCCTGTGGTCGGCAGCTCGGCAACTCGAGACAGCATCCCAAGCAGAGATGGAACATCCCTGCTCTCCAGTTGGCCCTGGGACTCCCGCAGATAATACTCAGAGACATTAAGCAGATGAGAGACTCCAGGCCAGGTGTCATCTGCATCAGGCATACCGAGGATATCGCTGGTGGTCTGAAACCAAAAGGATTTGCACACTGACACTTGGCACTAAAACCATGTTTTGAAGCAACAGAACCTGCAAAGGCTGTCCATATTTTGAGGGAGCAATTTGGAGAAATTAGATTGACACAGTCGTGCAGCAGAGTACTGAAGATAAATGAATAAATTTCCAGAATGTGCCTCTTTTTAATTGCGAAATGTGTTTTTTGGGAAAAAAAGTGGCCATCTTCCAACAATTCCTGGGCCAAAGAAAGGAAAGTGGTCACCCTGACCGGTCACTACATTCCTGAAATGAATGTATGTCGTTTTTCTGGAATTCATTAATTTCTGGAATGAATGAATGTCGTGTTTTTCTTATGGATTGCATATTCCCATACCAGGAAAGAATACAGCATCTTTTAAATATTTTAGAGCAGGTTTTTGTATCATCTTCCCCCCAAAACAAGCTGGAACCAAGAATCGGCCATGTTAAAAATGGTGGAAAATAAAATATAGACAATGTTTAAAAGAACTTTTTAAGTGACTGTACAATGCAGGGAGACTATAGACTTCATGTGTGTTATGGGTATTCATTCATTCATTTGCAGTAAGTGCTTTACAATGGTCAGGGTGGATCCGGAGCCTATCCCGGGAACACTGGGAGAGAGGTAGAGGTGGGAATACACTCTGAATGGGATGTCAGTCCATCACAGAGAACCACACATTCACACCAAGGAAGCAATTTAGTGTAACAATTCAAGATACTGGAATGTTTTTGGAAGGTGAATGAAAATCAGAGAACCCAGAGGAAATCCATGCAGACATGCAAAATTCCACACAGACAGCAACCCAAGCTCAGGATCAATCCATGGACCCTGGAGCTGTCAGGCAGCAACACTGCCCACTGCGCCACCAAGCTGCCCATGTTATGGGTACAAAGTCTATTAATTAATATGTACTTCATATAGGCATGCCCATTTATACAGAGAAATCTTATCTGGTGCGTATTGGTCATCATTCTTAGACCACTGGTACACATGTCCAGGAAACAGCTCTGTATTTGGTATTAGGTCTGTAGTCAAGACCACCATTGTCAAGTCCAAGACCAGGACTAGCCAAGATTGAGTCAAGACCGTGTCTTAAAAGAGTCAGGGCCAAGTCAAAACCAAATCCAAATGAAAGCAAGACTGAGTCAAGATTGAGACTGAAAAC
Source organism: Pangasianodon gigas (assembly GCA_022758105.1). NCBI lineage: Eukaryota > Metazoa > Chordata > Actinopteri > Siluriformes > Pangasiidae > Pangasianodon > Pangasianodon gigas. The sequence goes on from CM040461.1 coordinate 27,317,577, forward strand.
CATCACATCTTTTTTGAGGTCAAGCCTTTACTGTAACTAGTTGGCTTAATTTGTACATTGTGCCAATGATTAGGTGGTTTTCTAGAAGAAGGTATTACTTCCTGTCTTCTCAGATTTCCCCTCAGGGATCAATAAAGTACATCTATCTATCTATCTATCTATTTATCTATCTATTGTGCATATGAAAAGAAAAGACAACATGAACATTATTTTGTACACGCTCTCGGTTGGGACCAAGGAAGAATAAGTGGAATGCTTACCACGCCATGTTTCATGAGGTTTTGCATGAAGGGACTTGGGTGCGAAATCAACGACTCCTCCAGCTCTTTCTTCTTCAGATAGCGGTCTGAAGGACACATAAACCTTATATATATAGATGCACATCACACATGCTAGTAATTTGATGCTTATTCTTCAGATAAATGGATCCAAACACATTCACAAATAAACAGTATACAAACCTTTGCTGATTTTGCAGATGAAGGGATGAGTGTTTGAGCAAGGTGTTGTGATGTATTTTGGTCCACCAAAGTCATTCAGAACTCGGCAGGAATCCTGCTCTTTCTGTTTCTGCTGCAGCAAACCTAGAGATTTTTAAACATCTTTTATCTCCTCATTCCTCCACACTCTTACCAAATAACCTAGTTTCCATACGGGTTATATTACATCTTTTGTAACATACTGGCACACGAGCCATACTAATACTTCCATCTTGAATTGTTGCACTTTTACCAGAGCGGCAGTATTGAGATTGAGGTATATATACTCACCAGGGCATTGCACCATCCCTGATATCTCCTTCACAACAGTGTGGAGAGTCAAATTGCGCTCGTGCCAGCTGAAAAACGGCCTCAGATTTGAGGCAGGTGAACAGGTGAACAGTGTCCGAATCTGTCCCTCGGCCAGCCACGAATTCCAAATGTTTAGATCCGTCATGTTCCCCAAAAATGGTTCAGTGAAATTCCCCCCAAAAGAATCCTGGTCCTGTCCCAGAATAAATATCCCATTTCCGTAGATATCCCGAGATGAGTTTTTGTCTAAGGCTGAGTCGCGTTTTTCGCCGTCCACATAAATATCCCAAAGTCCATCACTTTTCCGCCAAGTAACGCAAATCTGGTGCCAGTCACCATTGTTGGGAAACCAAGCTTTGTAAGAGTGGTGCTTTCCGTGGATGATGAGGGCCAACAGGACCTGCCTCTTGGTCTTGTCTAAGCATCCGCGGAGCTGGAATTCGTTCGTCAAGGTGGGTGCAGCGTATGAGAACAGAGTCGACACCTCTTCATGGTGCGGGGCGAACTGGGCACGTACGCATACGCTCACAGCAGACAGTGGTGGGAATGAGGCCTCCACTCGGGCGTACCCATCTTTAGAGCTGCCAGAGAAGGACAATCCTGAGAGGACAACATCTGCCCCAGAAATAAAAGAGGGGAAAAATACACAATTTATGAGCTAAACTAATGATGTATCAATGCCAATACTGCTCATTTTCTTGTATTCATTAAAAAAATGCTTTTAATGCTGATACCATCCAATACTACGTGATACTATGTGACATAAGCCTGGTCTTGCTAATCAACCGATGAAACAAAATGACAGCGATCGAGATGTATTTTACAATTAATGATGGCAAAAATGAAGCACGCAAAGTGTGCCCTGTGAAAATATCTGCAGCATCTTACAATCTCTACAATACAAGTAACCTGATAAAACATCTTAAACATCTTAAAGTTCATCACTAACAGCAAACACTGGCTAGGTGAGAAGAATGGCTGCAGACAATGCTAGGTGAGTGAAAATAACAACGCTTAGCCAGTAGGTTGTTATTGATGATCACCCTCTATCGGTCATCGACAAAGAGGGATTCAAACGCAATGAAAATGAAAAAATGGACTTTCCTAACAGCTGTACAGAAGCACTTTTCTGAATTTGAACAAATCCTGCTCTACACCACTGCCAACCTACTCGGGCCAAGGCAACTAAATAGCTAATGCACTTCATTTAAAATGAACTTGCTTATGTTATATAGAACAAGCTTAGCAGCGTAAGTGCATGAACACACACACACACACACACACATATTCTTCATGGCCGATAAGTAAACCAGGGAAACATAAACAGAACTAAAAAACATGTGACATCCCTGATTGATTAATGTAAAGTAGTTTACTCATTTTGGTATCAGTATTGTAATCTGTATTGAGTCCCAAAAAACATCATCTGAAAAAAAATATCAATGCATCGCTAAATTAAACACTGCCCAGCGCTTTGTAGTCAACAATCTTACTCTGTTTGGAAAGACTCTGTGCGGATGTGGGGTTGGGTTTGTTGCTGTCTCTGACCCAGACCGGACGGTGCATCCTGGACTGAGCCAGAACCTGCCTCATGCCCTCTTCATCCTCATGCTGACCCTGAATGGTGAGGGAGCTGAAGTGGCTCTGGCAGTAGTGGAAAGCCTGGACGAAGCTGCAGGAAGCATTCACCAGCTGGAATACGGTCTCTGAGGTCTGAAGCGGAGGGTTACGAAGGGCCACAGAATCTACCAGAGGAGAAGGTTATGTTGGACTTATTGTACACTTTTTTCAAGAACACTAGAATGATGCAATCAGGATCACATATTCGTAATCATTTGTGACAGGAACAGTTACAGAAAGGTTAAACTGGAAATGTATCCCAAAAGGTGCTATAGTCATCCAATTATGGTCCAATTATGTACCTTATATTTCACTGTCCCAGATGCACATGCACAATAAAGCAACAAAAGACCTACCCTTCAGGGTACCAGCCCCATGTCAAGCATTGTACCATGAGAGCTTTAGTTTAGTATCTTGTGACTTCTGAGTAGTTTCAGTTACAGATTCCATTCTGTGACATTCAATCAAATCCCTCATATTTTATGAATTCTGGTAGAAAAACAAAAGGATTTTGTAAAACTCACCCACAATGCACCTCTCTGACACTGCTTCATGGAACGATTCTGTTGATATATTTTCAGTGCTGGACGTGTCTACTGTCTTCGAAGCGAAACATTCAGAAAACTAGCACGAACATAAAAACGAAGAACATACAAAATGTTTTTTATATATTTGAATTATACTCACATCATGTTGAATAAAATGAAGTCTTTTTGCTAAGGTTTTTTCTTTGTTCTGAACTTGCTAGGGGTGAGATTTGCCTTTAAAACATTTGATTAAAAATGATGGGCTACCTTTTGGAGATTTTAAAAAAATCAGAACCCTAAGTACAAATAGCAAGATCTCAGACATACAGATTTCATGTAAACAAGGTGAAAGGTGAAGTGTCCGGGATTCCAAGGGATCAGTAGACGTTTTCAGAGTGGTCAATCAAATAAAAAAAGTTTTATATTCTACTCAAATAGCGAGGTTTTTTTTCAGTGATGTGAAACCCTTGATCCCCAGCGTAACTATTTAGGTAACATCCCAGCTAGTTAGGCTACGCTAACGTTAGCTCGCTGGCGATCATTAGCTAACCAAAGATAGCAACTTAGCTACTCCCTAAATTCTTTATCTTATGTTTTTGTGTCCAGTTAACTCTACTCCACATCTCTTCTCTTCACTTCATGGACATGAGCGTGACAGATGACTGTGATTGGCTAAATGCTGAGTTCGATCACTCAAAGCGTCTACTTTTCCCTACTTTTCAACTTTTGGCCTAATTTACATTAAATCTGTATTGTTGTGATTTGAATTTCTGAGATTTCAGGTTTTTTTAAAAATCTAAAATCCATAACCTGTAATTTTGAATTCTGTACTTTTAAAAGCAAATCTTACTGCTAACAAGTTCAAAACAAAGAAAAAATACCGGCAAAAATGTAAATTCATTGAATACACACACACACACACACACACACACACACAAAAAAACATTTAATGTCATGTATATAAAATTCTATTACATGAAATTCACATTTAAATACTTGTATTAGCTTCCAGGTTTCATAGCTAGTAAGTGTACTACACCTTAGCACAGGGTTCCTCAAGACTGTGATAGAAATGTCACATTAAATTAAATTTTTTAAATATTTTGTAAAATTGTGATAGTAAAAATACAAAAATTAGTAAAGTTGATAAATATTTAATATATTTCACGAAAGTATTATGGTTTAAGTAACAGGTTTAGCCATTTATTACAAAAGTTAATGTCACTTAATGTTAGCCTACTTAAAGGGGCAAAGGCTTAAGGCGAATAATTTACTTATTTTCGAAACCCCTGAAGCTTTTGCCTTCCAAAACAGACCATCTATAGGAACATCTATAACAAAATGTTATAATTATCATTATCCGAAATATGAACTGTATGATTACCATGGACAAAATCGCCATCAGTAGGACGGGAGACATCTTCCCATCTGGAAAAAGCCGCACAGAGGATAGGAATGAGAGGTCGTAAAAAAATTCTGAGCATCCAGTAAACGAGTCTTAAATAAATCAGCCACATCGATAATAAAATTCTTAATGGTCCAGACTTTAACACGAAACAACATACTAACAGACTTGAAACTGTCTCTAAAGTCACTAACATCCAATTGAGTCAGAGTTCCTCTATTTTTCAAACAGTGTTCTGCTTTTACCAGAAGGATCATTAAACTTCTGCATTCTCCAAACGACATACAAAGTGGCATGCGAGGAGGACAAAGCGACAGACGTGTAAATAAAATAAAATCTATAAAATGAAGAAAGAGGACTTACAGGAGAAAGAACGATGGCTGTTTCGGTGTATCTTCTGTCCCTTGTAGTGAGATGCTTCTTTGTCTCTCTTGCCACACATCTGTCTTGCTGTGTTTGTGCGTGTGTGTGTGTGTGTGTGTGTGTGTGTGTTTGTAAAAGAACTCAGATGGGGCTCACACACAGGTCTATATGTGTACAAGTGTCCTCATGGCAATGGACTTCATGTCACATAGACGAGTGTAACCAAGACTCCATTTCATACTGTATCTGTTTGTGTGTGTGTGTGTGTGTGTGAGTATATAAATTAGTGTGTATACCCAGCTTTAAGTGTCAGCTCTTCTCTTCACGATCATGTCTTCGTCCTGTCCTGTCCTGCCTCCTTCTTCACCGTCCAGCATTCTGTGTATGTATATGTGTGTGTGTATGTGTATGTGTGTGTGTGTGTGTTGAGGAAAAAAAAGGTGTGTTAAGACCCCCCCTGGCACGGCCCTCTGTTCAGTACAGATCTTTGTCATGCTAATGGACCTCATTTATTAAAGCAGTCTTGCGCAAGCAGAGAGAAACTCGGCCCATAGACTTCATCAAGAACAGTTGGAGATCTAACACACACACATAAACACACACATAAACACACACACAGGGATAAACACACCAGCAGGGTGCTATTGTACAATATGTACATGGATGACGATAAGACACAGGGAGAGATGTAGAAAAATTTGTAAATGAAGAAGAGCTTGAACGTGTAATGCTAAACTTTTTTCTTTCTCTCCGGTTAAAAGAACGAAAGAGAGTAAAAGGAGTGCGAGTCCTGCACTGAGGGCATTGTACAATTATGGGAAGAGTCTTCTTTCTGTTTTGTTCTGAGTTTTGTGTAAAGTACACCACTGCGTATTCATCTATTTTGTATTCATGATGGGTACAAACACACACTACAGGCCACTTGGGAATCCGACCAGAACGACCTGATTGTTGGTTCCAAAATGCAAGTCAGAGGAAAAGTGGATACTCAAAAACCTATAATAACATTATTTAATATTTTAATGCTAATTAAATATATACACGTTCCACATTTGCATACTAATAATCAAAGCATCATGGTCTGTTTTCTGCACAATCGTATTGCCTTTATCACATGATTATAGTTTAAAATGTTCGTTTTTAATTTAATTGCTACAGCACTCGTAACTTTTAACCTCGTCACTGGGGTTACTAATTGTTGATGTGGTGAAGTTTTCTGCTAGGAGAATTTTTTTTTCTTTAACATTTATGGAAGGAGTCTCCAGTGTCAGTGCTTTGTAACAGTCAAAGGTAAAGCTGTAACTTTAAGTTCTCCGACATCTTCAGGACAGAGGAGTTTACGCTTCTTTGCATTTTTTCGGTAACTGCGTGTTTTTGTCTGCGAGAAAAAAAGACGCTGGTGAAGGAAGGACTGTTTGTAGATGCTATAACGTAGGTGAGAACAGGAACTAACTTGTTTCTCTGACATTAAATGTAACTATAAACAGATAAGAAGAACCTGCCATTCTTTAATAAATAAAAAATAATAATTGCCAATTTGCTGTGGTATAAGAGGAATAAAACACAGCAGGACATGGGGTTTATCAACAATGGGGTCACACCACCCCATTGTTGATAAATTTCCTCTAACAGCTTGACACCAAGAGTTTCATTCTTTATTTGAATAAATAGTGAATTGGGCAAAATAGATAGATAGATAGATAGATAGATAGATAGATAGATCACACACCTTCCTCACAAACTCTGCTAAATTACCTACCTGATGTACAAACCTTTAACAATAATCATTGCTCATGCACATCTGGAACCCAGTGTCTATATTTTAAAACTTTTTTTCATATAAAACCATTTTAAATATATAATCATGCTTAATATGTAGTGCTTATATTGTACATCAAATAATAAAGTAGGCAAATAAAACCATTTCACAAAACCCACCCAGACTTTCCCCTTCGAACCAAATTCCCCCTCGCACCATGAGCATGACTCCCTTTGGGGCCTGGACAAAAGCCAGCCTGCTGACTAGCATGACCACACACACACACACACACACACACACACACAGGGCCCTGATGAATACCTGCCCACCGCACTAACCCTGCTGCCCCGCTCCCGCTCGCTCCTCACGAGCTCCTCAACAATAGGAGCAGAGTTATGTGTTGGAGAGTGGAGCAGGAAACAAAGCCACATGGTTACACGGCGAAGCAGAAGGAGAACACAGACTTCCAGTTAACTTCACTCATGAAGATGAGACCATTTAGCTGCAGTCAGCAAAACAGTCCAGACATGTCTCACATGTTGCGGAAATGCCGCGAGGAGGAACTTCACACTGAAAAGCACTGAGATTCCTCATGTTTAGTTAGTTTTCTTCATGTCTCACTACCCTGGGATGATTAGCGTAATCAGACCATCACAAGAATAGGAGTAAGACAGTTTAACAACATATTCAAATATGCAAAATAAGCCCATGAAAATGTATTTTTATACTTTACCATGTAAAACCAGGAAAAGTGCTAAGTATGATCTTCTTTTTTATTATAATTTTTAAACAATATTTTTATTATTATTATTTTTATGATGTTTTCAAATATACAAAAAAAAAAAACCTTGAAAGGAGGAGTGTTTTTCCTTTTTTTTGGTGATTTTTACAATATAAAACTATTAAAGATTAGGTCTGATTTTTTTGACTATTTTTAAAATTATTTTTTAAAAATGTTTTAAAAATAAGCAAACAGAAACCATGAAACAAAAAATGTTAAGAGGAATTTTTTAACCACCTAAAACAATGAAAATTACAATCAAATTTCTTTTTATTTATTTATTTTTTTTTAACAATATTTAGATTTTTTTATGAGGTAGCCTTGAAACCATGAAAATGCAAAACCGTTAAGTATGATTTATTTTTATTTATTTATTTATTTATTACAATAGTGCGATTTTTTGATGATAGGTCAACGAAAATATCAAAAAAAAAACATAAAAATACAAATGTTTTATCCTGAGTGATTTTTGTTCAGTGATTTCAGTCACTGCCATTCATTTTTTTCACATAATGTTTGGATTTTTTTATATTTTCAAATATGCGAACAAAAACCATGAAAATACAAACACTTAAGGAGTGATTTTAATACTTTTACTTTTAATATTTTTACAAATAGCTGGTTCTCCCTGTCACACAGCAGCTACTGACCGAGCCGGATGAGGAGTAACACGTGCTTCCTCTGAGCCACGTGAATCTTTTCAAACTGCTGCTTATGTAACATCACAGAGCAGCTAAATGCGCCGTATACATGAGCTCACAGATGCCTATGATCACTCTGACTGACAGGAGAGCGAGAGTAACACCACTCCTCCTTCACCCTCATCTGCGATTTGAACTCGTGATGTCCACAGCCCTTCTGTGCTAAACACATGATTAACAACTTCCTGGTTCAGTGGTTGCTAAACAACAAGGTTGGCTGCTCTGGTGTCCTGGAGTAAATTTCAATCTATATGAAGTTACTATGTATAGTACGCTGGATTTACGGGTGATAATATACTGAACACTTCACCCAGCATAGTGCACTGTACTGTATGATATGTAAAGAACGAGACATGTTCAGACATGAAAGCACACATGGCTTGATTTTACTTCCAACCAGCAGCCATATTGATGAGAAACGCTGGTGAAAGGGTTCGAGTCTGACTCATTGAGTCATTTAGCATGTCAACTAGAGCGCAATGAATCTCAGGCTATAAAACTCAGCACTTCTGGACTGAACGAGGAGGAGGAGGAGGAGGAGGAGGAGATGGAGGAGGAGAAACTCCAGGCATGTTTCTACAGGAACCCTGAGCAACAGACCACCGCCGTTCACTGAGTTCAGAAAGTACCTCTTTTAAACACACACTTTGTCCCAGCAGATGCTCGATCATTCACGAACCAGCTGAACGAAGCTTTCAAAAACAACTCTGACCCACACACACAGATGTGAAGGAGAATTTAGGAAGCAGGCTCATGCCAAGGTCACTGTATTTAAGTGTCTGTACTTCACTCGAGTTTTTCTTTCAGATACTTCTGACTTTTACACACTACATTTCAAAAGAAAAATCTCCACATCTTACTTTTTTTTATCTTTTAAGTTACAAAACTCTTACAAAGCACTGACACTGGAGACTCCTTCCATAAACATCAAATAAACGTCTCCTTACAGGAAACTTCACCACATCAACAATATTTTTAAACACGTTTATGTGGAGCGTCCACCGTACAAGTCCCTGTGAATGAGCTGTTACTATAGAAACGCTAACGTATTCGAACACATTTCTCAATTATCATAGATCTGTAAAGTCATAAAGTGACTTTTTAGCACCAGACGTCTTCAAGGATCTAAATTTCTAACAAATCTAATCTTTAACAGATGTGACATTGAGAATTAGACCTCAGACTCTATCTGCTCGTAGTACCGCTAGCTATTAGCGTTGCTAGAGTTATTAATCATGCTAGCTAACATTGATTGGCAGTAAAGCTAAAGAAAGAATCTTTCTTGTTGTAAATTTAAGTGTTTATACTTTTCGACTTTAACTAAAGTAGAAGAATTTGAAGACGAGCTTCAGCTTTTAACAGAGGATTTAGAGTGTGAAAGTGTTAAGTGTGATTTTCTTTTTTGTCTTTTTCTTCTTTTTTTTATATTTCTATCACACAAAATCTCACAAATACTAACTCTAGTTAGAAGTATTAAGTGTGATTTTTGACTTTTTGAGAATTAAGTGTGAACTTGAGCAAAAAATATGAAGCTGTACATCAATTTTAACTTTAACCAGAGTATTTATTTAGAGTAATTGCACTTTTAATGTAAAGAATTTCGGTACTTTTACTACCTTTAGTTCTATGTTGTAAAATGTAATAAATTTCTATAGATCTGGACATTTAAATTTAACCCATTCAGCAATAATCTTCTTCACACACACAGAAACCTTTGAAGGACAAAACATTTATGGTTTAATTTTTGTCAAAATTTGCCTGAATTTCCCTTAAGCTCTTTACTTTTCCCTTTTGATGCCTCCCACTCCGACTGGAACCGACTGCTCTTTTTCCATCCAGCCTTTCCCTCACATTCTGGCTGAACAAAAGAGATCTGGCGTCCATTTTCTTCTCAACAATTAAACTCATTGACCGGCCCTTTCTCTTGCTCTCCACTGTCCTTCTTCAGCACTGTCGCCGTTTGGCCCCGTGCATTTCCATGGTGATGCGAGGCTTGTGAGAATGGCATGGCAACGTCAAATAGTCTCCAGGCCCCGGAGAAGAAGAAACAAAGGACGCAGCGACCTACATGTAGTGAGAGGAAGGGCCTCCTTCCCAGAAACCCCCCGAGGCTAAAACATCCATCCTGCGTGGGACGCCATGCGAATGTTTTGAAACTTTGTATTGACTTTGCAATTTTCCATGAAATGAGCACTGAATGGAGACGCATGTTGAATCTCTCAGGGTGATCGGTACGTGACACGGGTGGTCATGTGACCATGAGGAGTTCGACTCAAAAGAAATGTGCTACTTTATAATAGTGAATATCTACAGGATCCTCTTTCTTTTGTGTTATGTGATTATGAAGACATGATTTTAGCATCAAACACATGACTGACTAAGAAATTAAAGACACGCAGGCATGCTGTTACAGGAAAATAATCAACAACAGAATGGTGAGATGTAGTGGAGTTACAGTTACTACCCTAAAGTTCACATCCTGAAGTGTTTAATACTTCTCATACCACGTAATTTTCAATTTTTTTTATTTATTAAAGAAAGACATGCCATAATTTTTTATCCATTTATAGTTACATTTAATGTTCTGGAACTTCTCCTGCTGCAGGTATTAGAAACAGTCATTCTCTCACCTGCATATTTTTTTTCTCTTGCTTGAAGGTAAGACAAAATAAGACAATAATAAGACAAAAAAATGCAGCGTGCCATGTTACTGAGAAACCGCAAAGTGTCCTGAAGATGCTGGAAAAAAAAAAAAAAAACCATCCACACCTATGACACCGGAGACTCCTTCCATAATTGTTAAATAAACACCTTATTTTATTACAGAAAACATATGCATGTTTTTAAATTGGTTTATGCACATAAATGAGCTGTTACTATAGAAACAATAACATATTAGAAAGTGTGCATTAATATAATCCTGTGATTTGCAGCTGCACTACTGTCAGAGCTGCTGTTATAGAAAACTAATCAACACCTTCTGACCAGTAAGAATGGAGAATTCAGCAGCGCTGTGGTGTAACATTGTGTGGTACAATGTCTTCACGGCTGGGCTACGGCTGTAATTTAAGGATCCTACTGCGCAGTTAAAGCCACCAGCTCTTGTAAAAAAAAAAAAGAAAAAGAGAAAATCATGTGTAAAAGTAAAACAGGCTGCTTGTGATCACAATGTTTTTGCAACTCTTAGTTCTGGTGCTAACTTTTCATGCATAGAGCTAACAATAATAATAATAATAATAATAATAATAATAATAATAATAATCATCATCATCATCATCTCAATTATGTCCTTGTTTTGAGTCAGTGTGTGGAAAATTCCACAGTGGTGGAACAATTAGTCTTGTTAGACAGCCCGTGTTTGTCGAACCCTAATCTGGTTGCAGCAGACACACTTTACGGCCATTTTCCCTCCACCATTAATCAGGTGCTCTGCCAGCCAGTGCGTCTCCATGGAAACGATCTTTCACTGCCGTATGCCATAAACGCAGAGAGTGTCAAGAGCCAGACAAAGAGCTGAACGTGAGGAGAGAGACCGGACCAATCAGAGAGAGGGAGAGGAGAATCAGGTGTGAGGGTTTGGCAATGATGTCATGATGGACGGTGACTCCAAAAAGACAATCCACCATCACAGGCTGTCACTCACACACACACACACACACACACACACACACACACGCACACACACAGGTAGAAAGAAGGGCTGGTGTGAGTCATGTTTGATTTTGAAACTGCTGTAATGTACTCTCTAATTTAAGTCTAATGTAAGTTTTTGTGTAATTATTTTCTTCACTGCTCACTTGTTCTCTCTCTCTCTCTCACTCTCTCTCACACACACACAAACACACAGACACAGACACACACAGCATATAGTTCTGGCACATACTGACACCATGTGGCTGTTCAACTGATCAGCCTGAAAAAAAGCCATCTAGTTCTGGAAAAGCATCAATCAGGGTTTGGTTATGAAAAAATAATTTTAAAAAATTACCCCAAACTCTGAACTAGGGCTGGGCGATATGACAATATCAATTTAATATCAATATCGTGATAAATAATGGCACAAAATACACTTTTCTGAGATATTGCCGATATTGTGATATCTTCATTAAATTTAAAAACAAACAAACAAAAAAAATTGTAAAAAGTTTTGTACTTAATCTATACAATAAATTAAGACTTTTCAGTGATAAACATTTTTTATTTAATTAAAATCAAAATTTGTAGACATTAAACCAAGTATCTTTTAGACATTAAATGTTGAACATTAAAAGACATTAAAGTATCATCAAACCATTTTTTTTTAATTTAAAAAATAAAAATCTATAACAAATCTATAAAATATATATATATATATTTATATAAAATATATATATAGTGGCACTACAAAATGTTGAAATGTTCAAAGGGGGTGAATACTTATGCATGGCACTGTATAGGCAATTAGTGTTACTTATGAATCAAAATTTTATCATGTCATAAGAGATTCTGTGCTATCATCAAATATCGACTCATTGCCTTATGATGATTGCCTTATTTACACCGCCAGTTTTTATTGACCCACACCACATTTGTATGTGTCCTGGTCTCCAGAGCTGTGCAGTATACTTTTCAGGAATTGTATTTTGTCATTATATTTATATTGTATATTGAAATTGATTACTTAATAACATTTCCCAGGAAAAAAACTTTATACTCTTTACATTTTTATTTAGACCTTGTTAGCTACTTGTTAGAAATCTGGAAGTTCTCTTCTTCTCTCTAGCTAATGGTAAACATTGTTATTTTTCAAGTTATTTTACTTCAGACACTTTCATTTCTGATTCAGGAGGACTGGAGGCGAGGATGGATTACTCCACGGCTTTTTTTTTTCTGTTCTCACCTGTAGAAATCTAGTTTCAGCTATATTTCTACCATATTCTAGTTTAAAATCTCATTTCAGTCCCATATTCCCCAAAAGTAAGTTTTCACATGAAAACATGGTGGCGTCATTTCATCGGTTAAAATGCACTTGTTCTTGTCACTGTTTAATATTTGAATACATTTTAAAAAGTCACTTTTTGTCACATTTTTCACACTCTTGCATTTTTGACTTCTACTTTTAACTGAGCAAGAGTTTGACACTTTATCTATACTTTCACTTAAGTATAACTTCTCAGGACTTTTCCATCCTTGGAGGATTTAATACAGTTCTTTATCCACAAGAGGCCACTGTTAAACTGCTGCTCCCTAACGTTCTCCCCACTCTCACCTCATCACCAATCCTCAGAAACATCAGTTGAATCCTCAGAACATTCCAGAATCAGCAATATTGTGGGAATAAAACTGGTGTGAGTACTGCTCCCTGAGGAACACCACGGTTTAATCTACACTACATGATGCTCTGCTTTTCCGTTTTGAATGAAATGTGACGTGATGCGACTCATGCAGGTGAGTGCGTTGGTGTTAGCCGCAGGGGTCGCTGTGTGTGCCGACAGGGTGTGTGTTGTTGTAGGGTGTGTGCTGTGTTGCTGAAAGGTTTGTGGTTTGCAGAGGTCATATACAGAGGACGTAGATGTGGAACGTACAGTATGAGTATGGATTCAAAACGAAAGAGAAAATTTGATAATCTTATATTTATTTTGTGGTTAAATAATATTCAAATATATTTCAACATGCAATAAAGAAAACAATGCACAACCCAAAAGTTCGAAAATTGTCAATTATTCAAACTTATTCAGATTAAAGTTTAGAGTTTTGTCTTATAATATACCATGTTTTATATTCTATCCTGGTTGACATGCAAGAATTATTCCCCATGTGATAAGTGCTGATATCATCAGTCATTAAAATCCATTAAAAAGCGTCATTGATCAGAGTAACGACATAATAACCCCATTAACATTTCTCATCGTTGATTCATGTCTCCACGCCTTATCAATCTCCCGGAGAAGCCGCCGCTTCTCACAGAGCCTTTTGAATGGGGAATATCATGCCTGTGTTGTGGCATCTAGTTACAAAGTATGTGTGTGTGTGTGTGTGTGTGTGTGTTGGGGAGGGGAAAGAGTGGTGTTTTTTTCTGTCTTGGAATGCACGGCTCTGTCAAGAGGGAGAAGTGTGTTCATGTTCCGCATGTATTGAACTGTGGGTGACACACAAGCGGGAGAAACACGGTGGAGGTAGGCGGTGATCGGTGAGGGGGGCAGATGCGCGCTTGTTTTATTGCCCCGGACTGAGCAGGGGGAAGCACACAAACACACAAATGGCAGCGAGGTGAAGAGGTTAGAAACATAATTCTGAAATGCACAGATAAATCAGTGTGTGCAGCCACGGTAAGCCACCTGATGTTTCTTTTATAAACAGGCTGGCCTGCTGTCCTTACCAACATGGCACTTATGCACAAACACACACACACACACACACACACGCACAATAATATACAGTAATGACATGACACACATAATGAAAACACATACCAGTTATGTAACCTCACACAAAAGACACAAGCACAAACCCTGACAGGGAGGCAAGAACACACACACACACACACACACACGGCCTAAGGACATGAGCAGGCACCCTCTGCACGTTGCTGGCCAGGGCAACGAGAGGACATTCACACCTTGTTAAGTTTTACTGCTTGCGCATTTGTCGGGACCAATCCTCTATTGCCCCCTTTGATGTGAGCCGAGCTGCTGCAGACACACAGAGACGAGCCGAAAGAGGACTCACGACGTCCTGCCATGAGGACACACAAAAATGTGCGAGAACCCAAAGGTTATAGTGGCAAGTCGCTAGATTTACAAATAACTGTAATGTTTTCTCACTTTGTAGACTCAAGGCACATGCGTTAAGACTGCAAGCATGGGAAGCATGACCTCCAGTAAAATTTAAATAAAAGGCAGCAATGAAATTACCAGTGTGTCTATGTTATTCATCAGTCCTGGTCAAATTCAATATTTTAGCAAATCGAAATGAAATATCTCACTGCAATATCACTCCATTCATTCATTTAAAGTTTTTGGTGGACTTCCATTGATGCCTATGGACGCACCATTGATGCAAAGCTTCACTGGGCTCCTATGACAGATGAAGTACACTCTGTTTTAATGAGAGCAAAGATTAACACTCATTGGACACCAGACTTTCAATCCGCCATTTTGGGTCCCACCTGGATGCATGGTGTCACTGGGAGTCAGTGAGTGCTTCACAGGTGAGTTATGCACAGAAAAAAATATCTCAGCGTTTATTGGACAGCGCACTCTTCACTTGTCCTGCCTGAATGCACGGCTTCTCCAAATGATGACTGGAAGATGTCTCTAAGGGGCGGAACCTCATAACCAACTGCCAATCATTAAAACATTAATGAACACGACTGACATCTCAAATCTAAACATATCAGCGCAGAGCACTCGGAGTTGCAGTGCTCAGTAACCAAAGCCATAACAGTTTTACAAACCTAGTATAGCTTTAATATTAAGGTTAATATTCTAAGTATGAAGTTTATTTTCGATTATTTGCGTTCATTTTGGAAATTTGTTGTTTCTTTATAGGTCTAGCTAACTATTAAAAAAACACCAAAGGTACATCTTCTGTATATGTAATTAGTGTATTTTTTTTCCAGAACATTTTTAACTTCCAGAAAAACAGAACTTTGGGTTCCGGTTCATTTTCCACCAACTGGAGAGGAAACTGAAACAGTAGCACCAGTGGTGGTCAAAGAACAAATATCCTGTAATTTATACTACTTCTATTTACAGTTCTACTGAAAAGAACCTGCTTTTTACTGTACTTAAGTGTCAAAAGTCTGGAGTTATTTTAGCTATATTATTTTGATGATCGGTTTCTAGAAGCCTCACTTGACTGCAGACCAAAACAAAGCTCTACGTGTCCCCTGCACACAGCCAGTGTCTCGCTGCTTGAGGGGCGTGACTGTCCCCAATGCATGTCATGAATGAAACTGTCAATCATGAAATTGTGGAGTTCAAATTAATTATCTCCATATTGGCTACTCTCACAAACTTAGTTCTAGTTTTCGTGTACAATAGACTTGTGAAGTTAAAATCTATCTTATAGCAGCATCCAATGACACGCATTCTCACTCAAATGTGCTTTAAAAAAAACAGTACTCATCTATAAATACAGATGAAACATGAAACACTCAAGAATAACATTGGAGAAAGAAGAGGGTTGTCACAACTACAAGTTTTATCTCTGTATTAAAAAAATAGCACAAATAGCACATTTGAGCAGGAATGCATGTAATTGGATGTAAATAGACAGCTAGCTGTATGTCGTTTCCCTTTGGACCAGGACAAAGTGCTTGCTGAAAACCTTTTTATTTCCAAGAGTCTACTTTTTTTCAGTATCCCTCACTGCAGAACAAAAAGTCCAGGGGGTGGAGTCGGACCTCATCCAGATTCTCTTACCTGGGAGGAACTGGGTGGAGTCGAGCCAGAAGGGGTGGAGCATGTTTCAGGCTGGACAAGTGTGTTCAATGTGTTCTTTTGTGTTGTACAGCGTTGTGGTTATGGATTAGGGTTAGGTTTATAGGAGGAGGTGGATCAGATCCAGCTCCGCCCCTGGACTTTTGGCTTGGACTTGTGGATGATGGATAAAAGCACTACTCTAGTTTTCAGGTGCCAAATGTTCAGGTACTTTGTGCAATAAAGACTGAAAACTTAATTAGGGTGTATAATTGGATCTTAAGGACTGTCACTGTTGTATATTTGTAACATTTTGGGAAACAAAAGGTACTTTTATCTTTACGTTTCCTGACAGTGACCGAGTTCTTGGTCCCTTTACAGTGTAATTCAACTACACTGTGTGTTTTGTCATGTTTGGATTTCTGTGTGACAACAGAGAGAGAGAGAGAGCGAGAGAGAGAGAGAGAGAGAGAGAGAGAGAGACAGAGGATTGCGTGGGGAACGTGATGTCAGACGTGGTTTGTGTGGATCGCTTTGACGTTATTGTTGGGAAATTCTTTCCCTCTTTAACCTGTACATGAGAGGCTTTCCCAAACTGCATGAAGGAATGCAACACGAGGTGATTAAAGGAGCGGAGAGCAGGTGATATTTCAGAGCAAGGAGTACTTAGTGTGTGAAGACTTAGTGAAAGAAAAAAGAATGAGTGAGTGAGAGAGAGAGAGAGAGAGAGAGAGAGAGAGAGGAAGTGTACATGTGGAAGAATTCACAAACTGACCTCACTGTAAAATGTCCATTCAATGAAATCAATCCTCAAAGCACAATTCTAGCAAAAACAGAGAGACACTAAGAACTAAGAACAACTAAGAAAAGAAAAGAAAAGAAAAGAGAAGAAAAGAAAAGAAAATGTCACATGAATAATCACAGGTTAAACGTGAATTTTAAACACTTCACATGTTATGTTTCAATTTTCATATTTGGATTTTTTTTATATTTGATTTTTCTCATGATTCATAAATTTTATTGATTTTCATGCAGCATGTCGATCGTTACTTCAGTTTTTTGTGGTTTTATTTTTCAAGTGATTTTTCCCACATGATAATTTTTTAATGTTAATTTTTCACACCTATTTTTTTATTTTTATTTTTTTTACACAATTCGTTTATTTCCATGTTAATTTGTCACATGTAGGGCTTGTGGCTTTATTTTCAGGTGTGGTGCACTGTATGTAGTTTTATTTTTCACTTGCTTTTTTTTTTTTTTTTTTTTACACATGATTATTTTATTTTCACATGTTAATTTTTGGCATTTTGGCATTTTTTTTATTTTTCACATTTTTTTCTGAATTGTTTATTTACACATTATTTTTTTCCACACTTAGAGCTTGTGGTTTTATTTTTTACATGTGATTTTTTTCTCCACCCACAATTCATTTCTTTTCAGATGTTAATTTGTTGTGCATTGATTTTTCACATTATTTTTTTGGGCTTTTTTTGTGCATGTGCTTTTATTTTTCACATGTGATCACATTATTTACATAATGTCTCATGTTTAGCGATGTGCAATTTCAGGGCATAACATGCTGAAATCCACCTTCACATGTTTTTTTCACATGTAATCCCATCTTACACACATAATCACATGTGGGGAAAAAATGATCACATGTGAAATGTAAGTGATTTTTTCCATAGGGGAAGAGTTGAAGTCCTAGTACTCAGTACTCACTAGTAGAGTGAACATTCTGATATAATTGGGACCATAAGACTTAGCAGCATTTACTTCCTGGTCCTGAAAAACAGGAAGTCAAACAGGAAGTTGACCCCCAAAAAAGCTTGAGGTAAGAAAAATGACATATGCATTGACTACGAGGTTATAAAATTGTTATTACTACTATATTACACATATTAATGACACATAAGCTGCACTACTGTAACAACACAAACAGTTCAAGGTTTATAATTTCTTTTCAAGATGTCTCAAATTACCAAATATGGTTTTCAGTCAGTTTTGAAGGGTAAGTCATGCTTCTTTAGAATATGATACAAACATTTTCCTTCACATGTAGATAGTTAACACCTTGAGGATTTCAGAAAAGTTGTGGTATTTTTGGACAACGTATAAGCTCTGAATTAATCTTGTTATTTTCTGATGAACGAGTGTGTTTACGTACTGAGAAGTTTCTGAGCTACTGATCTGAAAGAAGCTGCATTAAAAGAAAAAAGAAAAAGAAAGAAAAGTCCAGGTTACATGCGAGTTCTCAACACACCGATCAGGTTTCCTCTCCGTCAGAGTCGGGGATGGAGTGAACAGAATTCCTGGCCTGTTCTGAGAAAAGAGAGGGGAAAAAAGAATCACTATAATTTAGGTAATTGTTTTTTTTCCCTTTCTTTCTTTTGACATGGCAGGGAGAGGTTGTGGAAGGATGGAGGGAAAGAGGGAGGGAGCGAGGGCATACCTGAGACCCAGGAACACCACCTTCCTGCGTGAAAGGCTTCTCTTGTCCCTGCGGCCTCTGAATGCGGGATTAAGGCTTTTGAGCATGCCTACTTTGTAGCACCTGAATGTGAAAGAAAGGCGGCTATTGTGCAGCCTGCAGCTCGCTCGAGTCCTCCCCGAGCCTGGAGTCTGCAGCACCGACCCGAAAAAATTAACCGACAAAAAAAAAAAAAAACTCAACGAACCCCCTGCATACACAACTAATTGTTTCCTAACGAGAGCTTTGCAGGACGATTACATGTCGTTTTCCTTTGGACCTTTCAGCATGGGGGTCTTTGACGCTCTGTGTGTGTGTGTGTGTGTCTGTGTGTCTGTGTGTGTGTGTGTGTGTGTCTGTGTGTGTGTGTGTGAGTTTTGGGAGGGCATCGTTCCGCTCTGGTTAAAAGGAGATAAGCCATTTTTCTCTATTAAACTACTTATTTCTACAGAAAGAGAGAGAGAGAGTGAGAGAGAAAGAGAGAGAGAGAGAGAAAGACAGATATACAAAGTGAGAGACAAAGAGATTGACAGAGATGGAGAAAGACACAGAGAGAAAGAGCGGGGCAGACAGACAGACTGACAGAGAGAGTGAGAAGGAAACAGAAAGAGAGAGAGAGAGGGAGAGAGAGAGATAAAGGAACATAGTAAGAGAAAAAAGACAGTGAGACAGAGAGACAGAGAAACAGAGTGGGAGACAGAGAGAGAGATGGAGAGCCAGACAGAGAAAGAGACAGAGAAACAGAGAGGGAGACAGAGAGAGAGATGGAGAGACAGCGAGAGAGAGAGAGAGAGAGAGAGAGAGAGAGAAATAGACAGGGACAGACAGAAGAAAAAAGAGAGAAACAGACAAACAGAGAGAAAGAGAGACAGAGAGAGAAAGTGAGACAGAGACAGAGAGACAGAGAAAAAGAGAGAGAGAGACAGAGAGAGAGACAGACAGATCACCTCACATGATGTAAGTTGCTGCCACTTGCCCTCTTTTCATAAAGCTCTTAAGTGAGACGTGTGCTTTTGCGCAACTGAATGAAATCATTCTTTTTTCTTTTTTTCCCGCTCTCTTTCTTTCTCATCGCACTTTGATGCACTCTTAAGGATTAATTCTGGAAGAAATGGAGAATAAAGAGAGAATTTAATTCGCAGGCATCCGTAAAGGAACATGTTTATTCAAGTGTAATCCAAATCTGTGATTTTTTTTCAGCTCTTTATTATTATTTTTTTTCCATCGAGCTTGGAACATGTGCGTCTATAATTACACAGCTTCTTATTTTACATCAATGGAGCTTTTCCCTGTGACGGCTCGGCTTCAGATGTTAGACATGTTTCTTGCACTGAGACATTTTAAATCAGCGGTGTGCATGAGAGAGGCGTTGTGACAGAGCATCTCTAACATTTTGACATGGATGATGAGAGAACACAAAGAGCTACAGTGCAGTGTGTGTGTGATGGACACCAAACTCCTCCTGTGTGTGTTGGTGTGTGTGGGCATGTTTTTATATCTTTGTGAGGACCAAATGTCCACATGAGGATAGGAACAGTTTTGGCCTTGTGGGGACTTTAATTATATTACTGTATTAATAATTCTGTCAGTGGAAGGTGTTCACAAGAATTGTGAGACAAATGTGTGTGTGTGTGTGTGTGTGTGTGTGAAGAGCCACAGTGTCATCTTGTAAAGCAGAAACAGTGAGTGAGAGCGAGATATTCCTCTGGAATGTTCCTGTCATGTACAACTGACACACAACCATTGACCATTCACAAACCTCTGCAGTGTGTGTGTGTGTGTGTGTGTGTATGCACGTAAGTGTATCTTCTTGTTCCTGCTTTCAAAATGGTTTACTTTTACCCCATCTGCTACCAGAACTCCATCTGCTACCAAACACCGTTCAGAACTTGTGCGGAATTTGATGGAACTCTAATAAATGGAGTTATTTATTTATTTGTTATTTTGACCTCATTTTCTCCTAATTTGATCATTTGCCAATTCCCACCCACTAGCTAGCTCTATCACACTGCAGCTACCAATCAAAGGCGGAGAAGGCTAATAACTTGATTTTATTCAATTTCATGCAAAGAAAAATGTAAGAAAGGTTACAAACTCTCCCTTCATCTCTTAACTATTTGTAACATCATGCAATCTTACGTATTTACAATGTGGCACGTTCCACGAAAACACTTTTATCAGGAATCTTCCTATTTTAAAAAATAGAAAAGTTAAAAACTAAGACTAAAGAGCCAAAATTAACTCTCTTATTCACAAACTTCGATCTGCAGAGCCTGCATGCTAAGCAGCTAGCTAGATAACTTAGCTAATATTGTTTCCAGGGGTTAATGATTATCAAATAAAATAACCAAAGATTTACAGACAACTATTTTACTACCACTGTTCAATCATCAGTTTAGGTGTCTCAAATTGACAAGGTGACATGAAAAATACAACGTAAAAAAAAACCCTGACACGCTTCTGCAGATTTTGTGTCAAAAACGATTTGATATTTGTGTATGAAGTAAGCTATGAAGCATTTTAATTCAGTCAATTTTGAAGATTCGATAATTGATTGGCTTATGAAAATAAACATGGAGATGCTAGCCTGCATCGTAATACCACTGACACGCGAGGAGGCGGATGAAATCTCATCCTTACGAGCAACTCGAGTAGAGGAGAGGGGGCGGCAAAACACAACATAAAATTATTATATGGTTATTTATTCTGTCCCGCCCACAATTCTACTGCGAAAGTGAGTTACTGTTACAACCAAAAAGATTTCTTATAATAGCACTTCCCGAAGTGTTTCATTCCTCTTATACCAGAGCAATTTGCCAGCAATTAAAATTTTTAAATTGATTATTTATTATACATCATATCTTTTATCCATTTATAGTTACAATTACTTTGGTGGAACATCCACAAAAAAGTCACATACGTTATTGCAGCTATAAACAGTCATTCCCTCACTTTCACTTAAAGTTACTAAGACAAAAAACTCAGCTCGTCACGTTACCAAGAAACCGCAAAGCATAAGCTCCTCTGCACTGACACTGGAGACTCCTTCCAAACATCTCACAGAAAACTTCACCATATCAACAATTATGAACATGTTCTGAACACCTTCTGACAAGCAGATTTGAGAACTCAACAATGCCGTGACATTTTTAACCCATCAATGTCTCAAATGTAAATGTTGCTTCAGAACTTATTGAGGTTAATCTGTTTATTACCCATTTTTATGACAGGTTTGAACGCTAGCTTGTGTGCACGCCTCAAACATGCCGAGTTAAGAAGATGACTGTATTCATCTAGGAGGGTGTGGAGAGCATCACTCATGGCCCCAGATGAGCGCGGCCCCCTCGCTGGCCGAGTCATGGCTCCTGCAGGAACTTGCTTTAGTGCACATGTCCGCACAGGTGAGGAAGGAAAAGGAGCTGTGTATGTCTGCGAGTCTATGTGTGTGCGTCTCTCTCTCTCTCTCTCTCTCTCTCTCTCTAAGGGTTTAAGTGCTGTCTGAGGTGGTGTTCGGTTACGCCGCTCTCTCTCCAACCTCACACGCACACACTCCTGCCGGCATCAAAGCCTCGCTCTCCATCACTCCCAGCGTTACGGTGTGTGTTTGACTTGGGCACTGTGTGCAGCGAGACAGATCTGCCGGTGAATGATAACTCCAAAATAACAGAATGCTAACGTTTCAAACACTCTCGGATTTCAAAGAATAGGCTAATGGTATTTGGTATGGTAATGCTATTAAGGTATTGGATTCAAAAAAAAAAAAAGAAAAGAAAATCAAGCTCTTGTTTGTTCTGTTTGTTAATTCTTAATTCTTAGTGTTTAATTCTGTCTTTTATCATTAGCCCTATGTGTTGTTAGGACACACCTGTCCTAAACACAAAAGTGTTTGATTTTAGCATTAGTCCTAATAGTACATTTTGCATTTGGATTATTACTTAATCTGCACTGCCAGTGAAAAGATTGTTTTCACATTTTATTACAGTTTACACATCATTGGTAAATAAATATGGACAATAAATAAAAAGGTATCTCATCCAATAACTAAATCTTTGCATTTACAGACTTCTTTTAATATTTAAATCCACTCTCAGATCTAAACTAATCCTTTAATAATCTCATTTAACAGTATAGATTATCTTTTTAGGGGTATAGAAGACATAGAATCAGGTTAGATTCAATTTATTTTTCAGATTACTGTGAATTTTTAGTGTCCCAAGATGTTTTAATGCCTTAAACCCTGGTCCAAAAATATTAAGAATGGGGTTCAAAAGCTTTTGTTTGCAGCATAAATGTTACAATTATATCACAGTGGTTCTGTAGAAAAAGTTTTGCACTAATGAATTGAGGTTTTGAATTCAGATCTCAGAACTTTCAGAAAACAAATATTAGTCCTTAAGCCAAGTGGAATTGGATAAAATTGTCTGTGAAATGTATAAATGAAAAATAAAAAGCTTTCTATGCAAAGCCATACAACTACAAAAACTCAGAAATGTTAGCAATTTGTTCAGGAAGCCATTTATTCCAACACATCTCCTTGAACTGCCACGTAAACAAGTAAACCTTTCGAATAGTGCGGTAACCACAAAACCCCTCCAATTCCGGTAGGATTTACCAAAAAACTATTACTCCCTTTTCCATCCTCAGTCAGGCTCTGAACTTTTTTGAATGGCGCTCTTGGCCCCTCGCCGAGTGAGAGGGCGGTTGAAAGATGCCGCTGTAGATTGTGGAGGTGGAGAGCTGATTGAAGAGAATGAAGGGATGAGAGAGAAGAGGGGTGAGGATTGACACGGGGGAGGTCACTTGTTCTCCTAGCAGGGGTCAGCCACAGGTAAGAGGGCATTGTGACTGACCCGAATAAAGCAGAGCCGGTTCCCGCGACTGCTGACCCCATGGCTGGTCACCGAGAATGAACACACCTGACCTGATAATTGGAGGGGAAATCTTTACCTTCAGTGACTAAAAAGTTAAATCTCTAGGCAAGTTATCCTCAGCAAGCAAGACAATCAGTTATCCTTTCTGAGGACAAGGTCATATTTGATGGTGTGAATTTCTGCAGCAGAAAGCAATATTCATAGAACATACTGTACTCACATCAACACATGTTCTATCTCCAGTTCATGTGTGCAGTATCTGCTGAGATGAAAATTGTCAGATTGACTACAAAGGCTTGGTGGCATATCATCTGAGACCAAAGATGTGTTACTCACTTTCTATTATTTAGAAGCTAGTATTTTTTAGATCACTTTGTAAGAAATGCTTTCCAGAAGGTAAGGGATATCATAATTTGTTTATGTTAGTAAACCAGAATTACTAACCATCTGCCCTGTATGCGTCATAATTATCTTCTTCAATAACTGTTTGGTCCTGTTCAGGGTTCTGGTGGTAACAGAGAGTGCAGAGAAGTTCGGATACCTTGCAACTTCCTCTACCTTCTCTTGTAGGATCAACAGGCACTCCCAGAGGAAAGGAGACAGGGTCCAAACTTGGTGGAGTCCAACACCCATCCCAAACCAGCTTAACTACTCCATACTCCCAAAGCACCTCCCAAAGAATACCTCATAGTCATACATTGCCTTCTCCAAGTACACCAAGCACAAAACAAACTTGATTATCAAACTACCCACTCAGTTATCTGTGAGAGAATTAAAAATTAGTATAGTTTTCCACAGCCAGTACAGAACTCAAATCATGCCCCCTGGATAAGAGGTTCTACTATCAGTACCCTGACAAAATTATATAGGAATGATGACAAGTATGATTTCCTAGTAATTAACACAAACCTTTTGGACCCGTCATAAAGTTACTACCACCAAGGGACTACCACCTCTGTTTGTCAGTTCAGAGGCACTCCAAAACCCTCCCTCCAAGCTTTTGATTCAGCAACCACAGTAGCTGCAGTCATTTTCTCTTATTGGTACCAGTCTGCAGGTCCCAAATGTGAACCAAAAAGTCTCTTTCCTCCACTTGCCAGCCTCATTCACAGCTGGTATCCACCACAGGGTTCTCACTTGCTGCCATGACAGTCACCAACAAGCTAGGATTAATAGTCAAACCATGACTGGCACAGTAATCCAATGAAATCTCACCAGTCATATTCAGATCAGGCAGGCCATTGCTCCCAATTCCGCTACTCCAGATTTCCCAGTTGCTGCCAGTATGTGCACGGAAATTCACCATCAGAGTTCTCCATCAAATTCTCTAAACAATGGAATCTGGACCCAACTTACTTACTTCAAGAAGACTTTGACTTGCCAGGCACACGTAACATCAATTTTCGTTTCTGCGACTAATTTGCATTGAAACAACCATCTTGTCTACTAGGATGAACTCCATCTATGTGACTGTTAGCTGGGGTTTCAAGATGCTTGTTTGAGATGGGTGTTGGGGGTTTATATATCTGTATCAAGACCCATGACAACAAGCATCCATGCACCTTGATGGGCATTGGACAATACCTCAACTATGGACCTTGCACATGTTTGGGCCAAAATGTCACATGTGGCCCCGTTTGACTGAGCCTGACCAGGTTATGTGGCCTGCATGGCCATCGGTCACTTGCTTGCAGAAACTTCCTCCAGGGCATGAGCCCAGTGATAAGATTTTGGGGAACCTATTCCAGCCCAGATAAGAGAGGCCTTTACTTGTCCTGTATTCATTGTATTGTTTTTCTCTTGAATGAACTCCAACTACATGGCTGCTAGCTGGGGTTTTGTGAGAACAGACACCATCACCCTGTATGAAGATGTATGGTTTCAGAGTCAACATGGATGGGAACTCAACTATATCTATATCAAGGCCCATGACAACAGGGGTCCCTCCACCTTTACCCTTACCTTGATGGGCATTACACCATACTCTAACTATGGACCTTGCCCTGAATTGTCACATGTGGCTTCTTTATTCTGAACCCGACCAGGTTAAGAGGGCTCCCTGGTTTCAGGGCACATGCTTGCAAACCCTACCCTCAAGGTTTGAGTCCGGGGTGAGTTTTCAGTTTCCCATTCCAGCCAAGGTAAGAGAGGTCTCTACTTGTACTGCATGTATTGTAGCATTTGTCTCACCAAGGTTGTACAGATGCGATTAACAAGTATATCGTAAAGGGAGGGAAGTTTGAGACAATTCCAAGGGTCTCGAGTAGACCATGCCACGTCCTCTTCCATTCAAGGGAACAATCATTGTTGCCAAGTGGATTTTATTCAAGTCAGTATGTATCTCTCTGATTGACAGAGACTGTAATGACAGTAATCTCTATTATCTCAAAGAGCGGGGTGAATTTTTGCTCTCTTGGATGGTTGTGGCATGGCATCATCGGGATTCAAACTCGTGATCTTCCTACCCAGTAGGCTAACTATATAGAACAACAGGAGGACTATAAAAATAACCCAGATCATATGTGCAAATTTATAGGAAGAGTAAATAGAATATCTGGAAAGTCAGTCCTATGTGATAAGTTGAGAAAATATGAACATGCAATGAAATGCTGATGCAAATAGTGCTGGCTGCATGGGATTTTGGTTCAAAATGTTCAAATTAGTATTGGTGGGTGTTGGACATGAAGGACATCGATAACTAATAGAGAATTGTGTGAAGTGTATTAAATACAAGTCTTTTGTATGATATATGTTTTCGCCCAATGGCAGTCTAGCATGTTTGTTGGTGTGTGTGATATTGATATCTGAAGTTGCCCGCTTGTGGAAGGACACTTGTGCGTGTGGCTTTTGTGGTGGTGTTGGGGGTGGGGGGTGTAGGGTTAGGGGACTAGCAGAGAGTGAAAATAGAAAATGGAAAATTCCTGGGTGAAGTGCAGCGGTTTGTGATCAGGTGTGAACTGCGGCAAGATCAGAGCGAGGGAGAGAGGAAGGGTGGAGCTGATGGCTAGACAGCTGCTCAAATCCACTCTAAACAGAGCAGCCGAAAAGTCACGACAGCACACAGCGGCCTCGTGAAGGGTTACTGTAATATGTGGTCTGGCACATTGAGTACTTGACGATAAGCTCAGAACTCCTTTTTTCACCAATAAATTATTATGTAATTTTCATACTGATAATATTCTCAGAAAACATTCCAGTCAATTCTCAGGCTGCATTTCAACGTTAGGTTTTATTTTTGTTGTGCTTTCTGGGTGGGGCATGGCAGAGTGTCTCTGAGCTCAGACTCTGTGGAGGTGTTAATGTGTGAGAAATGCAGAGAGATGTTTCATGGGCTAATTTTATCAGAGGGAATTTCCAGCTATTGGTCAGCTAGACCAGTACGTTGTTGGACAAGATGTGAATATAGTACTGAAAAAAGAAATGTAGTTCTGGACCTCAAGAGATGTACCTGTTCAAATAATTAAAAATATTCACATAGAAGCAGTTATTTAGAGAGAATAAAACAGAGTAGAAATAAAACTATTCCTACAGTGACACGACTCATATACAAATTACGCACACTACATATCAAACCACACATTATCTAGCTAAAGTAAACTTGTTTAGCTAGCTGCAACTGTAATGAATGTATTGCTAATTTTTAGGTGTTCCTGATAATATTGTGCATATTGAATATGTAAGGAGTAAAACATGATGGGACGTGGTGTTAAATCAACAACAGGGTGGTGATATGATACCTCCGACTGTTACAAAGCACTGACGCTGGAGTCTCCTTCCATAAATGTTAAATAAATGACTGCTTACAGAAAACTTCACCATATCAGTGATTACTCATGCCTTTTAATCCTTTTATATTGAATGTCCTCTGTACATGTACCTGTGTAATTCTATATGTACTATATAAACGATAACATATTAGAACACGCACATTAATAATAACCTGGATTTGCATCTTCATCTTTGTCAGATCTGCTGTTATAGAAAATTAATCAACATGTTCTGACCAATCAGAATCAAGAATTCAACTGCTCTGTGGTATAAAGTGAGGTTAAGGCCCCAAGATGGGCAAAGTGATCTGATGATACATATTATATTTGACCGAAGCTATAACACAGTGCTGTAGGACTTCATTCATCATTACATATCAATCATATCAATCAAGAGTATAAGTCTCGATTATCACACAGACATTCTCGAAACACTTCATCTCAGACCCCCGACCCAGATTCAGTCTGCAGTCTCTCATCTAGCAACAGTAAAAACAGCCAGAACCGGGGGCAGGGACAGGTCTCAGCTAGCGTGTCCACAATCACTGAAACATCTGTGTTATTTTTAAGGAGCAAAATGTCAGCGTGCAGCGAATAGTCTCGAGGAACGTGTGTGTTTTCATGTGTGTGTGTGTGTGTGTGTATGTGTGTGTGTGGCTGGACCTGAGAGGTCAGGTCAAAGCCGTAATGCCGGTGCAGGATGAGCGTCTAACGCTGCCCAGATCAAACCCCACATTGAGCAGAATGTGCTCTTGGAGACTAACTGATTCTTGGCTTCAAATCATGTTGATTAAAATAAATAAAATTTAAAAAATCTTAATTTTTCAGGTATTAGAAAGGGGCTCGTGTTGAAAACAGTGCGAGTACAATTTTAATCGAACATGGCTGAAAAAAAAGAAGAAGAATCTTAAAAATGTGACCTCTAAATCGCAGCTTTTGGAAAATAGTCATTTATTAGAGATTGGTTCTGCTCCAGGAGAGGAGTGACCGATGTGTCCCAGTGGAGACGTAAGTCCATTCTATTAGACAGCTCAGTGATTTCATGGCCTCAATGAGGATTCATGGATTCATCAGCCTTCACATGCATTTGATCACACTCACTTCATATTTAGACACACACTAAATTAGTGCACAGCTCAGTAATATACTGCTACAATTGTAAGTCATTTTGGATAAAAGTATCAGCCAAATGAGCAGATGTAAAGGACTATATTTTTATTTTAGTTTAATTTACAATATATTACTGGAAACATATTGATATACTGTAAAAAGTATAGCAATTACCTTATTTATTGTACATTTACTGTACTTTACTTTCAACCAGTAAATTACTGTAAGTTCTGTAGTAATCTTTTTACAGCGTATTAAATTTACTGCGGTTAAATGTCATCTTCAGCTGTCCAGTGTTTCATTTAACATCATTTTAAGTCATGTGTTTCGCTGATTTAGTATAAAAGTACATCTCTAATCAAGAGGTGAACGCTTATTAGCTGCATATCAATATTTATATAAAATTCTCACAATTTCCACACCTGGAACTTTTAATTTTATATTTTAAATTAACAAAAAAACAACCCTCCAAGTATGTGCATATCAGTTGACATCAATCTGTAATCTGTGAATAATAGTTCATATATCCGAGGTTCTGAGGTTACACCATTGCATTTGGCAGTTAAATCAAGAAAGCATTCTTCAGGTGCTTAGAACCCTAAAACCCCAAATTTGTCATTAAGAAATTTTTCAAGGTTGAAATTCTTTGGAAAGCCAAGACCATTAACCACCCAGAGAACCTTTGGAGAACTATTTTTGCAATGCAATGTAGTATGAATTAATTCATAATTAATTCTTTATTAACTTAAATATATGAACATTTGCAAACCTGTGTTAAGGAATGGTGAAACCGAATGCATATGTAAACTGGCAAAAAGAATTAGTTTATTAATTTATAGGGAACATGGACAATAAATTGGCTTGTTGTATGAGTTCATTTCAGTGAGATGAATCTCAGCTCCACAAATTAGCAAAATGTAGAAGTGTGAGCCAATAAAAAACTAGAGGGCCATGGAAAAAAGGATAGCATCCTTAAGGGTTCTATGGTTTGTCCCTTTGGGGGAAGCCTTAAGGATTTTGTACAGAAGCCTACAACTGGGGGTTTCCTTCTTTAGGAAGCTAACTACCCAGAGAACCATTGGCGAGTGCTTTAAAGTTCCCTCCAAAAACTCTTTGCCTCGCTAATTTCTTAAAGATTCATTTCACCAAACTAGATGCCTAACTGTAGCTAGTCTCTGAAACACAAAATTCCTTCCAAGATCACACCAGGACCAGGACCATCCATAATCATATGATTTTTACTAATATAGTATAGTTTTGCTATATGTATAACATATGTATTAGGCCAGTCACCATGTTAAATTGTCATCTTAGCTTTGCCGTCATATTATCCTGCTTTATGATGACAATATCCATCATGAGTCTTCAAGATGAATACCAGAGCACCTAGCTAACAACTTTTTCAATTAAATTAATTAAAATTAAGCAAAATATTACAAACACAGGTTGACGATACTAAATCAAAGACATCACAGGGTTTAGATTGAGACGTGTCCTCTCTTATTCTCCCTAGGTGTTGTTGGGGGTGAAGGGCTAGGCCTCATTAGGGATCAAGGGGGTGGGGGAACTAGTTCAAATTTATTGCCTGTGTCAGCTGTGTCAAATTTGGCAAGCTCAAATGGTCAGCTTGCAAATGGCTGGGGTAAAACTAAGGGTCAGCAGCAGACCCTGTAATAATTAGCCATTTTCCAGTGTGACTTCTTTATTAGTGGAGAAACCAAATCACACCATTAAAGCATTTAAATCTGTATCGATTCTTACCCAGGTATGTTCCATCAAAGATCAGGCCCATTTTGACAGCACTGTACATTCAAGAGGACACCCAATGAGCTAGTAAGGACAACAAACTAGCATGGCAATGATAACAGTCTCTTAATTCCTCCTTTTTTCCCCACCCTCTCTGTTGCACACATCCTCAAAGTTCATTTTTTTCCACGAACAGCGGACCACCCACTTTTTCAAGGCCTTGTCTCTATTTTTGTGGGGTCAGAAAAGAGTAGCCAGTTGTTCTTTATGCCAGTTGTATTTTACGATGTGGTTTAAGCTGTTAGACCACCAATCGACCTTTCACTTGCTTTACTGGGATGCAGCCACAGATAGCTAGCTATCAGGTAATGGCTAGAACGACCCAAAAAAACCCACTAGGAACATGGCTAAGACAAAAATTTCAAGGTTCAACTAATGTAATTCTACTCCTGTACATTATGTTTTCATCACTGATTAAAAATTTCAACCCATTGCTGGGTTGAAAATGTGACAATAAGATGACATTAAGAAGATTAAAAGATAGCAACATATAAGCAAAATATTATGAATTGTTGCCTGTGTGTATGTGAATAGGTTGTATTGTGTTGAGAGAGAAGATGAGAAGAATGCAGGTGGACACATCCACAATCTCCTGGGTCACTGACTACCTGTCAGACAGACACCAGGCTGTGCGGCTGGGAACCTGCCTGTCTAAGTGCCTGCTGAGCAGCACTGGAGCACCACAGGGAACCATGCTCTCCCCCTTCCTCTTCACCCTGTACACCGCAGACTTTCAGTACAGGTCGGATCTCTGCCATCTTCAGAAATTTTCTGACGATCGCTGTGGTGGTCAGGTGCACCAGGAATGGAGAAGAAGAAGAGTACAGGGACCTGGGAAGAACCTCCTCAAGACCAAGAAGATGGTGGTGGACTACAAGAGGAAGGGGACCAGAACCAGCCCTCATCATTACCATCATGGGTCAGGACGTTGAACTGGTTGACACCTACAGATACCTTGGTGTCCATCTCGACAACAAGTGGGACTGGCATGTCAACTCAGAGGCTGTGTACAGGAAAGGGATAAGCAGACTCTACTTTCTGAGGAAGCTCAAGTCCTTTAATATTTGAAGCAAGATGTTAGAGATCTTCTACCAGTCTATAGTAGCCAGTGTAGTATTCTTTGCAGCAGTATGCTGGGGAGGCGGCATCAGAGCTCAACAACTCAACAAACTGATCAAGATGGCGGCTTGGTCATGGGCTGCTCTCTGGACGGTTTTGAGGTGGTGGAAAAGGACACTCAATAAACTTACAGCCATTCTGGACAATAACCAGCATCCCCTCCATGACCTACTGGTTAAACAGCAGAGCTCCTTTAGTAGAAGACTCATTCAGCTCCTCTGTAGAAAGGATCGGTACAGGAGGTCATTTGCACCAACAGCGATCACACTGTACAACAGCTCATCACTGTGCTGGGATATTTTGCATTGAGCCAATCTTAGGATAAGCTCATTGGATGAAGGTTGAACTTGAATAGTTGAACTACTCCCATCCACTGTTCATATCCATATGCACTGCCACTTTACTTCCATTCATTTTTCTGTTTTCACACTGTTTACAATGTTTACACTGTTGGCAATATTTGCACTGCACTGCCACTTTAATTCCACTCAAGTCTGCTGCATGTATCTACAATGTTTACACCCACTGCACTACCACATCACACTCTTATATATATATATATATATGTTAAATTACTTTTAGTATACTTCTAGCTCTCTGTGCTGCTGTAATTGGTGAATTTCCCTCTAGGATGAAAAAAGTGATCTATCTATCTATCTACCTGAGACATGGCTGCTAATTTTGTTAACTAGCACGAATGATGCAATCCAATCCAATCTGAAAAATACGTGTTAGTAATGTGTGGATATTTAGGTTCATCATGGTACGGCAGGTTATATTTTATAGCTAGCAT
Source organism: Pangasianodon gigas (assembly GCA_022758105.1). Classification (NCBI taxonomy): domain Eukaryota; kingdom Metazoa; phylum Chordata; class Actinopteri; order Siluriformes; family Pangasiidae; genus Pangasianodon; species Pangasianodon gigas. The sequence goes on from CM040461.1 coordinate 27,349,862, forward strand.
GTTTATCATCAGAAAATGGATACAGCTGATGGAAGTGTATGTTTCAAGCGTTCAAACATATCCTCACATGTCTACACATTGAAGCTCAAACACGAATCCATGTCTCCATGTTACATGTCATCTTTTTTGGAACTTCTCAGAGTTTTAAAGTGTAAAGAGAGAGATGCTCAGTGGGTGTATTCTGGGCCAGAGCTAATCTGCTGTTGTTGCTAGGTGCTTGTTGGGTTATTTCCATCATGGAGTTAACACCAGTAAAACTAGCCAAGACGCAAATAAATAAGATCGGGTTGCAGGGTCTTAGATCTCTCCGCCACTTTGTAAATGAAATGAGGGCTGGGGGGTGGAGAAAGGGGTAGACGAGTAGAACCCATCGCCTCTCTCTTTTACTCGGCCACTTCCAAAAGCACACAGCCGCCACCCTTGGCGTCCTGCTGGGTCTGAGAGGAATCCAGAGGTAGCGCTAAAGCTCTCTGTCTTCTACACATCCTCAGCTGTGGGATGCAGGCCAGCGTCGAATGTCTCGTTCTGTCCTCCCTATGTTGCTTTAGGAGGGTGTGGCTGCTTTAAAGCACAGGTACTTATCACATAAGAACGGCTCAGGAAGCACCATAATGAACCATGAAGACTGACTCAGACTGAGGTTCTCTCAGGATTGGGCTGGAGATGATTTGCATTAAAAATTCACATTTTGTGGCAACAGGAGTCTGTTTGTCCCTACTTCAGATATGTGGTTTGATATTGCAGACTTGTTTTTTAATACCATAAATCAAACAGCGGGAATCTGAGTTTTTTGTAACCCGCAGAGTTTTCTCACGTGTTTTTAACACATCTGATGGTTCACACCCATGACACGTCAGTCTGGGTTGTTTATCAAGCATTGATCTGTCCTCCTCAACCAAATACAAACTGATGGGTGGAGAACATGCCAATGACCAGCCCAACACAAATGACGCGCTAACAACCGTGCAAAGAGAAAATCAGCTAAAACGCAGTGATTAACTGAGTTTCGTATCTCATCAGATGAGCGAATTAACATCTTAACCTTAATTATACCTATATATTTGGCCATTTATGTACTAACAATCTAATATTGCTAATATCTAATAATATCTCTCTAAATCACAAATGCAAACATTCTAGTTTGGTCCAAATTTTAAAAATATATATATTTTAAGGCAACAGAATCAAACAGGGATGGGAAATCCTTTGAAGGGCCAAGTGGCATTCCCATTTCCATACACTTTAGCAAGATAGCACTAATTGCTGGGAGGCATCTACTAAGTATGCGTCGGAAAGTGAGCATCCTGTTAGCCATGTAGCGTGAGGCCCTGATGTTGATTCCAGCATAAACTAACAAAAGCCAGCTGGACGCCAATGATTAAAAGGCCCCATTGTTTCCTTATTAGGGGCTGCCACGTTAGCAAAAGGTGTGAGCCGTGGGTCCTAACAAACATCATCTGCCCCGCCCCTTCTCGAAGGAAAAAGCCTCAAAAGCTTTAAATACAGTGGACGACGATGATGACCTGAATGCATCACAGCTGATTTGAAACGACAGACTTTAATCATCCATTAGATCGGATCGAAAATTAGAGCCCAGGGCGAAACTGACAGTTTCCAGTCATATCAGAGGCCACGGTTTTATCTTTAAGCTGTTTCGCTCTTGTGTGTGTAAACTGTACTGCTTTACTTAAGGCTAATATGTTCTTATATGAGATATTTTTTATCTGACAGAACATAGTAATGTTGTCAAGCATCACTGTCTGCGAAGAAATAGTTACTTTGTACTTTAGCAGCTTTTATTATGACTCATTTAACTGATTTGATTCTTTGATTCTGATTTGATTCTTTGATTCAAACTAGACATGTTGATTAAAAGTTGATTTACCACTCAGCGTCAGTCAACCATGGCAATATATTATATATAGTGTAGTTATAGAAGACATTACGCAAATATAACCTCTTAAGACATGATCATCAGAACAGACATAAATATAAATTTGTGTTGGCAAAAAAAAGAAATCAGCTTCCGAAAGCAGTTAATACAGTTAATCTGCACTGAATTTATCGAGGTTAACTTTAACTCTGTGAATTCACAAACAGTGTAAGATGGCGATCCCACTGCTTTATGAAAAACAAGCAAACAATAAAACTAGCACTCACACCAGACTTTTTTTTACTAGCTAGCTAACATTAGCACTGCTTTCCCTCCAAAATCACATCACACCAGGAACGCCCATATTCTGTATTCACCCCATTTTAAAACATAACATAATGGAAGTGCAGATGAACCACTGTTGTTATAATGAATTATAACATATAAATTATAATGTAATTATGATTTATATAACTTATATAAATTATAATTATAACTTGTTATAATTATTATTGAGTTATGTAAAAATAGTTATTGTCTAAATCACTTATAAATAAATAAATAAATAAATGTCAATATGAATCTGCAATTTGAATAAACCTAGTCAAAATAGTCCAGCTGTTTTTTTTTTCTGCCCAACTGCATGATGGGATGCAGCTTACAGGTTTTATAGTCCTGTGTATCATGTTATGGCATTGTTATGTATCATGTGGAAAGTTTAAGAATAAAACGCTCAAAATTATATGATGATACATGTTTTAATAATGGGCCTAAATATATGTATATATATGTATGTATACACACACACACACACACACACACACACACACATATATATATATATATATATATATATATATATATAATCATATACATATATGATTTTTTTAAATTAGTAATCAGCAATTATGATTTGCAGTTAAGTTTCTTTTATTTATTTTTTTACACTAGGAGGATTCACTGATAACTTTTACCTAAAAAATCTAAAGATATATACTGTATAGATAGATAGATAGATAGATAGATAGATAGATAGATTAATTAGTAATCTGCCATCATAGTCTATAGATTTATTTATTTATTTATTTATTTATTTAATATAACACTAGAAGGCTTCTCTGTCTGGGAGGAAGGGAGGTTGCAGAACCCCTGATTTGGATGCAGTGTAACTTACAACTTGGGGTTGGTGTGTGTGGTGCGTTAAGGGGCGTGGTTTTCAACACCATTGGTCTGCGGTCACTTCAGTCTGGAGACCGGTGTGGATGTCTGTCATTTCGGTGCAGTGAGTGACCGGAGACGCGCCGCGCGCTTTAAGAACCGGAGCACGAGCCTGCACACCGGCACAGCACAGCCGCGGCACTATGAGCGCGTGCCGCCAGCACAGTTAACTAACAAACACCAATAACACGAACACACACACACACACACACACACGGCTTACAGCATACGATGGAACCGCACCGCT
>CM040461.1:27353299-27409025 GCA_022758105.1 Pangasianodon gigas
TTCCAAAGTGCCTCATATTTGAGCAGATTGTAAAAGTTTGATTTAAAGTTGTTGCTAAGTTTTAAAGTTTTACCTTTTCCATTCTTGCAGATCTTTTCACTTCTTCGTGGTCTGGTGCCATGCACAGGTAAATAATCCAATTCTCTAGATATTCTACACAAATGAGTAAATATAGAACTTATCCATGTGCACTTCATTATGCAGTCTACATTAATGCAATATTATTCCTGAGATTCCTAAAAGTTATCCTTGAACACCACTTATACAGTGTATATAGTGTATATAGTGTATACAGTGTATGTATTATAGGGTTATAATTTATTATAGTTTTCTGGAGAGATTCATTTACATGCATTTATAGCAAACATAACTGTAAGTCTGTTTAGCATGCAATCACATTTCTACAATTATTATTCTCTCACTCTGTCAGTATTATAAGGTCACTGATGCATTATAAAATCTGCTGTTTTTTATTTTTGCATGAGCTCATATTAGCATTGCATTGCTCTTTTGAGCATAAAGACGCACAGTGTCAATGCTGTTACGCATCTAACATCATGCAAGCCTACTTCTCAAATATTTAGGCTATGCACGCATGTTGTAAGCTTCCTATGGTTTTATTTTATTTGTGAAATCCTCGGTGTTAAGTTAACCTACGTGTCATAAAAATATCTATTTAATTTAAAACTAAAAAATCTGCAAACGTTATTTCAGCACGAGGCGTTTTAGCAGTTTATTTGTTTGTTTGTTTGTTTGTTTATTTATGCATTTATGCATTTACCGTGTATAAGTCAGTGCTGTGTAGGCCCAGAGAACGAGAGCCAGGGAGAAACGTGTGATCTTATGTTTTCCCTTTACGTGAAAAAAAGGGGGAGAATGAGCCTTCTCCTGATTTTAAGCAGCACGTGAGGGAGCAGGGCGCGCAGACGGACGAGCTCAGCCGGCGGCAGGTGCGCGTGTACCAGCTCTACAGCCGCACCAGCGGGCGCCACGTGCAGATCCAGGGCAAGCGCGTGAGCGCCACCGCGGAGGACGGCAACACTTTCGGTGAGTGTAAAGGGATTTCGCGTCAGGTTTCGGCGGAAGAGCCGCAACAGAGTCGCCATCGCGGCGCATAAACAGCTGTGATTAGTTCACTAGAGCAAAGAGCGCGCGCATAAAGACCGACAAATATTCCTCTAATTGCTCGCCTTTGTGCCGTGAGCAGCGCTAATGGACTTTAAACATCAAAGCAGCGAGGAGCCGAGCGCACGCGCACGCGCACGCGCACAGGGACGCACAATATATCGCGTTGTTGCTATTGTGATATTGTCGATATTATTGTACCGTCTACAAAATCTGCAAATAATCATTCTGACCAATCTGCCATTGCAAATTTTTTTTATTTTATTTTTTTTACAACACGTCTCAATAACAATATGTACAGTCTTTAGAAAAGTTCCAGAAAAGGTTCCTATAAAAGAAAAGAACTTTTTTAAAATCTTCCTTAAAACACTCTGAAAAATGTTCCTCAGAGCGAATAAAGGTTTTTAACTTCCTTGAAGAACGCTCTGAGCGAATACACTTTTTACCTTCTTTACAGAACTCTGAGAAAGGTTCCCTAGAGCAAATAACTTATTTACCTTCCCTAAAGGACACTCAGAAAGGTTCATAAGGACCACTCAAACAGGTTCTTTAGAGCAAATAGCCTTTTAGCTCCCTTAAAGGACACTCTAAAAGGTTCCTAAGGACTCCAGAAAGTTTCTTGGAGCATGTAACCTTCTTAACTTCCATATAAAAGGCTCCATAGGGCGAATAAATTTTTTTGGCCTCCTTAAAGGACACTCAGAAAGGTTCCTTGGAGTAAATAACTTGTTCACCTTTCCTAAAGAACCCTCAAAAAGGTTCTTTAGAGCAAATAACCCTTTTTAGCTTCTTTAAAGAACACCCAGAATGGTTCTATGGGGCAAATAAACCTTTTAGCCTCCTTAAAGGATGCTCAAAATGGTTGTGTAGGATGAATAAACATTTTAACTTCCCTAAAGAACTCTTTAAAGGGTTCTCTAGAGTGTATTATGTTTTCAAGTTCCTTATAGAATCTCAAAAAGGTTCCTTAAGGGTTCCTTGGATGTGTAAGGTTCCTAGCATGCTTGAAGGACTCAGCCTGCCTGAAAGAGAAATCTTAAAAGATTCTACATAAAACCTACAGCAGTTTGAAACTTTTAAGGACCTTTTAAGGTGCTAGATAGCACATAGATAGCTTTTTTTTTAAATCATAATAGTAAACTTTTTTATGGATGGTTCCATTTTTTATTGGTACCACAAAGAACACAAAATTCACATTATGTTGAAGGTCTTCACAAACCTAATACAAACACTAAATATTTTCTTTAAAATAACTTTTTATGGTCCTGGAGAACCCCCTGTCATGCACACTGTAGTGTTTTTCCTGCTCTAACACACTAGAGTCAACTAATCAGCTAAATAACACATCTGCATGAGTTGATGTTGAAGTCGAAGGGGTTCTCCAGGACCAGACGTGTGCTTTAAAGAACCTTTTCTGGCACCTTTAAGATTTTAATTTCAATGTAGTTGCAATAAAGCATTTTGTTCATAATGTTAGATTCAGAAGTGCTCTCAGGATTCCGTCTGTTCTAACAGTCCAACAACGTTATTGTTTTTCACTGTTCTTCAAATGTCACAGCACTAACAGTGTGTGTGTGTGTGTGTGTTGCAGCCAGGCTGTATGTGGAGACGGACACATTCGGCAGTCGGGTTCGGATCAAAGGAGCCGAGAGTGGTCGATATCTCTGTATGAACCGACGAGGAAAGCTGGTGGGCAAGGTACACATTAACATCATAACAGCACGGTTCTCATGACTTACCTCAACTCACACACTGTGTTCACCTACACACTTATAAACGGTGTTCTTTAAGGGGTTTATTGGGAAGTTAAGGGTCCTTAGCTTCGTAAAAATCCTTAAAGAGCCCTTCACAAACCCACAAACGGTGTACTAAGAACTAAGACGCTTTAGCTAAATGTTAAACAGGTTCTAGGTGTTTAGAAGAAAATAATGACCAATTATTTGAAGTTTGAAGAGAATAATTTGAAGACATTTCCCATTAATACACACACACTTAGTATAAAGGGTTCTTCAATGGTTCTTTAAGTGTTCAATTAAGGGTTCTAAGCTTCTGAAAAGGATTATACTTGGAAAAGTTTCTGGTAGAGAAACAGGTACATGCTTGGAAAAAATGGTTCCTCAAAATTCTTTGAATAATTAGGGGCTTTAAACTTCCTAATGCGGGTTCTACTTGGAACCTTTCTGATAGGAAGCACTTTCTAGGAATATACATAGAATCTTTAAGAGTTCCTGAAGAAGTATTAAGATTTCTATATTTCTTAAGAGCGTGCAGGAACTCTTAAAGATTTGTTTCTTTTAGAAACATTTACACAGTAACACACAAAAAAACAGGTACATGCTTAGAATAAAAGTTCCTCAAGGATGATTAGCAGTTCTAAGCTTCCTAAAGGTGGTTCTATTTGGAACCGATAGAAAAGCATTTAGTAGGACTCTATCCCCACCCAAAGAACCCATGTTCAGCACTATGGACTTTTCCAGAGGAGAACCGCAGAGGAAGTTCCATACTGTTGACGTTGTTGGAATTTGATGTTATATGAACAGTATGATTGGTGTTATTGTGTTATTTCTACACAAGATTACAATCTAAAGGGTTCTTCAATGGTTCTTGAATGGTTAACTGGATAAATAAAGGTTCTTACCTTCGTAAAAGGGTTCTACTTCAGTGCCTGCAAACCGACGAACACTTTAGAGTGCTATTTTATTAGCTATGCCAATCTAGTAACTTAAAAACACACTCTCAGAAAAACAAGCTCCATATAGGACCTAAAATGGTTCTTTTTTCCCTTATGAACATTTTTCTTAGAACATTTAGAATTTTTAAGGTTTCATGGTCATCCGTCTGTAGTTCTGAGGTCCCTCAGAAGTTCTATGTAGGACATTTCTGTCAGATTGTGTTCTAGGTTTTAGGAGACTAAGCAACCTTAATTACCTAATGAACCTTTGAAGAACCCAACATGAACCACATACTGTACATACCCAGTTCATACATACACTCTCAGGAAAAAAAGGATCTTCCAGAATTTGTTCATTAGATAAATAAGGGTTCTTAGAGTCCTAAAAGGGTTCTGCTTCAAACCCTTTCTGATAGGGAAACATTCTGTTGTAGAAATGTACTCAAGAACCCATAAGCGTTCAAAATTGTCTAAGAGTGTATATATTCAGGGATCTTACAATAGTTCAGGGTCTTTAGATTCTTAACATGGTGTTCCCTCTGTTGTAGGGTTCTACTAAAAACTGTGAGAGTTCCCATTAGAGTAATGGATAAAACTTTCTTATTAAGAGTGTAGTGGTACCGGTGATTATATTACGCTTATTCAAAAAAAAAAAATCCAAACAGATCACTTTTAGGAGCCTAAGAACATGTGAAGAACCCTTTTTAAGAATGTAGCAAGCACCAAGACAGTCTGACTAAAAGCCTGACAGGTTCTAGATATTAAGTAGAAAATAATGACCAATAATTTGGTGTTTGTGCTGCACATTTACCCTTGAGGGCACCACGCAAGTGACCAGGAAAGGTACAGTTTAATACCTTTTCTGAGAGTGTACTTTATTATAGGGATCTACATAAACCTTTAAGAGTTCTCCCAGATGGATGGTGAAGAACTTTTAGGGTTCTAGTTTTAAATGATTTATCTGCAGATGGAAAAAATATCAAAATTATTTGCTTGTTTTCTTTTCTTTCTTTTTTTTTTTTGATTGGATCAAAATAATATCATTTTGAATATACAATAAAAAATGGTTATAGAAGAGTTGATGTTTGAGTTGTCTTTGTTGTGGCCTTAAACACTAAATAGTGCCACCTGCTGTCGGGTTTTTTTTTACGACTGTGAATTGCTCCCTAAGTGAAATCATTCAGTGTTAATATATCTATCACAATACACAAACCTACACTCTTAGTCTTAAAAGGTGTTCTTTAAAGGATTCCTACATGATTCCTTGGATAATTACGGGTTCTTACCTAACTAAAAACCCTTCACAAAAATGTTCCAAGTACCAAGAGCCTTTACCTATATACCATACATTTCCTGACAGGTTCTAGGTGTTTTGAAGAAAATAATGACCAGTAATGTGGAGTTTGTGGGCCACCACACACATATCCAGTTAATACATACACTCTTAGAAAACAAAGGGTTCTTCAGTGGTTCTTTACGGGTTTGTTGGATACGTCAGTGTTCTGAGCTTCCTAAAAGGGTTCTATGTCTGAGACAGCCAAAGAACCCTCAAGGGATAATTAAGTTTTTTAAGCTTCCAGGTTCCACTTCTTTTAGGAACACTTTGTTGTAGGGGTTTACACAAACCTTTAAGGATTGACCTTAAGAGTTGTATATTTTTTAAAAGTGTGCAGGAACCATTATTTTTTCTTTGAAAAATTTACACAATAACGAAATAATGAACCTCAGAGTCTTCTAAATTTAAGAATGAATCTTTAAGGGTTTTTTTTAAAGACATTTCTTGTAGAGTTAAGGTTTTTAATCGTCCTAAAATAGTTATAGTTTGGAACCCTTCCTAATATGGAAACACTCAGTTCTAGGATTGTACAAAGGGTAAGAGAAGTAACTGATAAACCCATAAAAGTTTCAGTTTAATGTGTTGTCAAATAGCATGATGTCATGTGACTCATTGCTTCTCATTATTTTAATATGAAATAAACATTGTGTGCTATAATATCACTTATCGCTGTTTTCCCGTAGGCCAGCGGCAGAGGCAGGGACTGCATCTTCACCGAGATCGTCCTGGAGAACAACTACACCGCCTTTCAGAATGCCAAGTATGATGGCTGGTACGTGGCCTTCACTAGGAAAGGGAGACCTATCAAAGCCTCCAAAACCAGGGAGAACCAGAGGGAAGTCCACTTCATCAAGCGGCTCCACAAAGGCCCCCTTCCCTTCCCCAACTCGGACCGACCTAAACACTTCGAGTTTATCAGCTTCCCTCCGATGCGGCGAGCCAAGCGTAACAGGAAATCACACACAGCTTCCTAACGCTGGGTGCCACAGACCTACAGGACTGATTTTTTTTTTTATAACAAGACAGAAGAGGAAGCTATATTTTTTATATTTTCATAGTTAATGGACATAAAAATGCAAAAAAAAAAAAGAGAGATGACTCGTTATAAAGGGGTGACTTGTACATATGGTAAGATAATGGGAGATGATGTATATATTTAATAAGCTCAGAATGTTTGTGTGAGTTGTGTGAGCGCTTTGTGAAGAGATGCAGGAGACACTGAATTATGGCATATTCAGTAATAAATGAGATTATAAAATATATGGAGTGACCATCGGTTTTTATAGCTCTCATTGAGGACTACAGACTTTACCAGTGATGGCTGGTTGAGATATTAGATGGGAGGACTAAAGTCTAATATCTGTCAATATCTCGACAACAAAACTATCCCGACTGAGCAACGCATTACATCACCAATGGCACAATTACCCCTATGTTCACATTAGCAAGCAAAAAGAACAGCTAATGATTCATTTTCTAAACAATTACAAAATACAGAGCTGCGATTTCAGTGACAGCGGCAAGCTAATCCAAACAATTTGCTTGAATGATTCCTCTGACCAATTCTATGGCACTTGTGGTTCAACATTTCTTCAGTTTCAGACTCACAACTTTAGTTCCTAGCTGCAATTAGTTCCTGTTTACTGTGTGACACACAAAAAAAAAGGAAGAAAAACTTAAACTGTGGTTTCATCTTATCCTGTCATATGCGACCTCTCTTTAAATGTAAATAGGGACAATTTTCACACTGATTAGTGCATTCTTTAATTATATAACAAACAACAACAGTAGTGGTCACTACAAGAGACAAATTACAAGCGATATGAATGACTTGTAGCTTGCTAAGGTGAAAGTAGGGTTAGCAAACTGCTTGGAATTGTAGCCAAGATGGCCGCTGAGTTGACAGACTTTACTAGAAGGACTCTGATGCAGCATTGAGTACAAAGCCTTGCCATTTAAATACAGCTTTTCTGTCTGTTTTACTACCTGTTTTTCCTCACTGTGCCACTAGTCATGAGCTTCTTCCAAGCTTTATTTTTCTTCCTAATGTCTCTTTACATATTTAATGAGAGACTGCAGGTAGGAACTAAAGTCGTGAATGGGGAACTGAAGAAATGTCGGACCACACACGCCATAGGATGGGTCTGAAGAATCAATCAAGCCAATCATTTGGATTTGTTGCTTTAATGCCTAATTACCTAATTTGCACAGAATTGAGAAAAAAAAAATCTCTATTCAAATGCTTGTTGTTGTACGGTTGCTTGTCACTGTTAATGAAATCACGTCTCCATGTCATGTTCCTTGCAGCTGCGGATTCCTATTCAGGACGGCATCCTCAACACCGAGTTCAGCATATGAACAAAGTAGCACCTCATTAATTTTAAATGAAATTATAGTAGTATTTGCTTTAAATCAAACCATATACAGATACATTAGGTGGTTAAATCTGTAACGCTGAATGTACAGTTTTGAGAAAGTAAGTGCATCATAAACTTTAAAGATCATTCATATCACATTAACTGGCTAGGTTGTTGCTAACCACACAACAAGACAGGCTTTCATGTAGACGTCCATGATTTTAACCACTTTGTAGCTTGAATGCACCACTTCTAAGTTATACAAGACCAGGCTCTTATCTGTTTGAAAGGCAAAACAGATGGACAAGATGACAGTTATGCATGGATATGAAATGACACTGTGTATATTCCAGGGCTAGGTGAAATGAAGGTGAAATTACCTTATTAGATTAAATTACCTTATTAGATTAAAGATTATTGAAAGGGACTCTTCTGAGAAATTAAAAGAAAAAGGCAGGTGCCCAAGCACCCAGAGCCTCTACAACCCACCCTGCATGTGTTTCATCATCAGTGATAATAACATTTCAGTCGCAACATCTAAACCATGAGCTGTTATGCTTTCACTGGGATTATCAGCAAAGCAGCTGCATGACGCATATAGTCAGTGCTTAAGTCTGATAATCCGATATAAAAGCCAGTATAATTTAATGTAAACTTCTGCCTAGTGTTGAATCTGGCACAGAAATCAGACATCAGCTGTATGATGGATCAGCTCTAATGAATTAATAATGTCAAGACATATGAAGGGTAAATATTTCACACTATTTTTATCACACAGAGAGTACCTTTGCAGGACAAACTATTTGTCACTGTGAGGATTTATATATATATATATATATATATATATATATATATATATATATATATATATATATATATATATATATATATATATATATGAGAAGGCAGCACTATACATGCCCTTGCTCCCTCATTTAAAAAAATCCAAATTTTTTGTTTTTATGTTTATTTTTGTTCATTTGCATACATTTTTTTTTAACAATATCACTTGAAATGAATTGTTCATGTATGCGGGCAACATGCATCAAGAATATCAAGAAGTAAAATTGGGTAAAAAGCATTACTGCTGAAAAATACTTGGCTTTAGTATTTCCTATAACAGCACACCCTGAAGTTTTTTATTCCTCTTATACCACACCAATTTGCCAATGGGTACAATTTTTAATGAAAGAACAACATGCGGTAATTTTTTACCATTTATATTTACATTTAATATTGTAGAACACCACATCTATATAAACAACATACCTGAAATTCCTCAGACAGCACTGCTGAAATGTTGCCCAATAGTAAATCCTGGACTGTACCATTGGGCTGTGTAGAAGAGGAAGATGAAGACTGCTATGATTCTGGACAGCCACAAGATGACGCCACGTACGCACACACACACACACACACACACAGTGTGTGTGAGATGGGCCACGCCTAAGTAAAATGGCAGCCTGCTGTTTTTGGCACTGGCATTCATTGAATTAAAAATAGTTTTAATGCTCTTGGAGAGATTTCAAGAAGTAAACCCAGAATTTGCAGAGTTTGTAAAATGCAGCCTGCTGCCTGATGATAAATAATAATTATGATGCTGAAAGTATATACAGTTTAGTGCAAAACTCTGCATCCCCCATGATTTCTAGGTGAATAAAAATGTTAAATAAACCTCCATTTTACAATTTATCTACCAATAAATTTAACACCAGGATGTTAAAAATGAAATGTGAATGTATCCTACACCAAGACAATCCAAAACATGACGCAAAATCAAGAGAAAAATAGATATAACAGATATCCCCAGATTATATATATATATGGCATCCTCATTATTTTATTTTTTAATACGTATGTTCTGTTAGGTTTTTATTTGTTAGTGTAGTAAAATGTTGCTCGATCATCTTTTCCATGAGTTATACCAGCACATCTTGCAGATCTTTATCTTGTGGTTATTGTTATCCCTTTCATTTTTCTCTTATTCAGCTAAATCTATGGCTAACCAGTTTGTGCTGTGGGCATGTGTTGAGCAATGTGTATAAGAGCAAGTGCATTGTTTTAACGATACTTCCTGTTTGAGCACATTCATTACTGACACCACAGTATGCTCAAGATACCTTGTTCTATAAGTTGCTTGATTTATTCCAGATTTAAATTATCATCAGGATTATAAGAATCACCAGCATTGTTAATCAGCCCTCCATACTGATGAACCCGGTTACCGTCATTCACATACAACATGAGCAAACAATGACGCAGTGTTTCACCAAGCCACGCATTTGCATTGTAAATGGTCTTAAGGATTGTTTTCCTCCTGGAAAGGAGCCTGATATAGGTCTCCTGAGAACCAGTAGGTTTATGCTGTTCACTAGCTAGACAGACAGCCAACTAATACTAATTTTAATACCAATACAAATACTCAGTTCAATTGTCACAAAGCAGCTTTACAGAAATCAGGATGTCAATTTAGATTCCAGATGAACAAGCCAGAGGCAACAGTAGCGAGACAACATGAGGAAGAGAAACCCTTAGAGAGACCAGACTCAAAAGGGAACTCATCCTCTTCTGGGCGATGGATAGTGTGATTAGAAATCATCACAGTATACAGGTGTAGAAAAAGACAAACAGTGCTGTGTGTGTTGTATATTGTGAATAAGACTCCTGGGATGAGCAACAGGACAGTCTTTATGATTACAGGAGCAGTTCTTGGCTGTAATACTGATTACAGTAACCTAGCATAAAGAAAATATTAATACCAATATTTATATTAAAGACTCAAATGTTAACATTTTCTCAACTCGTTGACCTCCCAGAGGTTTCATTCTTCCTGATGTTCCTCCCCGTGCACTGCAGTACAGGAGCAGGGTGGAGGAGAGTGAGTCCAGTCCCATTAGTATCAGAAGCAGCCTCCTGCCGCTGACTCCCTGGGGAGAGGCCAGGCACGCATGACAAAGTGCTTGGAATACTAATGTCACTCTGCATCTCAAGCGCTCCTTCTCAACAGTGGGCAATTTGAAATACAAGAAAAGAAATTTCATGGTGGGGATGGTAGGGTCGAAACAACAGAGTGGTTGAAACTGTAGCTATTTCAAGACATTTTTTTTGCATAACTAGCAAGATTTTCCAAAAACGTCATCAAATTACCTCAAAATGACCATTTCACAGGGTGAATTAAACTAATTATATGCTGACAGGCATCAAAATGCTGTCATGCGGAAACAAAAACTCAAAACTCTCTTCCCAGGGTGAATAAAGCTAATTTTAAAGGTAATGCTGCCACGCAGAAACAGAAAAACCTCAAAACCAGTCTAGGTAGTTAGCTAGTTAGCCATCCAGCCTACTAATGTGAAATAGTATGATTAAATATCAAGACAATTGCCAAAACAATAAAGTCAAATTTACCATTTTACTCACTCTGGAAATCTTTTACTGGTTAATGCTGGATATGAAAAGGGAATGGAATGAGAGATGGCATTTACATTCGAGGGGGATGATGTTGATCCCTTGACCCCTGTGTCCCTGCACAGATCAATAATCAATACTGGATCATTTCTACGGACTCCAGTGGTGGTCCAGAGCAGAAGGTAAAGGGTGTGGCAATGTCTGATTGTCTGACATCAGCTAAGCAAAGGACTAGACATCCATCATGGATATCTTTTTCTATTCATTTCTTTGAAATGACTGATGAATAACTCATATAGTCTGTGTGGTATTCATTCATGCTCTAATTGCACAGTATATATATGCACACTCAGATACAGGCACATCTTTTTGTCTGTGAGTCAGCCTCTGAGAACAATGTCAGGACTCTGAGCTAGCGGCTAATGTGATAATAGACGCTAGTTCTTCAGAGGACAGTGATATATCCAGTTTGAAAGGCAGTGTGTGTTTGTGTGTATGTGAAAAAAACAGTCTGCGTGGCTTCTGAAAGGGAAGCAGTGTGTGTGTGTGTGTTTGTGTGTTCATGGCAGCTGAGTCAGCTTTGTGTAAAGGCAGATATCCTTCGGGAGCACGCTTCTGACTCACCGTTAGCTAGCTAGCTCCCTCAGACGCAGGACTGCTGAGAGGGGGATGGGAAAAAAGGTTTAGACTGCAGCAGGGCTTGGCAGAGCTTCATGGCCAGCTTTTTTCTCACACAAAGTGCCCTTATTTCAGTTCTTAGCACTTCAGGAAAACAAATTATATGCTACATACTATACTACATGATAAATGAAGTCTCATCACATAGAGAGCTCCTTTAGAAAATGAAGTTATTCATGGTCACATTTTTTCTGTCAATCTTCAAATAAACATGGCGAGTGTTTATTTAAAGAGCAGTCTAAAATGATCTCTGATGTTTCACAACTCAGATGTGTGTCAGTCCCTGCAGTCTTGGTTTATGAGAGTGTGAAACGGAGCCTGATACAGTGTTGGATCTGTGTGGACTTCCCCTGGGGATTGCACATGCTCTGTCAGAGACAGCTGAACATATGAAAGAATATTCACTTCAAGTTCTACCATCCGAAGCCTCCAAGATTATTATCGTAGGAATGACTCAGTGTCGTTCCAAATTTACACGACATTCACATCGCCTCCAAATCTACTTGATCAACAAATCACGTTTGCTGTCTGAGGTTTGCTTCTTTAATTGTGCACTGGAGCTGTGAGGCTAATGTAGCTAACAAGCTAAGAAGTCTGTCTCACCCAAAATCTTTATGGAAATACATCACAAGAGCTTCAAATACTTCCTTTAATCAATATTGATAAGCTACACAAATTCATAGTTTAGTAAATACAGGTCAGGCCAGGACTAATTTAGGTTCAAAATGAAATTGTAACTTTTCGGTACAACTCCAAACTTCGGGCCTAGCTGGAAAATGATACCAAAATGTGCTAAATGAAAATAAGTGAACAATTTTGGTTGTCTAAAATGGCCGCCCTCATAACGTTACTCTGTTCAGATAACATAGGAGTTCTGTATTCCATATATTCAACATATACCGCATTTTCTTGGATATGGATTTCATACAGGCTATGATGATTGGTTGGGCTCGGTACCATCTTCCTAGAAACCAAAATGCATTTTGATTGGTAGAATAGTGAAGGAAAGTGGAGTGGACTGTCCCCTGTTTCATTAGCATGCATTGTAAATATCCTGAAAGCTCGCAAGGAAGCAACAGTATTCCATACAGCGTAGCTTTTTGCAAGACTGGAACTGCGTTAAATGAAATTACAATATAATGTTTATCCTTTATATGTAATTCAATTATATATTAGGAAGTATTTCCATATCATTTTGTTTTTTCATCTATATTTAATACTTGACCATCAAGTGCAATTTATTATTGTACTGTTTTATTAGGGGGTAAATAATAGATTACACTTGCTAGCCATGTATTAAATATAAAATGAGTGCAGTATTCCTGTATGCTTTACCTTTTACTGGTTGATTTGTGGGAAAAGGTCAAGCGTACGGAATACCGCACTAACAATTTATACTGCTGTAATTAAAGATTACAACAAGTCACACTGGGTCCTATATCAGATGAAGTAGATACGATTTGAGGAAGATTTTGGGTGAGATGGATTTCCATTACTTTAGCTACATTAGCATCATTACAAAACTCCACTGCAAAACTAAAAAATTGCAAACATTAGACGCCAAACACGTCTGTAATCGAAGGCTTATGTTGATTGTATTGTCGAACCATTTAATGCCTTCGACTGAAAAACAGCGACTCAACAAATTGCTACTGCTAGTTATAGTATTTATTATAAACTACATAACCAGTGCTAAATGACACCTTTTCTCTCCCTGCTGTCTGATCTTTCCTGTTATGCGAAGAGAGATTAGAAGTGCTGCACAGGAAAGACAGATGCTGAGTCAAAAGACAGCGGATCCTCCCTCCGAGGATCCATACTGGACCAGACCCAAGGCCTTTATTACCTCAGGCCACTGCAGATCACTCAGTAAAACACACATAGAGGTCATGTAATAAAAGCTTAGCCTGTCCTTTAACATCTTTGTGCTGTGCAACACCAGCAAACCGCTTGTTTCAAATTATTGGCACCCTTAGTGTTAATTTATAGATAGCTTGTCTTGTAATATCTACCAAGCATGGAGATACACGTAGAGCATCTTGATCCAGGCGAATTAATAAGTATTATGTATTATGCTCGAAGTTGGTACTAAGATATGGAAGAATATCGGGATATCAAATCATAAATGGTACAATTAGATGTAAACATACTTTGCCATTTTATTGGAATTTTTTTTTACAACAAATAATAGCAGATAGAAAAAAAGAAGATAATAACAACATAAAATATGAAAAACATATAGGTGTCTAAAAATAAATACAAATAATAAAAGTACCATAATTAAAATATTAAAAAAGGACACAATAATAAAATCTAGTTAAATGCTAAAACATAAAAATAAAATTTTTTTTTTAGCCTGAAGAATAATTATTGCTTCCAGATTTTCCAGTCTATTCCAGTTGCATATGTGGAATATGAAGAAGGCTGGCACTTGGTCTTACTTGGTCACTCATTGTTTATCATGCATTAAGAATTATTCTTCTTAAAACTGGACTAGCAACATTAGTCTTCAATTGCCTTACATTTTTATTCATATACGTACACAATTACACACACACACACACACACATGCACACACACTCCTCCTGTATCACTCCTGCATGCTGCCACACCTCAAGATTTGTAGTCTGATCTCCTACTAAATCGATTAGCCATTAAGCTGCTAAGACTGCGCTGCGGAAGCAGAGCTGGGTGAAATGGGGGAAGTGTTGTGCGATGACGCAAGCTGTTTCACGAGCACACACTGGCTCTTTTGTCTCTAGATTTAGAATTTGGATATAACCACTGATTAGAAAGTGCAGGGAGGATCCAGAAAGTCTTGTTAAATTTAGGTCAGTAGTTTTAGGGAATGTATGTGTGTGTATGTGTGTATGTGTGTATGTGTCTTCTTGACTCCAGTAGATGAATAAGGCTTAGAGACAGCACTCGACGTGTGCTTTTTTTAAAAAACAAAAAACAAAAAACAATTCCTTTAATTTTGTAAGAAATTTATCAGCAGGTTTTTTTCCCCAAATGAAATGGAGAGACCTGAAGGGCGACCCGCTAATATCCCATCTGTTCGGCTGCCTCTGGTCATCTCAGGAAAGCCCTCGAGACCTTGGAAATATTCCCTGCCCCCTCCATCGCAGCACACAATACGACAAATCTCACATTCTCGCTCTCCAAGTCATGCCAACTGTACCAAGGCAGCTGACTGTATCTTGGCCTTCCCCCTCCTTTATACAGATTAGCTATTAATAATCCACACAAACACTGCAGAGACAAGACAAGCACTCGGATTTTTCCACGCCACAAGCTCTTTTAAACCCATTTTTCCATTGTCTGCCGCCATCACCTGTAAGCCAAATGCTAAAAAGAAGGACTTTGCATTGTGGCAGCCATTTTACTTCATTGTTAGATGACTATGCAACAAACAGCTGGGGGGGTGGAGTAGAGGACATCATTTACTGTAGGCTGAATAATGGCTTGGTAATAGCCTGGAATAGGAAATGAACCGAGCTGAGCTGCAAAACACCTCCCATACACAGCTTACTGAGGAAGAAATCACATGCTGGTGCATGTGGAGAATTGCAGCTGCAGCCTATGTAATATCCTGCTTGTGCTAGTCCAAGAACCTGTGTACACTTGGATGTTGAATGCACACTAAAATTATGTTCATTTTAGGAGTATCCACATTAAAATTAAAGTGTGAATGCAGCCAAGACACTGCCACGTTCTACAATCAAAAGCACCTGCAGTACATTTAGTCATAATGCACATGGTCTGTAGCCCTATTCGGACTACATTAGCTTTACACAGGGAGCTATGGTAATGTAATTATTACTTGTGTATCTCTGGGATTTTGTCAATCTGTCAGTACTTTGTGTTTCGACCTTTGGAAAGATTACGCTTGATTTGAGAGGCAATGCTTTTCACCTAGTTTTAAAAAATGAATCTGGATTAAACCTCCATCTCACTTTCCATCCCTTCTGGAGAAATGTTGATAGCTTATACGATTTAATATGCTAACTGTCAGAAACACTGCATATGTTATAAAACAGGTTTGCTAGTGAACGACTGGAGATGGATAAAATTAATAAAGCA
The DNA here is from genome assembly GCA_022758105.1 of Pangasianodon gigas. NCBI lineage: Eukaryota > Metazoa > Chordata > Actinopteri > Siluriformes > Pangasiidae > Pangasianodon > Pangasianodon gigas. The sequence continues at coordinate 27,368,955 of CM040461.1, forward strand.
GTAGATTTGAGTTTATAAACTTAACGATTATCTTTTATGATGCTGTGTCACTTTAGGCCATGGCATTTCACAACCTTATTATGGTCCTTTTAAATATTTGTGTTTAATGCTTTGTTTTGTTTAATGTGTTTAATTCAGTGTGTAGCACTAAAGGAAAGGGTTCACTGCCTCACTCATTGTGCAATATGCATAATTATAATGAAGATGACATTAATTTGATATTAATGAGGATATTGCGGTAGTAGGATGGTGAGCTAGCCGGCTAACTATAGGTTTGTTTTTTTAGGTTTTGGGTTGTGCATAGTTTGATATTTGATACTCTTAAGAATAAATAAAGAGCTTGAATAGCTTTTAAGCTCTTTATTTAATGGGTTCTAGTGCAATTCCTTGAAAACCAATTGAAAACCATTTTTGGGGAGAAACCTTACTAGCTAATCTAATTAAAATCTTTTCCTTAAATATAACTATAGTTTACCTCGAAAGCCTTAGTTGTTCTGGACCTTTTTTATGTTTACAAACTGAATCCTGGACAAATTATTTCGTCCTGTATTGATACAGACGCAGGATACATTATATGCTAGCATGACTTTTAACTTAGCATGGCGTGACAAAGCGCAACGTACCCGGTTTGAGTGACAGCCCGTGTAGACCAATCAACGACGACTACGGCTGCTCTAAGCCGATATTTGAAAATTTCAACCAATGGCGCACTGAAGCCGGCGTATAGAGGGCGGGTCTAAACTAGTGCGCTTATAACGGGGGCAGGCGCTGTTTTCCGCACTTCTGTGGAAGAATAAAGGAAGGACAGTTTGCATTTCTCAGACTGAACTACCTCTGAAAAAAAGCAAAAATGAGGGAAATCGTGCATCTTCAGGCTGGTCAGTGCGGTAACCAGATCGGAGCCAAGGTCAGATTTATATATATTTATTTTTTTTTTATAAATTTAAGAATGTTTTTTTTGGTTGAACTTGAAATATGTCATTCATTCAGACGGAATTGAACTTGAATTCTTGTCTGTTGAGCTTAAAAAGCAAGATACACATTTCCACACTGATATCTTCAGTTTCATATTTAAAAAAAAACCTGTAAATGGACGCCGTCGTTGTGGATGTGAAGGAAAAGAATGAAAAGTGGGTCGCCATAACCATGTGCTTCCTCATTTCTTATTCTAGCACTGCACAAGGAAGAAAAAAAGGAAATAAAAGCATTAATATTGGTTAAGCCTTAACTTCCATCAGGAAGTTTATTAGATGTATAATTTTGCTCACGACGCTGAAAAAAAAATCCTCTAGTGTCGGTTGGAGGGATTTTTCTTTCACAAAGGCGCTGCGGGGAGGCAAAAATACGATCCTTTTTTTTTTAGTAATTTTTATTTTAATCCCTATAACTTGACACTGTAGTATTTTTTTAAATCAATATAACCCGAATCGGGGCCTAATTCGACCAATTTTATTACATAATTTCAAGTTTATTCATTTTGACTGAAGGCCCAGCCGGGTGCGGGCGCGCGCGCCGCGCCTTTTAGCCGGAAATGGGTGGGAGGGGCGGAGCCTGGGAGTGACGTAACTTTAAAAAAAAAAAATCCTCGCAGATGGATTTCAGCCAACCGGCGCGAAGGCCGCGCGCGCGATTTTTTTTTTCTTTCTTTTTTTTTTTTTTTTTTCGTTTTTGAATTTCCTGCGTCATTACTGGCGGTTAAAAATTTTTGAATCTGCATTCCGAAGCGCGTGTTTGTTTAATGATTGTGATTGGCTGGTGAGGTTTTTCGCGCGCGATGTATTTTATGCTAAGCGATACTAAGAGGAGCGCGTGCCCGATTCAGTGCTGCAATGCGGCGGCTAATCTCTCCCTCCCATAAAGTCAATATCATGATAAATTATGTCACGACTCACTTTTCAGATACTAACTGAACGTAAATTTCTTTTATTATCCCCTCCTTTCCGAGTATGTATATATATATATTGAAGTTCAATAAAAATAATAAATATAAATGTTATTGTAGATTTCTGAATACAGCCATGTTGTTTTGTTAGCATTGTTAAAGCTAAATATCATGATGTAACCTGTATTTTGTATTGTGGCCTGATATCTTTTTTTAATCAGTCCTTCATTGTGTGAAGAGTGTAAAGTCCAGTTTGTATACAGTCATAAGAAAATAAATCATGTTAATCATTAACATTTCCTCTTTTATGCTTTCATTTTTTTAGTTCTGGGAGGTTATTAGCGATGAGCATGGTATCGACCCAACTGGCACATACCATGGAGACAGTGATCTCCAGCTGGACAGGATCAACGTCTACTACAACGAGGCATCCGGTACATATTCCACACAAATGTGAACGGTATGTAACGTGTGTATTGATGGTTCAAGTCGTACTAACTCGTGTTTTGTGATGTAGGTGGCAAATACGTGCCCCGTGCTGTGCTGGTAGACTTGGAGCCTGGTACCATGGACTCTGTGAGGTCTGGACCTTTTGGTCAGGTCTTCAGACCAGACAACTTTGTCTTTGGTGAGTGAGTGGTTTTAATTTGGTTGAATTTGAGCATGTTTATGAGATGATAATGATGTGAAGAGTTCAAAAAAGAATACTTGAGTAAATATTCCAATTGAATGAATTGTACAGGTCAGAGTGGTGCTGGAAACAACTGGGCCAAGGGCCACTACACAGAGGGAGCCGAGCTTGTCGACTCTGTGCTGGATGTGGTGCGTAAGGAGGCTGAGAGCTGCGACTGCCTGCAGGGCTTCCAGCTCACCCACTCCCTGGGTGGTGGCACTGGGTCAGGTATGGGCACTCTGCTCATCAGCAAGATCCGTGAAGAATATCCCGACCGTATCATGAACACGTTCAGCGTGGTACCCTCGCCCAAAGTGTCCGACACCGTCGTAGAGCCCTACAACGCCACATTATCCGTACACCAGCTGGTCGAAAACACAGACGAGACCTATTGTATTGACAACGAAGCTCTGTACGATATTTGCTTCCGCACACTGAAGCTCACGACACCCTCATACGGTGACCTCAACCACCTCGTGTCAGCCACCATGAGCGGCGTCACCACCTGTCTCCGTTTCCCCGGTCAGCTCAATGCAGATCTGCGCAAACTGGCCGTCAACATGGTGCCCTTCCCACGTCTGCACTTCTTCATGCCCGGTTTCGCCCCACTGACCAGCAGGGGAAGCCAGCAGTACCGCTCACTCACAGTGCCCGAGCTGACACAGCAGATGTTTGACGCCAAGAACATGATGGCCGCCTGCGACCCACGCCACGGCCGCTACCTCACTGTTGCTGCCATCTTCCGTGGCCGCATGTCCATGAAGGAAGTCGACGAGCAGATGCTCAACGTGCAGAACAAGAACAGCAGCTACTTCGTCGAATGGATCCCCAACAACGTCAAGACCGCTGTGTGCGACATCCCACCACGTGGCCTCAAGATGGCCGCCACCTTCATCGGCAACAGCACTGCCATCCAGGAGCTGTTCAAGCGCATCTCCGAGCAGTTCACTGCCATGTTCAGGCGCAAAGCTTTCCTGCACTGGTACACCGGCGAGGGTATGGATGAGATGGAGTTCACCGAAGCCGAGAGCAACATGAACGACCTGGTGTCCGAGTACCAGCAGTACCAGGACGCCACAGCCGAAGAAGAGGGCGAGTTTGAAGAGGAAGGAGAGGAGGAGCTTGCGTAAATCTTGCTTGTGTATATGTGTATGTGCCAAGCTGTAATATTTTCTGACCTACCTGAAATGAAAACCTTTCCAGAGTTCAGTTTGTGTTGTTCTGCTGTCCATTCCTTTTCTGTACAGAAACGTGTCATTAAAATTCTCTTTTGTTAAAGTGGTAAAGCGTTGTGTTTGACTTGCTTGCACATAAACAGGAAACAAGAATGATTAAAAAAAAAAACAAAAAACTGTAGCACTCTGTGTACATTTCCTCTGTGCTGCTTCATAAGGCTTAATAAGATGGAGATCCTTGCCTAACCTGTTTAGTGTGTGTATAGGATTTCTCTTGGACAGATCAGCATAGTATGAACATCCTCAGGCATAATCATGACCTGCTGAAGCTGCAGAAGATGGCATTCCTCAAACACTAGTGAAGGTGGTTAGGAGCTGCTAAGCACAAGAAGTTATGGCTGAGTTTTGTTTTAATTTATTTAAGCAGGCAAACTGCAAATGCCTGCACTTACCAAATCGGGCAACAAGTAAAAATAGAGACCATACAGTTTTTACCTTGGAGTCCCAACTTTATTTTACCTATCAGGTAACCTTCTTTAATAATAATAATGGTAATTCTTCAATTATTACATGCATTCATATTACTTGGGGCAAATCATTTTATGCCTACTGCACCAGTACAGTTTTAGGATGAATAAAAATGCCTGAAAGTATACACCAATCGGCCATAACATTAAAACCGCCTGCCTAATATTGTGTAGGTCCCCCTTGTTCCCACAAAACAGCCCTGACTCATCAATGCATGGACTCCACAAGCCCTGAAGGTGTGCTGTGGTCTCTGGTACCAAGACATTAGCAGCAGATACTTTAAGTCCTGTAAGTTGTGAGGTGGGGCCTCCATGGATCGGACTTGTTTGTCCAGCACATCCCACACATCATCGGATTGAGATCAGGGGAATTTGGAGGCCAAGTCAACATCTTGAACTCTGTCATGTTCCTCAAACCATTCCTGAACCATTTTTGTAGTGTGGCAGGGAGAATTATCCTGCTGAAAGAGGCCACTGCTATTAGGGAATACCGTTGCCATGAAGGGGTTTACTTGGTCTGCAACAATGTTTAGGTAGTTGGTATGCATCCTGGTGCCATTTCTTCCCCAGGTAAGCAACACACACAACCATCCGTCCACATGATATAAAAAGAAAATGTGATTAATCAGACCAAGCCACCTTCTTCCATTGCTCTGTGCTCCAGTTCTGATGCTCACGTGCCCATTGTAGGCACTTTCAGTGGACAGGGGTCAGCAAGGGCACTCTGTGTGTTCTGACACCTTTCTATCATAGCCAGCATTAACTTTTTCAGTAATTTATGCTACAGTAGCTCTTTGGTTATGCTTCCTTTGACCACGTTTAGTAGGTACTAACACTGCATACCGGTAATACAACACTCACAAGACCTGCCATTTTGGAGATGCTCTGAACCAGTCATCTGGCCATCACAAATTGGCCCTTGTCAAAGTAGCTCAGATCTTTACACTTGCCCATTTTTCCTGCTTTCAACACATCACTTTCAAGAACTGACTGTTCACTTGCTGCCTAACATTTCCCACACCTTGACAGGTGCCATTGTAAGAAGATAGTCAATGTTATTCATGTCCCCTGTCAGTGGTTTTAAAGTTATGGCTGATCGGTGTAAATGGATTATGTTATTAAGATTGAGGTCATTTGCCTGAGGTAAACATTAAGCAGCTATTGTAACACTGATCTCATACATTCCCTTTTACTGTATATTCATGATATGTTTAAAAGCTGACATGAAAGTGATCAAATGACTTTCCTGCTAAATAAAGTCTGTAAGAATCCACTTAGTTGGCATTAAGGAGGTGGCAAGGTTTCTCTTTAATTCATTTCCCCTTCCTTGTTTGTCAGTCATAAAAACAGCATGCTATGATTTTTTTCACTTGTTTACAGGCCATTTTATGCAAAGTTTTGACACTAACCTACTAAAACATTTAAAATTACACACAGAAACAAGATATACATATTTACACTAATCAACAGCCTGGCTTCATAATTGAAAATACTGTCACACCAACAGTCAAAAATACCAGTGAAAGGAAAGATTTCTTTACAATACTGTAGAGGAACACTGATTACTGAATTCTAAAAGCATATCACAAGTAAAAATGGCAAGAGAAAAAAGCTATTGATGATACAGCACATGGTAAGCATGAATATTTCAGTGAACATTGTGCTGCTAGCAATTTTAGCTAGTCAAGGTTAGCATAACATGTGGACTGTTGTACACTGCTGTTTGTTGTTTATTTGGAACAGCAATCACTTGAATGTGTGATATGTGATAAAAATTACAAAATTTTCAGCCTAATTAATTTATAAGGATCATTATTTATATGTTATTCAGGCAACCGGTAAAGACAACAGTGTCCTGAATTACATTGCTTGTGGTAACAGTCGTCAAGGCAACATTGGAGATTGTATATTATCACAGTAAACAGTATATCACAATGATAACGATGATATTTTATGGTAGCCTGATATTTTGGCACTCTGTAGAGTAATATGTGTTGTAGAATAGCCTCGATATTTTCCGAGAAGTCCTGGCATATGAAAGGTTTTGCCACATGAGGGCACTGTAGACTAAATTATTAGTCTTCTTTTCCACAGGAAGTAGGCGAGGATCCCCAAGCTCAGTATTAGCAAACTCCAGCAGCACACCTTCTTTACCTGGGCCTCCAAAGTTTGCTTCTCCCCAAAGCGAGCCACAAAACCTGACTTGGAAAAACACACATACAGACTTAGTAACTGTTGTTTGACCTGAGTTCCTGCACATATTATTCATCTGCTCTCAGCTTAATGTCTATCTGCAACATGTATAGTCTATGTGTGGTTTCCACAGACACAAACTTGGACACGTATAATAAGTCTAGGGGCCGTTATTGAATTCCATCAGTACACAACATTGTTTATGTGTTCTTTGGTCAAACATTTGTAAATTAAATTTCTACATATGGATAATTCATCCTTTCAGAGATGGGATTGCCTTTTCAGAGGAAAGAATCTGTGGTTATGTAGTATCAACATATCTCAGTTTCAGTCTGAAGGTGCATGGATACCATAAAACCTTTGGGAAAGTGTAGATAACCAAAGTGACTTTTTATTGTAGATGAAAACTAAGACTTTCTTTCATATTTCTCTTGTCAAAGTGTAACATTTGCATCTACCAGTTGTTTTAATTTCATAATATATAACCACATCTTGTAAACACATAATATATAACCACATCTTTTAAACACTTATTGATGAGTTTACGAGTTAACAGGTTTGCGGTTCTTTTCTCAGTACAATACAGTGTTAAAAAAATTCTTGTCTGTGATAATCACTCTTACTCTACAAATGTGAAAGATAGAGAATAGTTCGAAAAACCCTGAAGTATTTCTTTATGACCTGAAGTAGACAAGCCCTCTTGCCCCTGCAGAACTATGGTATACCCAGTTATTTTGCTCCATATAAAATAATCTGTACATCTAGATGGCTGTTAATACATGAAAACTGCAGTTCCCTAGAAGAAACACTTCCACTAGGTCCTCCACTATCTCTTCTTACTCCTTGCCCTCTTGCCAACTTACCCATCCTCCCTTGTCCCTGATCTCAGGGCAGATGACTCTCTCAACATAGCTGCCTACAGACTGCTGGATCTGGGGTAGAACACTATTCATGCCATTTTTTTGGCAGTGAAGTGCCATCTGACCAGCAAGCACAAACACAGAGAGTACGGCGCTCCAGGCCAGGTCCCTGCGCCTCGTCTGAGAGAAGTGCTCGTCCAGGATGGACAGCAGTGTAGAACATGCTGTCTCCTCTGTCACGTCCCGGAAGACGCGTGGCCAGCGACGGAAGAAGATCGGGAAGCGCTGGAGGAGCTCGTCCCCTGCATGGCGCAACGCTGCTGAGGCTTGAGAGGGTGCTGGGCCTAGTGATGTGCCTGGTTTGGCTGTTACATAGTTAATATAGTCATAGGCCATTAGGTAGGCCTCTCGAACCAGTGGATCAGGGCTGGACAGGCCCTGGCCAATCAGAGGCTTATCTAATAGGCCCATCAATGCTGTATCCAATCAGGGTCTTGGTTTTCAACTTGGATCTTCCTGCATGATGATCTGCCTTGGTATCTTTTTGTTAGGGTTCTGCAAACACATTAAATCCCACAAGCAGAAATGTACTTAGATTCATTTGTATAATGCTAGTGATAAAATTGTTGTGATCCATCAACCCTTCAAATGTCCTAGGTACAAAGTGTACTTTGTTGTTCTTGTGAAACATATTGCCATATCAAATATCACACACATCCACACATACACATGCACCCATGTGTCCACAGATGCTGGAGTGACTCACCTCTTGAGAATCCCTTGAGAAGAACACTAAGGCCCAGTCAGCAACTGTCAGAACAACAATGAATTAGCTCTTTTGTGTGTTTTGTCGGTCAGCTGAGGTGCATGCATGCATGTATATTTATGCATGTGTGCTAATATGTTGACCCTGGTTATATTTAGCACTCCTGCTGCTCGAACGTGTACAATTTCGAAGCCTCTGACCACCACCACCACCCCCTGGCCTCTGTGGTTCCAGCTAAAAATATTATGCACTCAGATGAGTGAGCCTCGATTATTCTCTCTATAAAACTGATCAACACTAAAGCCTCACATTTGTCCTGTTGTTAATGGGCACCATTTTTAAATAAGGAGAACTTTGAACAAATCCTAACATAAATGCAGGGTATTTGTATTGCATTTGTATACCAAAAGAATTGTGTCACCAAAATGAAAGCCTTGAAAGGATGAAAGGATCTTGTAGCAGAATTATTCTTCAACTCAAATAGATTTCAGATTTGTGGTGTGTATATATATATATATATATATATATATATATATATATATATATATATATATATATATATATATACATATCCCTATACAGGCAACAGAAGGCACACTACTCAAACCACTTCATTCAGTATTGATGATTTTGAAATCCTCTTTCTTAACTTTAAGTTTCTGACATGGGGAAGCCTTCAGGACTTCACAGCACCAAAAATTAAATATGAAAAAAAAAAATAAACCACAGGTTGTCATCTGTGGCTTTTTTTGTCCTATTTATACAAAGGCTGGTGAGGGAATGCTTGTTTATAGCTAATATTATAGTAATGTAAGTGACACCCGGAGAACTAACTTGTTTCATGGGCTTTCCACAATATTAAATGTAACTATAAAGGGATAAAAAGTGACATGCCATTTTTTAATTAATAAAAAAAATTGTAATTGGTAAAATTGCTGTCGTATAAAAGGACAAAAACACTTGGTTATAGGCAAATAATCAACCATGGGGTGGGAACAGGAACTCTGCTTCATCACACCAACATCCTGTCGTTGATTATTTTCCTTTAACAGCATGTCCAGTTTTATTCCTTACATGTGGCTTGGGTGAAAATGGATTATACAGTCACTAGGAGGCAGTGCTGTACCAAGAACTAGGTTTGTTTAAAAACAAACAAAAAGATTATTTAGAAAGCATGATGCTTGTCTTATCATCTAATCAGCCTAATCTGTCGTTTCGAATGAAAATGTAATAGAAGGGGGTATGGCATCTTTGTAATTCATTCCTGCCTGTCAGCCATTCATTCCGGAAACGTGAACATGTTATTCTTGTGGTAATTAATGGTGTTTATTAATGAGCCTGGCTCTGACTGTTGTGCGAGGCCATGGAGCCTTTCAAAAGACCATGACAAAGCTTTAATATGCGACAGTGAGCTAAGTAATTAGTACAAAGTAGTGCTCATCATCACTATTTCTGCCTCAAGTACTAATTACTTTTAATTAAGTGGAAAAAGCACACCACAGAGAAGAACAGATACATTTTCTTGCTTTATCTGATGCGCATGAACTGACTTCTCATGCCTTCATAATGCTCTGTGGGGTCTTTATTGTTCCTGACCTGGCTAATTTGACTCATTTGAAAGAGCAATCAGGACTGACCTTAATTGGCATGAGCAACAAATGGAGGTTGTAATTAAGAAGCTCTGAGAGAAGGAGAGAAACTGAAAGACAGGACAGAAGGAAGTAACAAGCACTCTCCGAAATAAAGGGAGCAAACTCTACTTTGCCTTGTCAGTAGGGTGGTACCATCAAAGGGGACATATACCATTAGTATGTATACACTATATGGCCCAGAGTTTGCAGACACCTGACCATCACTCCCATATCTGGGTCTTCTCCAAACTGTTGCCACAAAGTTGGAAGCACACAATTACATAGAATGTCTCTGTATGCTGTAGCATTACAATTTTACCTTCACTGGAACTAAGAGGCCCAAACCTGTTCCAGCATGACAATGCCCCTGTGCACAAACCAAGCTCCATGAAGACATTTTTTTTGCCAAGGTTGGTGTGGAGGAACTTGAGTGGCCTGCACAGAGCCCTTACCTCAACCCCACTGAACACTTTTGGGATTAATTGGAATGCTAACTCTGCCCCAGGCCTTCTCACCTGACATTAGTGCCTGACCTCACTAATGCTCTTGTGGCTGAATGGGCAAATCCCCACAGCCACGCTCCAGAATCTAGTGGAAAGCCTTCCTAAGAGAGTAGAGGTTATTACAACAGCAAAGGGGGACTAAATCTGAAATGGGATGTTCAAAAAGCAAATATGAATGTGATGGTCAGGTGTCTGCAAACTTTGTGTTTTGCCTGGAAATCTTTAAAAATAATTTAAAGTACATAATTGGACCTTAAAGTGCCCTTGAAATCAAAATGAGTGATTTTGCACCCTTCCCTTAATGTTATGGACATCAATATTACACTGTATATGAAAAAATAGTTTTGGAGATTTTTTTTTTTTTTAATTTTATGCGTTCTCACCTTCAGGAACATGATCCAAAATATTTTGATGACTCTAGGCACAACTTCATGATCATCCCAGAGGTGTGTCTTGCTCTACAGAAGTAGCACATTACCTGCAGTAGTAGCTTGTTAGCGGTAAACATGGTTCGTCGGTTTGTTTTTGTTGTGCATCTTCACGGACACTGTTCCTTTTTCCACCATCGCTTGGTAGAGAAATAATGGTTGGTTATGTCACAGGCACGTTTAGAAAGTGTTTTACCAACTTGGGGCTGTTTAGTGCCAGAATGTCACTTCCTCAGTCTGAGCGAGAAGGTAAGAGTTAGTAAAAGGTTCTTGTTGATCTCTTCTACCGTTCTTCATATTTAGCTAGCTCAATAAGCTACTGACAGGTTTGTTTAGATTGGTCAGGAGTGTGGCACATCCTGAATGCTATTGGCTGTTGTAAGTCAATCCACCATTCCAATGTGATATCACTCTTACTTACTACGTTGAAGGAAATACATCAACAAATGGAATTAAATCACAGCTAAGAAGCCATTTTATGGGAACTTTAAGGACCAGTACTGTAAAAGTTGAAGTTACACTACATGCACTTTCCTACACTCTAAACCATTCTGAGTTATTTTTCCAACACAGTTGCTGGGTTTAGCTAAGTAGGATCAGGTAGTTGAGTTCATAATGGGAATACTAGGTTGTGGATACTGACCTGAAAGTCGAGACCAGTCGAGACAGAGCAACCAGAAAAAATTTGCGATTGCAAGAAATGTAAGTTTTCATTCACATTTAACTTAATTTATAATTATTTGAACTGTTGAAATAATTTTTCTGTCATTATATAGGCAATAGGTCCCTGGAGGACTAGCAGTTGGGCCTAAGCACTCTCACTGCCAGGACCTGGGTTTGATTCGCGGCCAGGGAACCACACGATAGTGTGCTCCCAGTGCAGCTCCCAAGCCCGGATAAAATTGAGGAGGGTTGCATCATGAAGCATCTGGCATAAAAAACTGCCAAATCAAATATGTGGACCAATGATCCACTTTGGTAACCCCTAATAGGAGCCGCCGAAAGAAGGAGAAGAAAAACAACAACATTATGTAGGCAATAACCTTTTTAACATGTAGTTTGGCTTGATAGCCAATGCTAGCATTCTGACAAAAAGTATGCTAGATAGTGTTATTTGAGGGGAAAATGTGGCTGTTTGTATGTAGCTTCTTTGGTATTTTTAAAGATTAGATTAAAATGTGTACATTATAATAACAGTTAACATTAAGTCACCTAAATTTTGACTGCCACTTAACTATTAATGTTACTGCTAGCTAATTAAAAACTACCATATGTTTTCTCTGTAATATTAGCACAGATTATTGGCTAGCACTGGAGTCAAGTTCATTCTTATCCTGCCCTTGATGTTTGTCGCTCATGATTTCCAATGTACATGGAAATGATAGAGTTATTATGTTTTAGTTCAGTAAAGCTGGCTCATGCTAGATGTTTTTTGTCGAGAAAAATGCAGCATGAATCTCCTTTTGTGCTGATGTTTGTGTGTCTACAGGCCAGTGATGTAGTCATTTTTCAACTTGAGTTAAAAAAATCAAGTCAGCATGCTGGGTCAACATCCTAAGCCAACCTGAGTTTCCAAATTGACCCAAATTTTTAACCCAACAATTTGTAGGTAGTGTAGGTAATATATACACAAAATGTCCCATTGTTGGTACTGCCCCAGCAACAAGGGAAAGTACAGTTTGGTACCTTTATTTCTGGGAGTGTGAAAGTGAGAGGATGAATTTCCACCAAAGCTTTGAATAATCAGTCATTATTTTCTCATTTCGGTCTCTTTGTGGTTTATGGGTGGTTTTTGAAGCCGTTTAATTTCCTGTCAGAAGTGGATTGCTTATACGAGTGTGAGTCAGGGGGATTTGTGTTTTTGTTTTTACAGCATGCAGTTCTCAGCTCGAGGTCGGGTGTCATGCAGAAGTTTAATGCGCTGCTCATTTCCTGGACCAGCTAAGATAGAGATCAAAGCTTCTCGTACATCCGAGGTGTGGACCCACATAGACACGAAGTGTGTGCACATGTCATCTGGATCACATCCCCTTCATGACTTTATTCCTCACTGAACACTAATTCTGTTTCTGTGATATAACCATGCTGGCATGTCCCACTTTATTAAATTTCCTCCAGCAGATGCAGGAACTGGATCACCGAGCACTTCTCCACTCGCGTTTCTGTACTGTAATACATCAAACATGTCTGCAGTGATTATAATTGGGGACATGTGACCTGGTTTGGATGACTTATATCTTCCGATGACAATGATGCTGCATCAGCACCAGTGTTGGTTCAAATATTAAACACTGGTAAAAAAAAAAAAAAAAAATCAGTTCAGAACTTTACATCTTCCTTTGTGAGTGTGTTGTATGCAGTAAGCACTCTTTTCAGGAGAAAGTAGCAAAAGCATGCTCAGAAAGTCACTAGAAGTTGCCAGGTGATGAGAAAAACTAATAAATAAACTAATTTGTATATTCATTGATCCAATAGGATCATTTTCATGTCATATCATGTTACCTGAAGGAAGATTTTTTTGAGGACACTTATAGAGTTTTATCAAAATAGAAAACAATAGTTTAAAATGTGTTTCTTATAGAAAACGGCGTCCACAAGCATACAAAATCTATAATTTCTATCAGGAATGCAGGCAAATGAAGTAGTCCTAGTGAGGAGTCAGGATATAAATAAGAATAAGGAAACAGTTCTGTCTTTTATTACTATAAATATTGTCAAGAAGAAAGTTTAAAATGAAGAACAAAGAAGTGAGCGGGTGGAAAAACAGTGGTGATCAGTGATCGGTTGTTGGGAAAAGTCGTGATCAGTGATTGGTTGTTGGGAACAATGGTGAACATTGAGTGGTTGTTGGGAACAATGGTGAACATTGAGTGGTTGTTGGGAACAATGGTGATCAATTATTGGTTGTTGAGAACAATGGTGATCAGTGGTTGGTTGTTAGGAACAGTGGTGATCAGTTATTGGGTGTTGGGAACAGTGGTGATCAGTGACTGGTTGTTGGGAACAATGGTGAACACTGAGTGGTTGTTGAGAACAGTGGTGATCAATGATTGGTTGTTAGGAACAGTGGTGATCAGTTATTGGGTGTTGGGAACAGTGGTGATTAATTATTGGTTGTGGGTAACAGTGGTGATCAGTGATTGGTTGTTGGAAGGAATAGTGTCAAGTGAATGGTCTTTGGGAGCAATGGTGATCAGTAATTGATAGTCAGGAACAATGGTGATCAGTAATTGATAGTCAGGAACAATGGTGATCAGTGATTGATAGTCAGGAACAATGGTGATCAGTGATTGGTCATTGGCTTTACACACTGATGGTTAGTCAGTTGAACCTGCTCTCTCAACTCGTATACTTTTGTACTTTTGTATCCTCTGAGTAGCCTTCATATCCTTTTAGTTGTCATGTTCAGGCCCAACAAAGTCTTTTCATTCCTTTTCATTTTAACATTCCAACATGCTTGGTATTATTGTGTAAGCAATTCAAAGAAGCAATGGAAAAAGTAAAAAAAAAAAAAAAAATTATATTCTTCCCTCCATAATTATATATAAAGTGCTGTATTTGTGAACTGAAGTGCTTCTGGGTAATAAGCAATGGTGCTTTGGGTTTTTTTGTCGATCTTTTATGGAGTTATTATATGAAAGAGTCTTGTATAGGAAAGAGTGATTGTTGTTATCAGTAGGACGGAGCTGCAGGTATTAATTGTGTTTTTGTGCTGGAAGGACAAGTGAGAAAAGGATCAAGAGAGAAGAAAAAAGATGACGAGAGAGAGAGAGGGAGAGAGTGCAGGAACATGTCTGATTTCAGAAAGAGCAGAGGGGATACACTGCAAATGACAGGATGTTTTTATTGTATTGCACCAAGGGCATTTGTCAATTTCCCCTTCTTCATCCACCTAGCACTTATCCGACCCCCCTCCATTACTCTTTTCATACTTTCCGTCTCACCAACCCCCTTCTGCAGAAAGTGGCATTAAATGGAAGAACAGAGCAAAAATTATCCTGGTGTTATTACCTTAAATAGGGACAGAGTGCTCAAGAGAGACTATAATTTGGCCATTTGCAGTGTTGGAAGGTTTCTCCTGGTCCTGAGGTACCTTTGATATGAATACAAAAGGTTGAACATTTTTAGTCCATGTAAATCAAGTGTGTTTTAACCTTCAATGTTTAGCTATGTGCTGCGTAGCTAATGGTCTCTCAATGTCCTCAGTGAACAACGAAACACTCAGGGAGAAAGAGAGCGATAGACAAAATAAAGCAGAGATAGAGAGAATAATGTATTTCCATCTTTATGACCAGGAAACTAGCACAAGCTAGTCATTAGAAGAAACTTTTCAAAACTGCACTGCTTTAGTCTTCACTAAATGACAGAGTACAGAACTGAAAGAACAGAATGGAACAGAACCAAAAGAAGAAGATGGAAAAAAAACAGATGGAACCAAAAGACAGAACCGAAAAGAAAGAATGGAAATAGAAACGTAAAAATAGAATGTAATGAAACCAAAAAACCCTTAAAAAAGTACAGAACAAAATGAAGTAACAAAAAGAACAGGACATAGTGAATGTAACCGGAAGAACAGAACGGAATGAAAAGAACAGAACCATGTACAACTCAGAAAACGGAAGAGAGAGAACAGAATGGACTGTAGTGAAGAGAACAAAACAGCAAGAACCAAAAAGAAAGGAATGGGACTGAAAGAACGTTACAAAAAGAACAGAACTTAGTGAATGTAAAAGAATGAAATGTAGTGAATGGAACGGAAAGAATAGAGGAGAATGTAATGAAAAGAACAGAACGGAACCAACTCAGAAAACAGAACAGAAAGAACAGCATTGAACAAAAAAAACAGAAAAAAAGGGAACGTAACAAAAAGATAGGAATGGACTAAAAAAATGGAACATAGAGAACATAAGGTAGCTAGCAGAAGGTAAAAGAATGGGATACAGCGAACGGAATGAAAAGAACAGAACAGAACGCAAAGAACAAAATGGGAAAAAAAAGACAGAGTGGGCCAAAGGAACAGAACTGAAAAAAAATGGAAGAAAAAAAGGAATAGAATATAGCAAACAGAATGGAAAGCACAGAACAGAACGGAAAGAATGGAACAAAGCCAATGGAAGAGAAAGAACAGAACGGAATGAAAAGAACCGAATGGAAGGAACGGAGCGGACGAGAAGAACTGAACTGAACTTTTCATCTTAGTGAAAAGGAGAAAAGCGAGATCAATGCATATTGCTGTTGTTATGAAAATAAAAGTTGAAAAATGACACCGTTTCAGTCCGATCATCTTCACTAACGAACAAAATCCTGATTCCTCACACAGGTGTTACAGGATAAAAAACAAGCAGTGTTAGCATGGCTAGCAGTGAATAAAAGCTAATAATACCAGTTAGCATTATCACATGTTCAACTTATTAGACAGATCTGTATTGTCTGATTGAACTTTCATGAAACCCTGTATTCCATAAATGTGAGAATCAGCAGTGGTTTGCTTTTGGAGTCTTAGGCTACTTAGTAGCAGATTAGCATGAACAACTCACCAAAGTGACATGGACTCACAGGTTAACTCTATATCTAAGGCCCCTGTCAGAACAACATATGAGTATGTCATGCTAATATACAACACTGAATTTTACTTGAAATCATTAGCAGTGTTATGTTTTAGTGTATGATGCTTGTCCTTCTGTGTCCGCATCCGACATTTCTGCATTTCCATGCCCTAAACATTACTCTCCAAAAAGCCTCAACATGAACATGAAAAATCAAACTCTGAGTTTTTCGTGGTCAATAGTGAGCTGAAGGTGAGGGGGAGGCAGCCGTTGGGGGTGTGTGCTTCAGCGTTGTCGAGGAACAGCGGGATGGTAGCGGTCATTGCTCTCAGACCCCCATTTCTCTCTCAGTCAGAGGCCGCCACGCTGAATGGATGAAATTACACCGAATTCTCCAATAATTGAAAATACCGATCCCACCGTATGGTCCACTCCCCCTCTCAGCAACCAGCGACATAAATCCCCCTGCCTCCATCTTTGTCTATCTCTCTCTCTATTTCTCCGTCTGTATGTCTCTTTCTCATACAAAATCACCAAGCCCCAACAAAAGCCCTTTTTTGTAGCACTTTAAATGGCCCCTACCCCATTTTGTCCTCAACTCCCCCACCGAACTGAATTGATGCAAACCGGCGGCGTCCCAATTACCGTCTGCTGGCAGGATAACACACACACTGGTGTGTCTCCCAGCCTAACACGCACACACACCCTGCTGTCGGAGATTGCAGGTATTGATGCTGTACCATTGTGTCTCATAGCGCAGCGGGATTAATAGTTTGGATAGTCTAGGCGTAATCGGGACTCCTCGGGAGGAGAATGCTTTTTATTGATCTTCTCCCCTCTATTTGCTTGTAACTCCACGCTTTGCAGACCAGAGAGACATTTTCAAAAGTCCTATTTCCACATACAAGACACCTGGGGACAGATTTAATTGCGAACATAATTGAGTTGAAGATGTAAACTACAATAGTGTTGGTCTTCTATTTTAAAAAGAGCAACACAAGATTGCGTAGGCCTGGCTGAGGAGGAATAATGCACTGTGGAGTAAGAAAACTATGCATAAACTAAATACATTATGTTTATAGCATACGGTATAAGCCGTTACACTTAGCATACTATCCATTTAGTACAATCCAGTGCACTATGGAGGATGTATGCTATGCTTGTAGTACAGTCACGTACACTTTACCCAGTGCCCTATGAAAAAAATTATACTCTGTATATAATATAAGCCAGTACACTTAGTAAGTATACCATGCTTAGTATAACTCAGTCTACGTCGTGTAATTATACTATGCTTGTGATACAATCCAGTGTAATACAGAGTAAGTACAGTATACTCTGCATACCTCCTCTCTTCTCGAAAAGGCGAAACAGCGCCTGTACTTTTTGAGGAGACTGAAGAAAGCTCACCTTGCTCCTCAGATCATGGTGAACTTCTATCGCTGTACCATTGAGAGCATCCTTACAAACTGCACCACAGTATGGTACAATGACTGTACAGTGTGTGACCTGAAGGCACTACCAACACATCATTGGAACCAAAACTGACCAACACATCATTGGAACACAGCTGCCCAACATTTCAGACATTTATCAAAAGCGTTGCTTGAGGAGAGCGAGAGGTGTTATCACCGGGATGGACACCGCCCATCCCCACCATGGACTGTTTGTGCGTCTCCCATCAGGAAAACGCTACAGAAGTCTGCGTTGTCGCACAAAAAGACTCATGAACAACTTTTTCCCTTCAGCTGTACTAATGCTGAACTCTTCTAAACGTTAACTGCCAGCCTAATAACTAAACATTAGCATTAGACACTACTGTTATCTGCAATTATTTGCAAGTACTTGCACTTTACTGCATTATCTGTCATTATTATTATTTATATCAGACTGTTATTTGCACATTATTGCTATATGCACATCTGCATTTTATCCACTGTATGTATCCACTGCATCATATTGCATGCATCGTACTGCCTACCACTCCTGTATACTGTTTATCTCAACTAACTGCACCATAATTCTTATTTATTCCATTTAACTTAATTGCCATTTGCATTACTGGAATGCATCATATTGTTTATCTTTACCTGTACACTGTTAACTTATTGCACCATAACCTTGTTTCCTTCATCTTAACTTATTTCTACTACTGGATGGATGCTAACTGCATTTCGTTGTCTCTGTACTCGTACTCTGACAATGACAATAAAGCTGATCCTAACCTAACCTAACCTTATAGTACTAACCAGTGCACAGTATACTCTAGTATGCTTATAGTACAATCCAGTGCTCTATGCAGTAAACATACACAGTATATAGTACAAGTCAGTACACAAGTATATATCCAATTTGGTGGATTTTGTGTAAGTATGCTATACCTATATTAAACAATTTGCTGCACTATAGAGTAATTATACTAGTGCACTGAGCTATACATTGATTTGATTTGAGTTTTTTTGAGTATAAAAACGTACTGAATTAATCCAGATTGCAGGTTAACATTCATGGATAACACAAGGACAACGGAAATTGGACCACAATGCATCAGAGAACCAATACATCAGAGGTAAAGTTTCTTGATACAAAAGTTCTTATGAAAAGTATGAGTCTGCTAACTGGATTATTGCTATTAATAGCTAGCGAACCCTATTAGCTTTAATGAGTGCTACTGTGAGGACATCGTGTATGAGAGCCTGCACTTCACACCATCACAATTCCCTCACACTCTCAGCCCACACATTTCTATCTTTATGGGTGTTTTCAAGTGAACCTAACGAACGAAGCTAAAACACACCTGAACTTAGCCCCTAACCTTTCTTTTAGCTGATCAAATATTGTTATTTTTCATGCAAAGGCCATGTTAGTTGGTAACATCACACGAGAACTCTTGTGTTTTGTTTTTTTTTACTCAGGTCATTAAACAGAAATTTGGCACATAGGAAGAGATTAAATCACAGTGCATGATTTCAAGAAATTGCTCCAATAAAGTTCAAGTGCCACTTGAATCATCCTACATGTAAAAACTGACATCAACGCTGTCTGCATCTTTAGCATGTAAGTAAAGTCACGTAGCAAATGGGTATCAACGAGAGGCCTGAAGTGCTGCAGACACACGCTAATTAACAAACGAATTACTGCAGAGAGGCGAATACGTGGTTTCAGACTTCTTTTTCTCAAGTACTCATCACCTCCCACTCAGTTATTCCTCTCTCTCTCTCTCTCTCTCTCTCTTCCTCTCTCTCTCTATCTCACACTGATCAAGTGTATAATGAATCTAGGTCATCTCTTAGTTTCATTAGCTCATAGTGTCTTGATATCAGCGATGAGGCAGTGTGTCCTTGATTTTATATTTTATAGCTATTTTTACTCAGCAGACCTAAAGAAACAGTGCAGCAAAAATGTATTTTACACAGTTGTCCTCTTACACCAAATACAGTCAGTCAGCCTGAAAGACACACTTTAAACGAAAATAAGCATAAAAGGACTAGCTATTTTTACACAATTGTTTGTTTAAAAAAGGAAACTAGCTTAATAGCTATTCCTCTCTCTCTTGAAATTAATAAGACAAAGCTCCTCATGTTACCAAGAAACTGTAAAAGCATAAACCCCTCTGTCCTGAATATATTCCTATGTTGCAAAACTTAAAATGTAAAAAGTTACAGCTTTACCTCTGACTATAACCAAGCGCTGACACTGGAGACTCCTTCCATAAATGTTAAATAAATATGTCCTCACAGAAAACATCACCATATCAGCGATTACACACATTTTTAATTTGTTTATGTGGAGAGTCCACCATACAATAAATATTTAAATTAGTTACTATAGAAATGATAACTTATTGGAATGAGTGCTTTTATAGAAAATGTAGAGATTTCAGCAGCACTGTATTATACGGGGTGTCCTAAAAGTCTTCATACACAGGAGAAAGTAACACTTTTTAGCAAAATGTACCTTTATTTACAAAACATCCTCTACATGATTGCCATTTCTTTGTTAGCACACATGGAGTCATTTCTCCCACTCATGATGAACTCGTGTTAAGACATCTGCTGTTGTGCATGTAACTGCATGACCATCATAACCTTGCGACAGCTTCCCGATCCAGCCATGAGAATGATTTCAATACGTTCTTCTTTTGTCAAAGGCATTCTTAAAGGCTATCTGAAAAAAAATATATATATATAATATAAAGTAAGTATGAAAGATTTTGGAAGACATTTTGCAAAAAAGTGTTAATTCCCCCTATGTATGGAGACTTTTGGGCCACGCTGTAAAGTCAACATTAGATAAGTTAGCCAGTTAAGTAGTTAACTTCGGCATTGTTAATGTTACCTCTTTAGGAATAACTATCTTATGTTTAATAGTGTAATTAACAACAGTATTTTATACTAAGCAGTACAGCATGATGAATGACATTATGTCTCTTTCTTCTGATTGGTTGGATGTTGGTGGCCCACATCACGTTTTTTCATCTGTTTACAGACCCTGATGCACCACAGAGACTGGAGTTTCTCCTCTGAGCTGAGATTTTATTGAGAAAAACACATAACCAAATATTACAGAAAGTGTTTGGATTTTAATGAAAAATCACTGACTCCACCTTCAACACAAATAAACTTCAGAGCTCATGCTGAGGTCTTATAACACACAGCGTAAACACTTCATTAAGTACACCCTGCTCAAACGTAAACACACACACACACATTACCAAAAACTGTACTGTTGGAATACTGCTACAGAAAGGCTGAATTCTTTACTAGATGTAAGGATGCAGCTGTTGTTTTAAAATCCTACTTGTATATAATGGAAAAGATGTTACGCTGTTAGCTTGTTACTGTGATTATTGTTAGTGTGCATACAAAGACAGGGCGCTATTACTTCCCCCCATGCTGTCTCACTGAACTCCGAATCAAAGCAGATGGACTCATTTGCAGCCAATTAGGCGGCGCACTTAAAGCTCAGATTCACCTACACAATTAAAGATTAAAGCCTTAATAGAAAACCCTCTCAGACCCCCAACCGCCTCCCGGTCCAGATGGGACGAGAGAAAAAAGTCGCACAGGGGCATGAAACAATGAATGAGAGACTCAGAGAGAGGGAGAGAGAGAGGGAGAGAGAGAGAGAGAGAGAGGCAGTTACAGAGGTGGCACAGAACTGTTCCTGCACTTATTAAGCCTATTTTTGTTTGTACCTGCCCACAATATGTTCTAATGAACTCAGTCGGTTCTATTTTACAAAATATAAACAAATTAAACCGCAGTGACCCTGACCAGGATAACACAGTTAATGAAGATTAATGAATGAATGCAGTAAAAGCATCACATGATAAGATGATCTTAATTTTTATGATGCTTTTAGGAAACTAGTTTGGAAGAACAACACACAAGTCACAAAGACACAAATTATATTTTGGTCATCATAAAATAACAGCACTTGGAGTTAATAAACAGGCAGACAGATGAGGTAAACTCTGTATGTCTGTAAGGAAGATACTCAGTCTCTGCATGTTGTTATTGTTAGATTTATGTTTGTCAAGAAATATGAAGTGTAATATATATATATATATATATATATATATATATATATATATATATATATATATATATATATATATATATATATATATATATATATATATATACTGTATATATTTCCCCTAAAACTGCTTTCAGATCTAAAAATCTCAGTTTAAAAACTACCCATTTTTATGAAATTATACTTATTTAATTCCTGTACCAGTTCTGTATTGTTACTGAAAGATTTTTCAATGTTACTAATTGCTGAAAGTCTGCACAATTTTGTACTTCAACATGATCTCAACATCATTTTTAATAACACAGCTTAGTGGTTTCTTGGTTAAAAATATGTTAAAAATGTATAAAATAAAAACAATATTCTCATTCTTTTTACATGCTTACAGTAAGCATATACACAGCACATGCTTATTGTCTTTAAATTATTATTACTCTTATTATTATTATTTGCTTATATGAAATGCAAAACCTTAAATACATGTCAGAATATCGTACAAAGTTTTGTGGGGAAAAACCCTATTTGCGTGTTGTGTCTTAAGTTCCATAATGTTAGCTCTGATCTAACGTGATTATGACAATTTGAGTTTGCACAGAACAATGAGTGTGTGTGGGTGCAGGTAGTCTGTCATCTTTACACACACACCTGCACACAGTTATGTAATTGGAGCAATCAGGACATAGTGTACAAATTTTCTTCATACTCATATTTCTGAATTTTCTTCACATTGGCAGCAGCCTGTTCGTTTTGTTTGCTGTTTGTTTTGCATGCCAACCCATGATGCATTGCACTTAATGCTTGGTGTAGCACTTGCTATTTTGATGGTGGGAGTGATTGTGTCGACACTCTTCTAAGTCGACACAATCGACGCCCAGTCTAACTTAATCAAAACACACACATGAACATGGCCTGTTAATGGACATGGCAGATGTAGTGTGACAATACAGTGGTTGTTAAAGTGTGAACAAGTTGCTTTACACTGATAAATGAGATTTCTTTTTATTCTGATTGAGAACGAAGGACATGAACGTGCATCAGCTTGCTCTTTCTCTCTCCCGTAATCACTGTATCACGCCAGCGGCCGCTGCCTAACTCCTTTTGTGATGGTCCACTTCATCTGGGCCATAAACAACCTGCAGTTCTACATTAAACACTCGTCCTTCTCTTTCTCATTCCTCTCTTTTTTCCACCTGATGTTTCTCCCAGTAATGATCATACGTTAGTATGTAATTACTGTACATGGTAAACCTTCTACTGTTTTACCACAACTCTGAAGCTGTGCCAAAGGTCAGGTCTTGAAATGAACTTAATCACTACCTAGCCACTTTGGCTAGTTATTTTACAAAATTAGTAGACAGTTAGCATTTTTTTTTTTTTTACTTGCCCAAAAAAATCATCAATCGATCATTTTTAAAAATGCTATGGTTCTGGGTACTTCCTAGAATGTTCAGTCAAGTCTGTTAAGTGTGAGAAGTTTTTAAGTAACGTATTATAATAGAATTAAAACACACAATACACTCACTGTTCAAGTGGTTAAAGCTGCTAGGAAAACGGCAAACAGACAGCGAGCATAAACTAGCTTACTAATAAGGAACCTGGCTAACACACATACGTAGCTCTTATAAACTATTTTGAGATAAAATGACAGCAAAAACAAGACAAAACAATCGGGATTGTCAACATTTACCACAGAAGTGTTAGTAAATTTATAATAAATGAAAGTTCAGGGCTTGAAACTAACTTTACAGCTCACCAGCTTCTTTGGCTAGTAATTTACAAATTTAGCAAAGAGTTAGCATTTTATTATTAGCCAAATTAATCAATATCAAAAGTTTTTAAACATTATGGTTCTCATTTCAGTCTGAGAATTTTTAAAGTAACGTATTTAAATAAGATAAAAACACACAATACACTCACAGTTCAAGTTGTTAAAGCTATGAGAACAGTGTTGCTAGGCAACCAGGAAACACAGACTGCAAGCATAACCTAGCTTACTAACAGTGAAGCTAGCTAGCACATACGTAGCCGGTGTGTATTTTATAGACAGTCTTGAGAAAAAATGAAAGTGAAAAAGAGACCAAAATCTCAGGAATGTCAACATTTACCTCAGAATTGTTAGTAAAATTCTAATAAATGAAAGGTCAGGGCTTGTAATGAACTTTATAGCTCAGCAGCTAAAAAAAAAATCATTATTGATAGTTTCTAGTATGTGAGCATTTACTAAATGTTTTGGTTCTGGGACCTTCCTTGAACGTTTAGTCTGAAGTTTCTGAGAATTTTTTCTCAGAACTCAAACACTAGAACTAGCTCGCTAATAACGAACCTAGCTGACACGTAGCCATTGCATATGTTATAAAGAATCTGAGGCAAAATAACTGTGAAGACAAGACAAAACTGTCAGGAATATCAACATTTACCTCAGAAATGTTACTAAATTTCTAAAAAATCACTTCATACGACTAAAATTACAATGTAATTACACTTAGCATTGACCGCTAATGGCCATCCATGGGCTCTGCCATATTGAGAAACGTCAGAATTGTGTTACAACTCGTAAGCTTGGAGCTATCATAAAATTTTGACGGAGGACAAAATACTACATGAATTAAGGAAGACGGGGAAATCAATGAACAAGAGAGACAGAGAGAAAGAGGAAAGAGAGATCGCTGCTCGTGGTCGCTCTCAGTATCAGTGCAGTCATCGGCTGGTCTGTTGCACCAAGGCTGCTGTCTGGCTCCATCCGGCTTATCAGACTTCTACAGTAACACACACATACACACGCAAAGTCATTTATAGGCACACACACACACACACACACACAAATTCATATACATGCCACCCACCGACAACCAGACAGATATGAATCACAGGTACAAGTAATTGACCAACCTTTTGCCTTTTTAACATTTAGAAATGTTACAAAACATATTAGAGTTTTCATTTGAGTTTAGTTTTTAATTCTACATGCGATTTCGACTTCAAAATATCACATGACATGATGGAGTGATCTAGCGCATCTCCTTTCATTCCCTCATCGTCCATTTATTTATTTATTAAGACCAGTTTTGAATTAATATCCACAGTATTACGTTTACACGATCATAAGTTTTAAGATATTTTGGCTTTTTTTTTTTTTTTTTTTAATTTCACATGACTTCAAGAGACAAACCCGGACCGTCAATCAGGGATTATGGATCCATGTCACTAAATCCATTTTGAAAACATTTAACATTATGTCACAGGATAATTTAGCATATACTATATATGATTTTATAGCTAAATATTTTTCACCAGAACTAAAGAAATGCTGGACAGGCCACGCCCACAAGTGACAACAGTACCAGTCACTTCGCGCCCACAAGAGACAAACTACAGGTGAGTACAGACTTGGTAGTGTGACCGCAGATTCATACTCAGGTAGGGGGCGTGGTCTAAATGTCATTTAACAGCCGAATTAGTATTACGTTTAACCTTAGCAAGCATAGTGATTCTAAGAGCTAAAATCTATTGGAGATACTAAGAATAGGGATTAAAGCATTAAAGTTATCTCTCTCTCCCCCTCACACACACACACAGAGAGTAAGTGATCATGTAAACGGTAGCTTAACTGACTGAAGTGCAGATGATACTGAATGCTAAGTGGAGGAGGATCTTACTGACCAAGCTTGATCATCACACACACACACACACACACATATCCTGCGCTGGCCCCCCATTGTCTGTGCGCAGGTGTGTGACAGACGATAACCAAGAGAAGTGCTTTGTGGTTCAGCAAGGTGGACCTCCCTCTGAGAATCTGTAGTGGCATTTAAACACACACACACACACACACACACAGTCCTCTCACTCTCAAGTCGAGCCCTGGTATTTCCAGACAGGTTAAATCCAAGGCTAAGCCCCAGCCTTAAGTCTTATCTCTCCAGCTAAGAACCCAGGCCCCATTTCCCACAATGCACCTTGGGGTGTGTGGTTAGGACCCCTGCTTTCACAACTGCCCTCTGCACTGCCTGTCTGAGCTCCAGCATGCCTCTATCACTGAGGGTCCAGCTGGAAAGGTGTGAGGCCCTCTGCAACTATCTCTCTCACAAATGCCAAACCACCAACTGACATTTCAGCTACATGGCCTGATTCACCTGTGCACGTGTGTATGTGTGTGTGTGTGTGTGAGAGAGAGAGAGAGAGAGAGAGACAAATCTGTTATGATGGTCTAAATTAAATTTGTACAAATAACTAGAGAACATTCCTCACTTCACAGGTGATCTAACAGAAGGAAAGAAAAAAGAAAACAGAACAATAAAACAAACCGACCCAGACAGAAATCTTTAATTAAAGGTACAATCAGCAATGTGGAGGAAACTTAGCTGAAGCTAGCTGTTTCAAACCTAAAAATTCCAAACAAAACACAGCTCCTCGTCACACCATTCTTTCCAAAGCAATACTTAGTACACCTAAATGCTAGTGCACTTCTCAATTCTGAATTGACAGGCTGTTAAAGACACCTCCTTGTCCTGATTGGAAGTTGGTGGTACAAAACAATAATTCTTCCATCTTTTAACAAAGCCTGAGGCGCCACAGACGCTAGTTTCTCCTCTGAGCAGATATATTACTGAGGCTACCATAACGTGAAGAAAACCTCACCAAATATAACACATAATGTTCTTGACATAAAATTAGCCAACGACAACTTTTAAGTTTTAAAAATAAGCATTTTCTATATTTATTTCTCAGACAGATCAGACGACAGTCACTGATTTTCAGCTCACCTTTCCATTAGTCACAAATTTGCAGAATGAACTGGCTAGAGAACCACGATTAGAATCTGTATGTTGACATACACTATTTCCTGTTGAACGACCAATCACTGATCACCATTGTTCCCAACTGCCAATCACTGATCACTATCTAGACTGATTACTATCGTTTCCAATGACCAATCACCGATCATCATTGTTCCTAACAACCAATCACTGATCATCATTATTCCCAACAACCAATCACTGATCATCATTGTTCCCAAATGCCAATCACTGATCATCATTTTTCTCAACGTCCAATCACTGATCACCATTGTTCTCAACGTCCAATCAATGATCACCATTGTTCTCAACGTCCAATCACTGATCACCATTGTTCTCAACGTCCAATCACTGATCACCATTGTTCTCAATGTCCAATCACTGATCACCATTGTTCTCAACGTCCAATCACTGATCACCATTGTTCTCAACGTCCAATCACTGATCACCATTGTTCGCAACAACCAAACAACAAACATTTCCTTTGTGTCTCGTGTCTGATTTCCCAACTCCTCACTACCTTTGCTTCATTTTTCTACATTCTTTAGAAATTGAAGAATTTTATAAAATATGTAAATAGTTATTTTGTGGTGCTGTGACCAAAAACTTTTTCTTTCTATAAGAAATGATATAATCTATTATTAGTCTACTATTCTATTCTATTCTGTCTTCAGAAAATCTTCCTCCTCTGCGTAACACGTTTTGATACGTAAATGATCCTGACGATTCACTAAATATGCAAATGAGTCTATGATGTCATCTGAAGACTTCTTGCAACGTTTTGAGCATGCATTAGCTACTTTCCCCTGAAAAGAGTAAGCAATATTTTTCATATGCACTGGTTAATCTAGATGAGCCAGTTCTTAATTACTGGTGATGGCGCAAACCAGCAAACCAATCGACAAATGCAGAAATATTCAGCGTGTACACGAGTGTGAAGCTGGCGGTTCATTCCTGTGACTTTTGATTTGATAATAATAGAAATGCTGTCAATCAGGCCACATCAGAGTAGCTTCTGTAAGAGAGTGTGTCGAGCAGCTGTGTAAAGCAATGCCGTGGGGCCTCTTCATGTGCCAAAGGCTTCGAACTGAAAACTGTCGCCTTCGCTGCAAAAAAAAAAACATTAATTGTGTGCTGTGGTACCGAGCTCGGTTTCAGTTTGTATGTGTGTATATGAAGGTGTTTCTTACTGCATCTGTTCCTCTCCACAGGGTGCTAATGAACAGTCTTAGTCACCTTGGCTGGAGATGTTGAGGAAAGAGAGAGAGAGAGAGAGGTGCAGGGAGAACTGAGACAACCTGCTCATTCTATCTCATATCCTCTTTTTCTCACTCGAGAAATAACAGTACACAGGCTGGAGTCTGAGACCCTCCTCACGTTTACTGCCTTTCCATCATTATACGTTTTACTGTATTCTTAATAAATCAATGCATTTTTACACAATCTGCACAATATTTTACTCTAGTTTTAGTATTTCTAATATACTTAGAGTTGAGGTTCTAGTATTTGTAATATTATTAGTGTTGTAGTTTTAGTATTTGTAATATAATTAGAGTTCAATATTTAGTATTTCTAATGTATAGAGTTCCAGTTTTTGTATTTGTAATATTATTAAGGTTCTAGTTTTATTATTTGTAATACTTTTAGGGTTCTAGTTTTAGTATATATAATAGCATTAGAGTTCCAGTTTTTGTATTTCTAATTTAATTAGAGTTCCAGTTTGTAATATAAATAAAGATCCAATTTTAGTATTTGTAATATAATTACAGTTCTAGTTTTATTATTTCTAATTGAATTAGCATTCCAGTTTTAGTATTTCTAATAGGTACAGTTCTAGTTTTAGCAATTGCAATATAATTAGAGTTCTAGGTTAAGTATTTCTAATATAGAGTTCTGGTTTCAGAAGTTGTAATATAATTAGAACCAGAATCGAGAATTCAACATAGTAATGAAAAAGTTCCTGTTTTTAGCTTGCCACTAGTTTTAGCATTTATATTAGAATTACTACCAATGCAGCTCCATCTTTACAAGTATCCATTCGTACACATTTAGTGTATTATTTAGATGGTTTACACACTATTCCAGCCCAGTGTCAGTATCTGTAATTATTATAGTTTACCCATTAGTATTGCTATTTTTGTGCATTTTATTTATCCTAATCCATCTTTGTTGTAGCATGGTAATTTTTATTTTTAATTTTTATAGAAAATCTAAGTTTCAGATTGAATTCTTCTTTTAGTTCTACTCTAGTTTTTACATGTATAATTGACTTGAATGCAAATGCAAGGTGATAATATCCATCCATACCCCCCTCTGTGACACCGCTGTGTCTCTGTTAATGAACCAGCGCCTTGTTTACATCGTCTACACCTCTAGACTGTTGCTGCGCTTGACGCCGGCGGGCTTCCCCCGGTCCTCTGAGCCTGTGTGTGGGAGTGTGTGTGTGGGACCGGCATTGTTCTGATTTAATTTTAGCCAAACTGAACAATACACACGTCTCCCATGGGCGTCTCTATTAGTTTCCCTGTGATGTCGCTTCTTATTCTGTATTCGCTCGGCTCCCAGGTGAGCGGCAGCATCTGGTCTTCCCGTGTGGGGCCCCAACGTGCCCCTCGACCTGCCCCTTGACTGGCACGCCCTGTTTATTTACACGGGGATGCCACCTGTGTGCTCAGGATTTATAGGGCAATAGTTTAGGTGTAAATTTAATATGTCATCCAAAAATAGTAAACGGCACTGATTTCTAACAGTCTACAGCTGACTAGTTAGCGTGATCTCACATTAACTGTTTTCTTGTCACTAATGTCGCTAGCAACATCAGCATATTTCTTTGGCACTTCAGGAGTCTTATTGATAATAACAGTGACCTTACGATGCTAAACATGGAGCATCGGGTCATTGTAAAATGTCTCGTAGGGTTTTTTCACCAAACTCACTTACTATAGAAGCTTAAGGACAGCCGTTGAAATCAATTGATAAAAGTAAAAATAAAACATACACAACTATATAATGTGAATTATATAATTAACTATATAATGTCAAAATGACTTTAAAATCTAACATGGAAGGTATTAGGATGGGAGAGAAAGAAGAGAAAATTGTTGCTATGGAGCCAGATATTGGAGCAGTACTGTTTTTTTGGTATTAGTGCATGATCAGACCAAAAAAAAAAAAAAAAATTGTTTCACTTCAGAAAGTAGTCCCGTCTCTAAAAGAGTGAATTATGGTCTTGAATTATAATTTACAAAATCATCCATGTGAAGAATGAAAGTGTTATACCAAAATATGTAGTTTTCATAAATGTTATTGATGGAATTTGACAACTGCCCTTAGACTTCTATTATAAGTGAGTTTGAAGTAATCAGGTTCTCGGTTCTTTTCTCAGTGCAGGGCAACATGTTGAACTTCTTGTCCATGGTAATGACATAAACTACACAGTTTTTTGATAGAAATTACGTTGAAAAATGCTTGAGTATCCCTTTAAGAATTCATTAGAGTTTAGCGATAGAGATTATCTTACAAAACACAGAAGTATCCCTTTAAGAATTCATTAGAGTTTAGCGATAGAGATTATCTTACAAAACACAGAAGTATCCCTTTAAGAATTCATTAGAGTTTAGCGATAGAGATTATCTTACAAAACACAGAAGTATCCCTTTAAGAGTTCTTTAGAGTTTAGTGATAGAGATTATGCTACAAAACACAGGACTATCCCTTTAAGAGTTGTGTTAATCCTTGAAAGAGTTTTGCACTTCCACTTAACAATTAGCTATACTTTATGGCTAAGAGCAGATCTTTATTGCTAAAAGATGAAGCCTGAGTCCGACCTTCCCTATTTGGCCTCTTTGAAACAGCTTCCGTTGTTGAGCATACATAGCTGCTCATTTAAAATGCAAATGACTTTGTTGTCAATCTGAATGTGTGTTCTAATTAAAAACGTGCCGTCAAGGTGAGGAACAGGCGGGGGTGGGATGGGGTAGGCAGAGGAGCGAGGACATAATCAAGGTCTGTCATAATGAGATATTACTGACAAAAGGCCTATTAAAGCCAAGGCTCCTGCCGACATGGGAACCGGACCTCAGGGTGGACAGCACTTAGTGTTTAACAGGGGTAAATATTGGCACCCACTGGGGCACTGAGACACTACAAAGGGCTTGTTAATGCGCATAAAGGACCAGCATTGAAGCCCAGAGGGGAAAATTTAGGGGTGTGTGTGTGTGTGTGTGTGTGGTTACAATGATCTTAAGTTGGAGTTTGTGATCCTGACATGTTCATGGGTTGAATTATGGTTGAATATAAATGACTAAAAAGGCTAAGGCTGTTCATTCCCTTTAAAATTGGCACACAAATTTAACTTACAATCTGAAATATTCAAATGATTATTAATTATTAATAAGACTATAATGTTATACAGCCTCAGACAGAGGAAACATTAACAGTAGCTACACCATGTGTTCATATCACATCAACCACCAAAGGTGAAACATGTTCCTTTTATCATAAAATGGAGTGTTTCTGATTCATTTTTATGTTTTAACCCACTAATATTTTCTTGCTGTTAATATTTAGCCTGATTTTACAGATTCATGTAAAGATCCATGTAAAACTTTCACCAAAATCAACACCATTTTCACCAAAATTTTAAAACTAGAATGAAAAATGTTCAACAACCTGAAAAAATGAATGATAGTTAAATAATAATTCACCCTTTTAGTCAAAATATATGACTTGTAATGACACTTTGTGTGCTCACTTTGAAAAGGTGATTATACACGAGACCTATTTGAGATGCCGCTGTGTTTGCGCACTTTGCTAGATCTGCGTATGTATGCTAACACAACGTATTTGGAGGAAGATGATGTCATACTGTGTACTTATTTGGTAACACTAACCTTTATTTTGACTACAGCAGTGTTCTTTTGTGATAAAAAGTTTTATCTCTGCGGTAAAACTGCTACTTGTGTTTTGGAAAAAATAGAACATATCGGGGAAATCTGAAGAAAAAAAACACTAAATCAATAGACTTAGATTTGATTAAAATTGGTGTAGTTGATCATCAACTAAATCTAGACTAAAACGAACAATAATATTTGACTAAGATATGACCAGGGTTGCCAGGGTTATGGTTTTTACACCAGATTGGGCTAGTTTTGGAACAAGCTTGCAGTTATGTTTTGGCTAGTTTCAAAATATTCTGCAGCTACCAAAATTGTGTTTTAAAGCAAATAGTTAGAAACAAATCTAATCGACTTCCGCAAACATGGGCTATGGCAAACAAAGGGAAAGTGCGTAAGTGTAAGTGTGGACATTGTATCTATGATATACAGATTAGGAGAGGGAAAGAGAAATTATGGCGTGTAGTGCAGATTATATCTGCACTACACTCCATAATTATATCTGATTATATCAGATTATATCTACACTAAGTGATGATAAAAAAAAAGACATTACAGCAAATCAGAAATGCGTGCGCACCACGGACCACGGTGAACTTATTTCCCACGCAAAGACTGAGAAAACAAGATGAAAAATGTCTCACTTTCCTATGCATAAAGTTTTTGGGGCTAGTTTCAGGTCTTTTTGTGTGGTTTATGAGAAGTAGTTGGGCTGGAAATTTTACTGACACCTGACAAACCTGAATATGACTAAAGCTATTACAGACTAAAAACTAACACTAAAACTAAATTCAAATTAGCTGTTAAAATGAAAACTGCAAATTATTCGACTAAAAGTAAACACTGGAATGTTTAAAAAAAATAATAGGTAAGCTTCCTGGACAAAAAATTAGTCACATGTGTCATTTCTTTTCTAACACTTGTTTACGTCCACCCTCACCTTAATACCAGCTGCAGTCCTGTCAGCTGAAGATCCACCAGAATCTTGCGACTGACAATCCTGTCAATTTTATCCCACTCTTCCACTGACAGGGTGACAATTCAGCTAGAGTTTGTGGGTCTGTTTCCGTGTTTCACTTGATGTTCCAAACAATCTCATTGGATTTAGGTTCCTACGGAAGGAATGGAAGACGTTATGAAGGAAAATAAAGCTTGAAAGGAAGTAGCAGAGATGGTTGGTGCCTTTGGTGAGTGTACATCGCTAGTACAGTTATTGTAGCTTGATCTGCCAACTTGATCTGGCAACAAACCTAATACCAAGCTGAGCATGTAACATAAATCAAACCACCAATTTTCACACTTATTAGTGCATTATTTGACTTGTGTTGAACTTTAGAAGCTAGATATAGTTTCTACTGCAACTAATGTGAGTGTAGCATTCTAGTACACAGTCAGTTCATCTGTAGCTAACAACAAATAAATAAATAAATAAATAAATAAATAAATAAATAAATAAGCCCTCAACCCCACCCTTTTGTCATGTTCCTCTGCAAATGAAGGACAGATATAGAAGAGAGAGAGAGAGAGAGTGTGTGTGTGTGTGTGAGAGAGAGAGAGAGAGAGAGAGAGAGAGAGAGAGAGTGCGTGTGTGTGTGTGTGTGTGTGTGTGTGTGTGTGGGGGGGGGGGGGGGGGGGGGGGGGGGGGGGGGTGCTTTGGGGTGTCAACTCGAACAGACTTCCATGTAGCTAATTTATTTACAGATTTAATTAGACCGATTGAGCCCTCACAGTTCTGAGAGAGTGAGAGAGAGATAACAGGGGAGAAATGTTGCCAGCGCTACACTAGTTTAATTACTCTCTCCTGCTCCAGATCCCCATTCACCCACGTCTGGGGAGAAGCTTAATTAAAATCCTCATTATTTTACTTTTAATTAGTTCTCCCCTTCTTTTGTTTCCTTTCACCATATGGCCATGTTCCGTGGTCAAATTAACGTAATTGAGCTAATTAAGCCGATCGCCTTAATTATTCAAAGCCTTCCTATTGGCTGATGCGCTCTTCCCCTCCCCCCTCCTCCCCCCATACCCTGTCTCTTCGTCTCTCCTTCTCCTTCTCTGACATT
The DNA here is from genome assembly GCA_022758105.1 of Pangasianodon gigas. Lineage (NCBI taxonomy): Eukaryota > Metazoa > Chordata > Actinopteri > Siluriformes > Pangasiidae > Pangasianodon > Pangasianodon gigas. The sequence continues at coordinate 27,402,428 of CM040461.1, forward strand.
CTCAGCTCACAGTTGTCAAGTGTGTATGAGTGAGTGTGAGTGTGTGTGTGTGTGTGTGTGTGTGTGTGTGTGTGTGTGATGCGTCGGGGCCCCCTCATCCCTCATCAGAAGCCTGTCACTGCAGCCCCCGCCCGAGAAGATGTCTCCGAGAACGTTCCCGTGACAGTAACGTAGCAGACAATGTCCTCGTCTTCGTCCTCATCCTCATCCTCCTGCCATGTAGAGAACCACGAGGGATGAAAACCGTGACATTAGACCCTGCACTCAGCCTCTGTAGAAATGTAGGATTTATAATTGGGGAAACTGGAATAAATTTTAAACTGTAAACTGCAATAAATATGTTTTTTCTTCATGATTAAAGGTATACTCCAGTGGTTTTCAATCTAATGTCTATGCATCACATCTGTACTGTATGTACTGTAATATCACCACGTTTCCCTGCACTGAGACAACAACAGAAATCCTTTCGATTAGAAACTCACTTAGAATGGAAGTCTAAGGGTAGTCGTTGAAGTCTGTCAATAAACATTTAAAACACAAGTTAGCTCACGCAATCTGATTGGCTGAAAATTGTTGTAGTGTTTACGAAATATGTATCATTGCGGTCACTAAGCAACAGCAACAGTAACGTTACTCCAAGCTGTTCCGAATCCTGAACTATACTTTAACAAATCAATATACAGAAAATAAGTAGGATAAGAAAGATAACATACAGCATATTTTGTTGGTTGGGCTGTAAAATATTGTTTCCACAGAGATTGAAACAGCGGTTCTATGTTTAATTTGTGAGTAAATTAATGCAGTGTTCAAAAAATATAATCTCAGTCAACCTTTTCTTATTAATTACATTAGCTGATGCTAATGAAGCTTGCAGGCTTAAAATGTTTCACTCGTCCTCTTACTTCTTACCAACACCTGTGATGGAACGATTGTTTTTGTGGCAGAAGAATGTTTGTCATTTCTTTCTTTACTTCTTTTCTTTTGCAGTGAAACACTCGAGGTCGTGCCAGGAATCACATCATGGCTGTGAAGATCGGTGTAACTCGGCTCGCGTCTGAGACCAAATCACAGCCAAGATGTTATTCTGAATAACACATGCCCTCTCATGCTCTTGTACTGTTACACTCTAAAAGATGTTAGGATGATTTTTTTTTTTTAAAAAAAAACATCTTACCAAAGATGTTCTTATGGAGTTTTGTCTAACTTTCCAACACTGGTGCAATACACTGAAAAGTACTTCCTGTTACCTACAGTTAGTGGTGTCCATGCACCTTCAGATCCAAACGCATAAGCACAAATTCTTCTGAAAATGTTCTGAAAGGATGAATTATTAAGATGTAAAGCTTAATTCACAACCTTTGAATTCATAAAGAATTTATGAAAGCGCTTTCCATAAACGCTGTGCATAAACATCTGCCCTAACATCTGCCCTAAGCCTCCAGTTTGGAGTAAACGGGTTTTCTGTAATTTTCGCAGAACAAAGAAAATGCTGAATTTTTTTTTTAGAGCTACCACAGATTGAAACGTGATTAAAATAGCAAGAGTATTCCTTTAACTTTCGTTTTTAAAGATTTAAATCTATTTTACAGCGTAAAATCAGTGATTTTGTGACAGTAACCAGAAGGTCGTAAGTTTGAATCCCACGACTCCCAAAGACACTTTCGTACTCTTGAGGATGATCGTTTAGCCTAAAGTGTTTAGCTCGGTGCTTATATGTAATAACTCATTTGCTTAGCTTAAAAAATGTTGTGTATGTGCTTAGTCATCAGGCCTGAAGGACGAACCTACAGTAAGAAATTTGCATAAATTTGCAAACCTGCCTGTAACCTCTACTGTATACCGACCAGAAAGGAGATGCATAGAGCATAAGAAGCCTCTTGTTAGGGTTGTATTTAAAACACTCCTGCCTCTTTTGCGTCTATCTCCATCACACTCTTTCCTCTTTCTCTCTTTCTCAGCATGAAGCACGGAAGCTCAAGCAATTAGACTCATTTGCATGTGTTAATATGATTAATTAGTGAGCATAAACACTTTTTTCCGTGACAGAAGCCGCACAGCAATCCGTACACCTGCAAACTTTTTTTTTTTTTAAATCCTGATCGACGATAAAGCTCATCAGGCTAAGAGGCTTTTTCTTCCAGACCTGCTAATTGGCATCTGAATATGCCTGGCTAATTAGTAATATGCAGATGAGGCTCACTCCGTCTGAACACAGTGTGTGAGCCGTGGCGCAGTGGGTGTACAAACGGCGCCTGTGGTTTTATACCTCGAGATATGAAGATAATTGTAATTAATGGATTTGCATTGAAAATTTTTAATCATTCCGTTCAAAACTTTAGGGCTGCACTGTGAGAACCGAGCGAGAAACAAGAAAAATAAGACAATGGTAAAAAGACCAGAGGGTGTGGATGGTATTTCTGTTTCACCAAGAATTAGAGGAACGTCAGAAATCCAACAGATCGTCCAGTCATTAATGCGCAGTTAATGGGCCATCGCTAATCTCAACCCACGTCACATGACAGCTGATGAAGCGGAGAATTGATCGCTAATGACTGAGTTGGGTTTAAAATGGCCACAGCGTGCACCTGTATGCCTGGTTTCATGTAACAAACTCAGTCACGTGAATACATTATGCAATCATTATTATTACGTGACACCTAACGTGAAGCACTCAGCACTTTTTGGATGGGAATAGGTTACATGAGGACTCGGGTTAATTCGACGATTTCCTCCTAAATGAACCAAATTTCTGTTTTTTTGATCAAGTGCTCTGATTATTCGCATTGAAACCTGATTGACTTTGCAGACAGATCCTGCCTCATGCATTGTGGGGGGAAAAAAATGTTTTTTAACCATTGCTACTAGCAATTTATTCATTTACTCACCTAGCATACATCTTCATATTAATCCCTTCCTAAATCATGGGCTAAGAAGAGTGTGATAAGATTTGGATTTTTTTTTAGAAATAAATGAATGAGAAGTTGTATTTCTGTCAGTTCTGTAAACATCTAAAGTTACATGCTATAGATAGAAGTCCTGTATATTCAAACAGTTAATGCTTGTAAAACACAATAAGACCATGTGTGACAAACACCTGGGTTCGTAGGGGGAAAAAAAACACAACCCTATGGAAACCGGGTCATCCTGCGTTAATTTAATTGCCATCCAGAGTTTTATTACACGTAATTATTAATTCATTATTAATTCCATCCGAATAGGGCTAATAAAATGTGATAATTTGCAAACTTTGCGCAAAGTTATTAGGCGTCCAACACAGGATCAATTCTGGGATTGTTTACGGAAGGCTGCAGTGGATCGATTGCATCTCGTTCTTATTCATTTTTATTAGACAGACGTGTTCATTTAATTGATTTTATTAGAGTATCGTTACTTTTGCTTGACACTGGTCCAAAGTTTGAAGCTGCTCGCTTGTATACAAACATTAATTCAAATGAAAGATGAAGTCACATTGCTTGTTTTGCTCTGCAAATCTACATTCTTAAGAGAAAAAAAAATCTCTTTTAGAGAAGGTTTCAAGAAGAACCATTATCTATCGAAAGAATGTGACATATTCGACCAATCACAACATTCATCTCCTACCCACATGGTTTTCACATGGACCAGAGATCGTTTCTGTGATAACACATAGGTTTGAAAACAGCTTTCGCACACTAGTGCCAAAAAAAAAAAAAAAAAAAAAGTCAAGTGTGAAACACAATTAAGCTGGCTTTACACTGTGTGATTTTTGGCCCATTTTTGCTTTCTCAAAGTTTTGGCATTGTGAGAAACTGTTGATTAAAATCTCAATGTGAGTGTGAGCACTGCTACGACGCTCATCTAAAATCCACCAATAGGAGGACGGCATAGGATGACGCCAAACTCACGGGACAGCTATGAATACCGTAGCTACGAAGAAGCAAACAGCTACATGAGCTGATTTGCAGATCACGCTGATTGATGACGTTAGCAGAATGTAATAATTTTTTATAATCACAGGTCTATCGTTAGAGGATCTTCGTTGTATAATCTGACATGGATTCAACGAATGTGACGAGCAACAATCTTAAAAACCGCCTTTAATCATGTAGATGTGGGCGGAGCTAAACACACTTCTATTGCTTTAGGTATCGCAGGAGTTATTCTTTAATGCCGTTCAACAAATACGACAAAGCCAGCTTAGTCGAGGACAGTGTGTGTGTGTGTTGGAGGAGGAGGAGGAGGAGGAGGAGGGGTTCAGAGATGTGTTGTGTACTTTGATTGCAACACGGTAAACAGTTAATGTGCGTGATTGTTTTCAGGCAGTGAATCGAAAGCAGCGAGTTCCTCTTAATTAGCTAGGAGGCAGATTAAGCTTTAATAAATTCGAACACAGGATCAGAGCAAAGTTCAGCCTCCCCTGTGCAAATGCAAGAGCAGATACCACACACACACACACACACACACGCACACACACACACTCCACGCTTACAATTAATTGCTTCTGTAATGTTCCGAGCTTACTCGCTCCTTCGGGTAATGCGTTTTGCACCAACGGGAGTGAAGCTAATCACTACATGAACAAACAGCAGTAAACAATATGCATCATCAGCCGTGTTGTTTAAAAAAATATTCAGGTCTCTTCATTTTTAAAGCATTTATTGTATATTGTGTTTTAAATAAGTAAGTGTCACATATTGACTATATGATTGAACTGTAACACGTGGCACTGTTATAAAAAGAGTATTTACACCTCAACCATGAACCATGTCCAAAAATAAAAAGAAAAAAAAATAAAACCACCCACTGCGGTTCTGCCGGCTAGCAAAAGCAAACACCCAGAAATAAAAATAAGAGCACAAGCAGTGCAGTACTGCTGAAAGCCACACTTCAGGGTCTTCAGGTTCCACATTTAAAGTCTTTAGAGTCTATCTGAAATCACGTAGAGTCCATTAGAGATAAACCCGGGTCCGAAGAGAGTCTTGCGTACCGAGAAATCCTGCATCTCCATTCAGAAAGAAAAGGAAGGAAGGAAGGAAGGAAGGAAGGAAGGACGAGTTCCTGCGGAGGGGCCAGGGAGTGAAGTACGGAAGTGCATTATGACCTTTCAGGATGTGAGTGTAGGAGAAGTGCATGCACAGGAGAGCCGGAGAAGATCACGAGGCCAGAGATCCATGAGAGTCAGCGGGATGGGGGGATGAAGTGAGGACGAAGACAAGGAGGACGGCCTTTCAGCAAACCTGCCGAGACGAGACAACAGTCAGAGCTTCACAATCAGCCGACAGCAAAACAATGACAAAAACGATTTCAGAAAAAAAAGTTTTCTAAGAGGGAACTCGTGTGTTGTAGTGTTCCGCAGAATTTGTAAGAGTTCCCACTTTAGGGTGCTAAATTGAACCAAATCTTTGTGTACTGGTAATAACGATCCAGAAAAAAATTAACAATAATAATTATCCAATAATTATAACCTATATTCTTTTCCTGATCAGAAAATTGACACTGTTCAATCCAGGTTCTACCCTTGAGTCTGACTGAAGCATGTGACGACAGCTTCGGGGCAAAACTATCGTGTTTTACCCTCCAGTAAAACCCCAAAAGTTGGTAGGGACATTTCAGTTATTGTGGAAGTTAGTAGGTCTGAATTTTTTGAATGGACGGCGTTACATCACGGCTCAAGTCCAGGACAGTGACTGCACTCTTTAACATCCTCAGAAATCTTTATGAGCTGAATTTAGCGAGTGTATAATGTTATAACTTGGCTTTCAAGCAGCTGAATGGCTTAACTAACGATGCAAGCAATGCTAACATGCTAATACTGGTGCTTAGAACCCAGAAGAGTTTATTACAAAGAAAAAAACGACAGCGACGGCACTCTTGAACATCACCATAAATCAATTTCGTGTGTCTGTAGTGTTATAACTTGGCTTTCAAGCTGAATGAAAGTGATGTCATGACAGTTCTTGCTAAAGTTCATGCTAGTTAGCATGCAAACTCTAGCTGAACCAATGCAGGATCTGGGGGCGGAGCTTTGTGTGCATGAGTGGGGATAGGGGGTGGGTTCAAGGAGTAAACGTTTTAACCGTTAGAGACCTAGTCTTTCCAAATTAGGGCAAGTTTGAGATGTTACTTGATAGACAAGAGTCAATAGTTACGCCATCACACAATTAAGCTTTTATTTTAACATGAGAATAAACCAGTGCAAGGTTTTGTGGGTCCTCACTCACTTTTTGGTCAGGCAGCACGGGGTTGCCCTGCAGATGCGCACTGAGCAGGGTGGCACTGGGTCGGTCGTGCTCGCAGAAGATGGTGCCATTGACGTAGTGGAAACGGTCGCCGGGGACCAGACGGTTTCTGCACGTCGCACAGGAGAAACACTGAAGAAGGAAACGGCACACAAATAAATTCAGACGAGCCCTGGACACAAAATGTTGACTTTACGACTGCAAACCGATGTATAGCTACAGAAAAAAATAATAATAATCGCATTAACTTGCCTGACACTGCCTTCATATTTGCGTGCTGCATATATTTAAAGAAACTCAGAAAGGTCAGAGCGCTCATAAGACAAAAAAAAAAAAAAAAAAAAAGTGCTTTGCTTGAGGGCTGATTTGCATATTGAAGG
>CM040461.1:27411689-27433191 GCA_022758105.1 Pangasianodon gigas
GGGGGGAAAAAAAAAAAAAAAAAAAAAAAAAAAAAAAAGAGAGAAGCTGGAGTTTATTCCCAGACTCAAACTATGACCATAGCGTGAGTCAGTATTACATCATCACGGCTTCCTCGTGCATGGCTGTTGGTGTTGGTGCTTTCAGCTCGCTCAGTTTAAACACACTGAAGTCCACTGAGGACAAGTGCTCATTCACAAAACTGCTGAGGAATACCATACAACAAAACACAACACAAATGTTTCACAGTTACAGTTCAGCCAAAAATTACCATATGACTGGAAGCAGCTGATGTGATGTTCAAATTTTGTATTTAATCTTTACATTTGTAAAATGTTACATATTAATCTTTTTTAGGTGCTTAATTTTTTAATGAATAAAATGTTTTTAATATAAAAACTAAAATACATTTATTAGAAATAAATGTAATAAACAAATGTATTATGATTTACAACAGCTCATTTAATGCTACATTACTGTACTGCAAACCATACATATATATGTGTGTGTATATATATATATCATGAGACACATTGTGTATTGTAGAAATACCTTTGAGAATCGTAAAATATGATATGTTTGTCTTATCGTAGACAAGCATCGTCTTATCGCGCAGCCCTGCTATAGCTATGAGGCTAACGGAAGTCTATGTCTTGGTGACTTGCGCCACTTTCTCACCAATCTCATTAAACGACGTGGTTCATTTCGACAGATCTGACCAGTATTCAAGCTCACACCAAACAACTGAACCTGGAACTCAGTCCTCTCAGTGAACCATGGTTCAGTTTGTTACATAAAATGGGACGCATCACCATGGCAACGTCAGTTTCATCTTTAATATTTACCATAAAAAAACGATGCATATAACTATGCATATAACATCATATATACTGAATAATAACAACAATAATAATCATAATAATAATAAAGATTATCTGACTTAAGAAAGGAATAAATCTCGTGGTGTTGTGCTGTTATCCACGATGCAGTGGTGTGATGATCCTCAACTCGATTATTTTCTTATAAAAGCACATCCGGAAGTGATTTCTTCCTCTTATACCTCAGTAATTTGTACTGAAGAATGAAACGTTGTACTTTTTAGCCGTTTATAGTTACATTTAATGTTGTGGAACATCCACGAAACAAGTTAGTTCCTATTCTCACTTACGTTAAAATATATTTGTATATATCAGCCTGTTTATTTTCAACAAAAAGATATCAAGAAGCCGTAAAGTGCAAACTCATCGTTCCTGAAGACTTTCCACTGGAGGAAAACAGCTGAGACTGGAGACTCCTTCCATAAACATTACGTCTCCTTACAGAAAGCTTCCACGATGATCTGTTTTTCTTTACTAAATAGCAATATGTTTATTAAACTACTTTGCTTTTGTTTTTTTGTGTTCTTCGTTTGTTTGTTTGTTTGTTTTGGCGATTCTGACCTGATGTAGTCGCTCCTGCACAGGATCATGCCTCCTTTGCTGTAGCACGTGGTTCCGATGTCGCCCAGCTGAGCCTGGCAGCACGAGCACTTCAGGCAGCGTGTGTGCCAGTAGCGCTCCATGGAGAAGAGGAGGAAGCGGTCGGAGATTCGGCCTCCGCAGCCCGCGCACGCACGTGACGCACACCCGGCTCCGCCCACCGCCTGGCTGTTCACCATGCCTACACAACAACGCAGAAGAGTCAAGCATGTCCAACTCATCCACAAGTTACCGCGACAACCTCGACATCTGTCAGAATATCAAAATACATACAGCCAAAAACATTAACAGACAAAATAACAAAAGTGAGATATCTTGACAGCTTGTCACCAAATTAAACGAAAATGAGATAACGTTCAGAGTTTAACTGCACTCATCTGATTTGTATACTGATTAGAGATCATTCAGAGGAAATAATTTTGATTTTCACACTCAAAATATAATATATACAGCATACCTGCATATTTACATACAAATTACAGTCGAGTGCAAAAGTTTGTACCCCCTTATGGCAAAATGAAGCTCTTCTCTCTGATATTTCTTCTACCTTTAACAGAGGTCACAAACACCGCCTTCGTCAAATCACTGAGAAAGCCATGACTTATTAAAACATAATTTCAAACTATGTTTCAGTTGATTTTTGTCTTTTTAACATTTTGAGATAAACAGTAAAATAGATGTACGTTTTCTTTTCCCTCTACTCAAAGACTAGGAAACTGGGGGGTGTGCAAACTTTTGCATTCAACTATACTTGTATAGCCTAGCCTATTCGGAGTATATATTTTTTATTTTTTTGTAGTTTCATTATGTGCTATATGACAAATATTTTCATAACCATTTCAATTTCAAGCACAAGAACTAAAACTGAAAAAAAAAAATCAAATCAAAAATCTGCATAAATCAATCCATGATAAATTTGTCATGAATAAAAAAGGGAACAACGTATTCACAGTTGTGTTCATGTACAAATCACATATTTATTTAATTTACTGGATTTAATTTACTGCCATCACGTCATGTACAGTACAAAATGAAAGAGTGATTAAAAAAAGCCAGACCTCTGTGGATTAAGTCACGGAATTTAAGACTAAAGCAACTCATAAATGCTGTAACGACTCTTCCATGCATCCAGAACTGTGTGTGCATGTTCAACGTTCAATATGAACACACTGAGAAGTTAATAAAACTCTCTCTCTCTCTCTCTCTCTCTCTCACACACACACACACACACACACAGGATGCTTTATAGAGACTGAAACTGTTAAACTACTTCAGAGCTCTGCATTACTGCCACAAAACACGGCTTAAAATCTGAATCTCTTTTCACTGACATGGAAATTGTGCTGGCAAATCAACACCAGAAACACACACACACACACACACTCATACAGGTTAAAAGGGACTTTGTTAGTTTAAGGCATAACTAGATTTGCGTTTGATATAATAGAGTCCCTCATGACTTGTAACCTCATACAGGAAGCTCATTAATCATAAATTCTCCAGAAAATGAAGCGAAATGGGCTTCGTGTGAAAAGTTTCAGCCATATACTAACCAAAGCGAGCTCATGTGGCCTACACTACAGCCAGCATCAGTGTATGCTCAAAAAAAAAAAAAAAAAACCCACAGCATAACCCGATAACTTACATATACAGTATATTTATATAACTTCAGAAGAATAACTGCTGTGTACTTCAGTAATAAGATAGATAGATAGATAGATAGATAGATAGATAGATGTAGTAAAAATTGAAAGTAGCACACAAAGATACAGGACGTTCCAGACAAAAGTCCTTCATCAGCTGTATGTACACACTGTATATACATATAAACAGAATATATATAAATCCATATACCTTGTATACTTCACCATTTTATCATGAATAAAATACATATCGAAAGATAAACAAGGTTTATGTTATGTTATGAATAAAGTATAAGTTTTAAATTTTGCTCACCCTTAAACAAACAAACAGACAAACAAACAAACAAATAAATCAATAAATTTGGGCGTGGAACTTAAATTACAGCCAGATAATGAAATATCATTTTGCCTGCTCAAATCTTCACAATATTTATGTCAAGACAAAAAATATAATCCACATTTGACTACAAATCCGATGCTTTTAGTCGCCCAACAATAACTCGTGTTGCCTGATGGGAGGGAAAAAACACAACTAAAAAAAAATGCATATCATTTTTTTAGTACGGTTGATATTTTTTGTTAAGAAATTGCATAATAATATCTAAGCTTGTGATGCTTTGATGCATCTAAGAAGAATATTACAAGAGAGAATCCTGTTGATCCCATGACAACATCGAGAAACGATCATTATATCCTTGTAATTTATATAACTGATTATTCATCCGTGCTAACATGCAATAAAAGCTATTTTTTTTATTAGTATATATTACAGTGTTGCTATATGAAGCTGCCTTTTCCTCTGTAAGCTGGTCTCAGTGTATGAGCAGTGTAAATACAGCTCAAAGCTCAAAACACCAGATTCTACATTTAACACCCGGCCACATGATGCAGAAAGTCTGTGGGTTTCTATACAGGAATATGATTTACTCCAAGTCCAACCTCCTGAGCTTCCTAACAAGCAGCTAGACGATGATGAAACTTGTGTAGACGTGACAAGATCCAGACACTGAATCATCACGATTCACCAAACAGAGCAGGAACAGGGAAAGAAGCTACTGCAGACTGATCAGATCAGAGAAAGCCCATCAGGACGGAGATGCAGAGCAGAACCAACAGAACGAGAGTGAACGAAAAGTGGGCGAGATTGCAAAAAGGTCACTTAATCCGTGATCTTTGAAGACATTCGTCATCAGTGATTATTATACTCGCACTGCGAGACTTTTAAAAACTGACAAAAAATATGAAATGTTAAATGGAAAAATCTGGAATACAGTTTAACGTCTAATCAGTTACTTGTGATGGATACATCAGAAAAGTGTATCATAATGCAATTTATCATAATAAACTTATATATATATATATATATCATAATATCACATCACCCAGAGTTAATTTAAAGCCAAATTTACTGTTCAGGTTTTTTTTCCCTTCACACACACACACACACACACACACACACACACACACACCTAGAAACACCATTAACTCTTCTCCAACAATCACAAGTATATATGATGATATTTCTGATGATAACAAAGACATAAAGTAGCCAAGAAAAAATAAAAAATTATAAATATACAATCAATAAATAAAAATAATAAAAATTTAGACATTAATAAAGCTAGACATTAGACATTTTTAGACATTAATAAAGCTAATAAACGGAACTAATCTATATTCTATATTATAATCTACATCTATAAATAACAAAATAACAGAAATATAGAAAAAAGTGAAAAAAATAGAAAATTAGGCAAAATAGACACAGGTTCAGTTGAAAGCATGAGTTAATAATAATAATAATAATAATAATAATAATAATTTCCACTCACCTTTAACTTTTTCAATAAATTCACAAAATAAAAAACCCAGAGCCAGATGTTTTCAGTCTCCACAGCTGTTTCTGCGTCCAAACCTGCAACTCGTCAAAACTGAGCTATAATAATTGATTTTATATTTAATGTTTAATTTACAGCGCGTCTCGAGACTGCACTGCGCATGCGCACACCGACAGGCGCTGACTGATGAACATGGTGCGAGCGGATACCGAGACACAGAAGCTCCGGTGTGAACGGCGTTAAACGGTAACCGGGTTTGTGACCGGAAATCATCAACTCCCGTTTGTTGTCATCCCACTCTGCGCCGCGGAGAGCCGTGCGCGCGCGCTTTTTTATTAGCCTTCGAGGTGACGTAATGGAGTTGTAGCCCCGACGGCCAATGAGAACAGCCTGGGGGCGTGGCTAAAGGAAAAGACGGGTTGCGTTCGAAATGGCGCGCGTGTTGCCAGGTCCTCTGTTTGAGTTCACTTTGTTTATTGCCTATTTATTTATTTATTTATTTATTTATTTAATTGTTATTTATCAGTTTGAGAGTTTACATACATTAGATGAATCATGTCAATGTTTTAATGAAAAAAATCACTTCCTTAGTAGGCTACTGTCAATATCATCATTATTATTATTATTATTATTATTATTATTATTATGATTATTATTGACAATAATTATAATACATTATTATATATAATGCATATATGTTGTATTTATGTATTATATATATAATATTTATTATATTTTATGCATATATATTATATTTTATTGTATATATTATATACTAAATATTACATAGGTTTTTTTTTTACATATATAATATTTTTATTTATTTATTTATTTAATTAAGTTTGAGAGTTTACATACATTAGATGAATCATGGCAATGTTTTAATGAAAAAAATCACTTCCTTAGTAGGCTACTGTCAATATTATTATTATTATTATTATTATTAACAACAACAACAACAACAACAATAATAATAATAATAATACTAATAATAATAATAATAATTATTATTATTATTATTATTATATACATTTATTTATACATATATGTTATATTTTATTTTATATATTATATACTAAAAATTATATAGTTTTTTTAAACATTTATTTATTTATTTATTTATTTATTTATTTATTTATTTTTGTTCTCTTTGGTGATCCACTTCCTGAGAAAAATATCCTATTACGTTACACATATACATTACACATTTCTGAAATCCTATGTAGTATTACCAATTATATAAACAAAAATATTTTTCCAGGAAGAGACACTAAAAAAAACTTTATGTGAAATTATGTTATACGTATCCCATATCACATAAATTCAACCAAATTAAATGCATATGAAATTTAAAAAAAAATACTACAGTGGACTGCTTGTCCTGTTTAAATGTGCTGTTTCACATGTTCTCATAGTTATGCTTGATAATATTTAGGATAATATGTCTAATAATACATGTTCATAAGGACCATAGTGAAAGAACAGTGAAGGAAAAGTTAATATTGCTTTATTAAAAAACATATCATTTTTCTTGAATATTTGTGAATACTGAATCTGACTCTACGATCATTTGCTGAAATTTTATGTCCATTTCTGTCTGACTCTCTAACTTCATGTTACATGGGACATTCTGTCACTTCACTGATAGTACAGATTCATTCAGAAAAAAATATTTCATATATTTTATGACAGGTTTAAGCCAAGGCCTGTTTTCATATGTTGTATTTCCTGTCCTGTGTGTAAATAAAGTTACACATTCAGACACAGACAGACTTCTGTTACTTCTAGAGAGTACCAGCAGAGAGCAGCAGAGCTTTATAAGAGTCTAAACTCCTCACACATAGCTGAAGTTATCATCATTATAATGAAATCATCATGTTAATATTGTTTTTAAATAATTTTATCATGTTAATATTGTCCCTTTAAAGCTATGCTGTTTAGAATGTTACTTTAATGTTAATGTAATATTGTAAATATAGTCCTCTTAATATTGTTATACTGTTAGTAACAAAGTAATAATATTAATATTAATATTGTCTTATGCATGTTGTTATATTTTTAATATTTAACAATATTAAATTTTTTGAGAAATATCAAAAAATGTTTGTTGTTTTATTTCTCTTAGTGCTTTCTGTTCGATTTTCATACATAAAAGCTAGTTGATTAATTAGATATTAAATACAATACAAAATAACATGTACTTTGTATTTGTGCTTGTTACTGTATGTGCGAAAAAAACAAAAAGTATCCAACAAGCTTAGGAAATGCAGGAGAGAGTTTAGAGCAGAATGACCAGATGTTTCGAGCTGACAGGAAGGCTACGGTAACTCAAATAACAACTCTTTACATCTGTGGTGAGCAGAAAAGCATCCCAGAACGGATGAGACGTCAAACCTTGAGGCGGATCGGCAGGAGACCACATCGGGATCTACTTCTATCAAATAAGAACAGGAATCTGAGGCTGTAGTGAGCACAGGATCACCGAAACTGAGCAGTTGAAGATTAGAAAAACATCACCTGGTCTTTATCACATCTTCCGCTGTCCAGTTTCCTGTTCTTTGCTTGACACTCTTGAGTAACAGGAGTGGAACCCAATGTGCTGTTCCTATTAAAGTGACTGGTGAGAGTATACAGTATATTCAAGCAAGAGCAACTAAAAGAAAAAAGGGACACAGGGAGAAAAAGCATTTCCTGTTTGCAGGCTGCATGTTCAAATTCAAGGCCAAATCCGAGCTTGCAATTCGGCACCACATTGTTAAGGAGCCTCGAGCCAAAAACGTTAAATTCAGCTGCTCAGCTTGGTGCTTGGACTGGATTCTGTCTCACTCAAGTCACATCAGATAACACTTTCTACCAAATGCATGAACATAAGCGTGGACAGACCGTCCTCTCTCTGTCGTCACACAATATCTGCACACGACTGTTTCCCTTCTGTCTGTTTCAACGTTTGTGAAATTCTTCTTGCTGTCAAGGGACACCGTGTAAAGTTTACAATAACTTTGACGTTGGTTCCACGTCCACTTCACCAGCACCAATTACTGCCTCTGAGCAAACATATAGGACCTTTAGATTCCGGGGCTGACCTTGGAGCAAATACAGGAACTGAGGCTGGGTTTTGGGTTTTACATCACGTGTGACGCCAGAGAGAGGAAAGATGAGGACGTTATTTATTCATGGTGCCCCAGGTGATGGTTACAATTCATTTGCTTCTGGTTTAACTGACCATCACTGTTAGAAGGGTACTTTACACGTGTATAGACTTCTCATTCAATATCCCTGACAGACCAAAAAATCATTTTGACTTATTCAGGATGAGATAAAACCTCTCAAATTACACAAATCCAAAAAAAAAAACCTCACAAAGTTCGTATGTTGTAGCATGCAGTTTCCAGTTTTCAACATTTATACCTAATGCTACAAAGCAGGAATTTCCTAAAGAATATGTTGTTTTAGGAAAATAATCAACCACAGGGTGGTATGATGAAGAAGAGTTACTTTTACCACCATGAATTTGATTATCTTCATATAACAGCATCACGTTTTGTTCCTGTTATACCTCAGCAATTTGCCAACTATTACATTTTTTTAATTAATTAATGAACATTGACGATGTCACATTTTTATCCATTTAATGTTGTGGAACTTCCTCAAAACAACTTTGAGAAGTTAACAGTGATTGATTTCTCTGAATGCACTTAAAGACTTGATACATCAAGGAAACAAGAAAGCGTCAATTAGAGTAGTGCTCCTAAGCTCCGCCTCCCAAAGTTTGAAATGATGTGGATGAACTAAATGTGTAATGCTGCATTTGACTAAAATTCTTAACTGTATTTCTGAATTCTGACTAGAAAAACCAATGAAAATGCCCTGAACTTGGAATTCCTAATCAAGAAGACAGGAAGCTGCCATCAATGCCAAGTTCAGTGTATGATGTCATAACAACATGGCCGCTCACACCATCACCATTATAACTGAGACTATAGTATTCGCTTAAGAGCAATCAACATAGACACATTAGTTACTGAACATCAAATGTAGAGGTTTGAGAAAGTAAATACACCATGAATGTTAAAGATTACTCATATCACTAACGTTAGCTAGCTAGTTTGTTGCTAACAAAAGACGAGCTTTCCTGGATGCAGCCGTGTTTTTCCCACTTTGTAGCTCGAATATGGCAAGATTGAAAATGATGTGATTCTGAGTCCACCTCTAAATTATAAATACAGGCTCTCTCTCTGAGATTTCTGAGCTAAAATAGCCTTGTAGCAAAAGTCAAACCCCAAACATTATGGACTGATTGACTGCATTCATTCAGGGTAAAGGTAACACTGTGTGCACTAATGTTTTCTGACTTCCTGTATTTACTGTGTAAGTGTGTGTGGGTGTGTGTGGGTATCGGGGGGAATTTAGGCCGGATGGTATGGCGGGGAAGGAAAGGAAGGGAGACGGTAAAGCTCTGTATGGAATTTAGGAGGAGGGTGTGATGTTTGCACTGCTGAGTCGTATTGTGTGTGGAGAGAGGAAGAAAACGGAAGAGTCTGCAAATGATTCTCTCTCTCTTCCTAGCTGTCTATCTCTCTGTCTGCCTGTCTGTCTATCTATCTATCTATCTACCTACAAAAATATGGTTTGAAAAATGTAGACATTGGGGAAAAAAAATGTTTTGTGAGACATAACTTGTTTCAGATTCCTTTAGGAAGTGCAAGCAGAGATGTTAGAGATTAAAGCACTCGATTTATCTTAATCTATGTAAATGTATATGGACATACTGTCTACTTATAAATTATAGTGAAAATACTTCTATTTATTTCTGTTTTTCTTTTCTAATTGAATCCAACAATTTTCATTACAAATTATATTATTGATAACAACTTGAGTGAAAAGTAATATTTTTTTGTAAATATTTAGTTTCTTAGTTTTTCAGTACATAAATATTTCAAATTATAAAACCTTCTGTTTATTATTCTAATATTGAATATTTGTTATATTGTGTTAATATCAGAGTCAAGGTACTTCATGAGGGTGCCAATAGTTTTGCTATTACTTTTTCTATCTAGACAAATAAAACAAAGAAACACATCTTCTTTTAAACACTTTATTTACTGTATTTGACTTTAACACTGAAGGTCAACATCAGCCAGCATGGTAACTAAACACACACACAAACACACACACACACACACACACACGTGCGCGCGTTACACACTCTTACACAAGAGAGCAGCTCAGAGAATTGAAAGTAAATACGCCCCCAAAAATGGAGCAATCTCTAAAATCGTGGTCACTCCACCGACCGTGAAGCCTGTATACTGTACAAAAAGGAAGAGCAAGCCTTGATGTTATCGATATCATCTAATAATACAGTCTCTTACATGCTAATCATCTGTATTACAGTCTCACTGAAGTCTTTTCCACAAACAACCATGTAAAAAAAAAAAAAAAAAAACACGAGGAAGTGTCAGAACTTCTGTAGTCTATTAGTAAAGCACAACACAACAAATGATACATTGAATAATACAACATAAAACAATATTTATTTCACTCGGACTGACGAATCCATCCGATGTCCATCTTGGTGAATCCACCTTGTCTCTATACAACGTTTGTGGAAGACTAAATTACGTCCATGTCCACGTCCAACTCCTTAAAATCTCGAAAACTAGTGCATGTCGTTCTTCCCTACCGACTGTCATAGAAAGTCATGAAGATATTATAGACGTGTATCTGAAAGCTCGAGGTCAGAAAGGAGGAATAAATAAAATAAAGCTAACAGCTAATTATGTCCAGTATAGGTTCCAACTTACGATTAATTTATGAATTCTGCTCTAAATGTTGATAAGATTTACTAGAAGCACACGAGGATTGAGAGAATCATGAATACAGAATACTGATGAATTTTCAGGAAAATGATATACAGCTTTTTTTTCCCTTAAAGTAGCACATTTGCCACAACGTTGTTATTTTTAGGTTGTTTTACTTGTGTAGCAAAGAACGCATCAAACTGCACGTCGGTTAACCATGTAGCCATACACAGGCTACAAATTATATTTCCAGCTTCAAAGCATTTTAAGCTACACTGTTAGTGTTGAAAGTAAATAAATCGGTGCAATAAATGTGCATAATAATAAATTTGTGTATCATGTTACACTATTTAAGGATGTATCGATTTTTAAAATGCACTCGTGTAAAAACAGTGATTCTGAATCTGAGATTGCGCAGCATGGAAGCTCATGTCCATCAGCAGAGTTCTCCTCATAGCTCAATGAACAGCCTTCCTTGAATGGAGGATGTGATGTCTATAGCAGTGTCCGGGAGGTTTTAACGCCATGTTTGTCTCTGGCCTCAGTAGCGTCCGAAAATGTGTCTAGATCAGAATCTGTAAGCTGGTAAGTGCTGCTGATCTGAGTCTAAAATAGCTGAGTGGGATTGGACAGTGATGCGCAACCCGCGGCTCAGAATTCGCTCTTTCACACAGCGTTGGTCATGACGGAATTCACTCTGCCACAGTGCACGGATTTCATTTCAATTTTATTCTGCAACAAAAAAAACGGCGGGAGGAATTCCTTAAGGAGTGGGTGGGATTAAAAAACCGCCTTGCACACACCACTTTATGTAACATAATAAAGTGTTAACTTTGACAGTGACTTTTTTAAGTGTATTGTCACGCGGTTGACTACAGAATCGGCTTCGTCGGGTCTGAAATATTTTCAGACATACATTTAGCTGCTTTCTTTGCCGTCTGCCTCGCTGCTTTTTCCACTGCCTGGTGTCTGGAGTAACTTACTGAAATCGCAAAGTTTAACAATGTCACCTAAAGCTAGTATATAAATATCTAGACGTGTATCCATTTATGGAAATAATTTTGCATGAGATAGACTTCTGCTTCTACTTATTTGTTAGCTGAATTAGCATCGTAGTGTCAGTGCAAAAAAGAAGCTAAAGAAGCAAACTTCAGACACGAAATATGTCTTAACTGAAAGTTTTTTTTATCATCAGACTCCTCCTGTAATGAGGGGGTGCAGATGATAGTGTGTAATGTGTGTGTGATCAGTGTGAGAAGGTGTGGATGTCGTTGTGCAGGCTAACAGAAGGAGGCGAGTTGTCTCCGTTTGCGCTGCAGTAGCTCTTCCTGCAGTGACAGCGTTGGATCCACATGACGTTGTGTGTGATGCTTTCTCCGTCGGGACAGCGGAAGCGCAGACGTACGGTGCGAGTCTCAGATGGACGACAGCATCTGCCATCAGCGCACGAGCCACATGTTTTGGGCCTGTACCGCCTCACTGTGGTGCAGCCACCGAACGAGATGTGCTCCGGCTCTCGGGACCTCAGCGTCCGTCTGCATTTCTTCCCTTTCTGCAAACAAGACAATGACAAACAGCTGTTCGTTAGTGACAGCTACTTAACACTGTGTTTTTATTCCGCTGTTAGTTCAAATCAGCAAAGCAAGTCCACACGGATGCTGCGGATTTCTCATCTGGTTTGAGGCCATAAAGTAAAGGTCTTTTATGACTGATAACTGATAAAAGATAAATGACATACTATATAAGATTACAATAAACCAAATATAAGATTATTACCTGATTATTTCTAATCATTTTTACTAATTACAAGCTTTACATTTTTCTATCGGCTTATTCTATTCTATGGAAATTCTTCCATTGGCTTCTTAGTAGATATAAATTCTTAATTTGAGTAAAATGATCTGCTAATAAAACAAGACTATTTTAAGCTTGAAATTAGTAGGTTTAATAATCATATTTTGTATGCACAAATTTTATAAATTTGACTATTTTGCAAAGATGTTGTTTTTGCAGTGTATAGGTATATTTTATAACAGATGGAGGTTAAAGATTGAATCAGTAGATTGTGTGTAGATGTTAAAGAGCTGCTTGTTACCCCGACAGCCTGCACAGTGTCACACTCGTGGATCTGACAGAGACGTGTCTCTCGGACCAGTTTACACTGCGGGTTCGTGTTGGTCACACGGCTGGAGATGCCGAAGCCACAGGAGGCGGAGCACTCGGACCAGTCTGTGGTCTGAGGAACACACTTGGAGGATGGAAAAGGAACTCGAGATACGGGCAGTGATGTCCACTCTGCACAAACAGAAGAGCACAGAGGCAGGATGAGTTACACAGAGTTGGAAATAATTGTTATTGCATCATAAACTCTAAGAGCCAATCAGGTTCCAGTATGCAAATGAAAGTGGGGATTAGTGTGTCAGTTCCATATAAAAATATGACTGAAGTATGGTTCACCTTGAAAGGTGTCTCCTGCTCTTTCCATGAAAGTGTGCAGCAGTTTGTTGATGTGGTTCACGTGTGGCTGCGCAGGCGGCGAGTCACGGGGCGCTTCATTGATGCGGTTGTCGTCGTCACACACCCACTCCTCGCAGCAGCGGCCTGGTGGCGTCTCCAGGCGGGGGTTGGCGCAGTGCCAGGCAGGCAGGGGTACGCGGTGTGCACAGAGCGGCATGCAGCCCACCACGCTGTCCATGCAGCTGCACTGGTGCTCACAGCTGGGCTGGAAATCCTCGCCGTGCTGGTACACGCGACCGCCGAACTCACACGGCCGACCCTGAGTGTCAGCTGAGGGAACACACACACAGATACAGTAATGTTATCAGAAGTTAATAAGCTAATCAATGCTAATCAACCTAAGTGTGAAATACATGGCTAAATATACTACATTTAAGGCATAATCTCGTATTGATACATGCAAAATCATTCAGTGAAATGCCAACATCGACACTGTAGTAGTAATTTAAAGCTCTGATTGTGTTAGTGACGAGATTTTTCACATTTACTGGGACAGTCCCATATTTCAGCTTAATGACTGATCGGCTTCAGATTGTGTAATTGGTGTTTAAATCATTTATTTATTTCAATACCAATTTCATACTAATTTAATGAGCATTTCTGAGCCTCACCTTCAACCTCTAGTAGTTCCATATGGTGCCAATCTTCAGTAGGAACATTTGGTACACTTAAAAAATAATGGGTTTTTTTTTGGTAAGTGAATAGTTACAGGTCACAGGTCTCCCCAGGAGTTCTATTTGGAAGGAAATGTGCTGTTGAAGAATCGTTTAGGATGCTAAATGAAAACATTTTGAGTGTACCATACGTTCCTGCTTAACATCAGCACCAACTGGAACTTGTGGGGTTCGAGCCAATAAGACAAAAAGACCAATGTTATTTCAAGCGTTCTTCAGTTTGTTCCTCTGGGGGAACCCTTAAATGTTCAACAGAGTGATTCACTATGAGAAAGGGTTCTGAGTAGAACATTTAGGAAGAGAAGAATCCTTAAGTGTCTAAAGAACTCTTGAGGAACCTCTTTTTCTGAGAATGAACTTTGGTTTGGAAATATTTACTGCTGCCAAAAGTTCAAATATTTGTACAGAATTAAAAAACAACTATAACTAACTTGTTTTGTACTGAATGTCCAGAATAGGGAATAATATTGTAGGAAACGTGTTTGTGTGCTGTGTCTTCTCACCCCTGCACAGGCCGCGTTGAGGGTCTCCTCCGGCCCCTAGGTGGCAGCGCAGGCCTTTAATGTAGTCGCAGGGTTTGTCCGGGCCGCAGTCCTGGTTAAACTGCTGTGCACACACCTTACAGCAGCCACACTCATCCAGCACCAAGCTCACTCCCACCGGGCACGAGGGGGGCATCAGGGGGCACGAGCACGGCCCTGAACAGCCTCGTATCACCTGGTGAGGCACATCAGGGGGAGGGAGGAGCAGGTGAGGTAATGTCTCACAATGACTTCATCTACTGAATAGCTGCAACGTGCTTTGATCAAACAGCAAACTGATTCTGAATGAGGCTATGTTAAAAAATGAGGACAATCTTCCTGTTTCCCAGTGCATTGAAGCGACAAAGCCGTGACCTAAACATGCTTTCACTTGTAGTAAAAATGTCTGAGAGTGGTGCGAGATGGAGAAGCGTGCACTCGAGTCAACATATCCAAAGGGTGCTTTTATGTTGAAGGTCGAGACCGATTTGCGCTGTCATATAGATGATGGATTGCTAAGCAAGGAAGCGAGGAGGCATTTCCTCAAATGGATAAGTGATAAATAAAATACATCTCACACACACATTAATGCAGGGAATCCCATGTTCAGTGTACTGCAGTGACATTGCATATTGTCATATAGCTTATTAGAGGTGTAATGCAATGACTTTAACTATATCTCTATCTGTTTAGTGCTGAAAATATCTGTATTCAAATCTGAACCCAAAGTGGGAGGTGCCTATTAAATATGAACCCTATCACTATGTCCAGAGGTAGAAATGCCAGGACTCTCAATTCCTCTTCACTCCAGTTCATAAATAGAGATGGAGGGGTTTTTTTTCGTAATCCTGCTCACATAGTTATTATATTTGTTTGTACCTGCCTGCGATATGTTCTAGCAACTTCACTTGGTTCTATTTCCCAAAATATAAACAAACCAGTAGGCTAATTTAAAGCACCGCCCCCCTGACCACGCAGTTACTATGCATGGTCTTACTTTGTCCCGTGAACGTCATATATGATAACCTTGCACCTTCCTGCACCTCACACTTGTGCTACTTTTTTGTTGTGTCCCAATGCACACCCCTGTGAATCTTTCTGGCAATGCTTCCTGCCAAAAGAAAAATAATAATAATAATAATAATAATACACCTCTTATTCACATCTGTTTAAAACATGTGTTCAATCCAAATAACATGTTCATATTCTGTTACATCACTATAACCAATATATCAGGAAGTTAGGCAATATGTCAGGTAAGAGAATCGTTATAATAATTGTGTCCTTGGTGAAAAGCCTCACTGTCAAAGTAATTGTCTAAATTGCACTCAATTTTCAATCAAAACCTCAAGCACTGGTCAATTACATTAATCAGGAGCCCTTCCGAAAAAAAAAAAGAACAGGGTGTTTTTATAAAAACAGGTTAACGGTCACAGAAATGTCTCAATGGATCCTGTGTACTCACTTCTCCAGCAGCACCGAGAGTAAACAGCAGCACGCTGCACACAACTGCTTGCATCCTTACACTCCTTGGAGAAAACATTTTCTCACCGTCCTGCTCAGATCCTGAGGGAAAAAGAAGAATTTCTAATATTCCAGGTGATTAAAAAGGATTAATCCTGCAACAGCTTCAAAGAGTCAGTCCACAGCAGTCAGATATCCATACACTCCTCTTTTTTTTTTTTGTCTTTTTTTTTTTTACTGTGTGTTCCACCTCTTGCTCAGGGAATTGAGTCACCGGTTAGAAATCTGGAGTTAAATCCGCAGAGAGCCGGTGTGAGTGTGTGGCTTGTGGAGCTTTATAGAGGATCACAGCTGGAGCAGGTCACCTTATAGAGAGAGAGGGAGAGAGAGAGAGGGAGAGAGAGAGAGAGAGAGAGAGAGAGAGAGACTGGCCCCCTCTGACATAAGAACACAGAAAAGTGAGCAAAGTGAGAAAGGAAGTCACACACACACACACAGATCGTTCAGTTAGGTAATAGTGCTAAGAAGAAGAAAACATTCAGTTAATACACTGCACTGATTTACCCATTGCGAAAGGCACAAATCAGCCAGCCAATGATATTTTTATTTAAAACAAACTGTTAAAAATCACACACTCGTGCCTGATGGTTAATAATTGTATTGTATTTGTTGATAATGAGTCAGAATGTAATATAATTCACCTATAAGCCATATGATGGTGGTCTGTCATGGTAACATGGTAACATGTGGTATAATGCTGCTTTAATGGACCTAATGGATGATGGACGTCTGTAATATAAGCATCTGTGATGGTCCTGCACAGATGGTCAGACTCCGGCAACTGGTGATCATTCCATTAATATGCCAAAAATTCAAATCATTTCATGTTGAATATATTCTGGATATATTTGGATTCAAGAATGAATGGAGTCATAGAAACCACAAATTAATATTTCTTTTGGAAAGTTTCATTTACCAGCCGTTCCTGGTACCTATGGCAACCTTTCTGAAGAATTTTGGTATTTTCCCAGCACGTACCTCCCTGATCCAATCAATCAGCTATTTACCACACACTTCCTAAGCTGACGAGAGTGTGTTAGCAGTGGTCAAATTGTTAAAAAAAAAAAAAAAAAACCTCAAGGTGAAGGGTTAAAATACAGCTGTACAGAAAAAAAACAATTATATGAAACTATTATCTGGCCAGCGTCCTAATGTAATAGAGGATGTAGCTAGTAACGTAGCTTAAATCAACTTTAAGACAATCAAACAAGGGATTTTGACTCTGGAAATATTTCACTTGACAAAACCGATACTAAGGTTGCTTTCAATATATCTATACGTCCACTTGCCAAGTAAGAAATTGATACTTTTGTTTTATTTGCTGTTTGGTTTGGTTTGGTTTTGCAATGCACATAATAAAATGGCCCAAAAAGCAAAAAAAAAAAAAAATTTATGTGAAGCATGTAGGTCTGAAAACATCCCACAAATCTCTTTCATTCATTGGTCAGAAATATGGCAATGGAAAAATGTTAATAAACCCTCAACAAGTGCGTGTACAAATCACAAAAAATCACCCAAGCACAGAGAATACGAAGCTGGTGTTAAACAAACAATCCAATTATTATATAACTAACTAGTTTAAAACATTTTGTTTATCACATCCACTGTTTATTTTCTCTTCCTTTTCATTGGCACAGTAGCTCTACAGCTCTGTCCTTTGGCTCAGTTTAGTTCAGATCTACCAAAAACCCCAAAACACACGGCATGTTTGATTCACTTCATGCAGCTGAGTCGATTCAGGGTCGAAGCGGTTTAATTGGAAGTGGACTCTCCAGGACCCGAGTGCGAATACTTGTGACTAAAGAACTACACCGAGGTGGAAAACACACCAGGTCTCCATTCAATCAGACGAAACACCATAAGTATTGGTACTGGGGCCGATACTACTTTGAAAGGCTGGATCCATATCAGATTGGATTTGTGATATTTTACGATCTATTGGCGTTTTTTTATGCCATGATAGTGTGTGATGTTAACTGATACAAATCTCTTGCACAGGGTTACTCATTAGTAACGGTATTTGACCATCGGTTGATACTCAGACTCCTGATATCTTTATCATGTAAAAAAAGATGGTTTAAGTGAGATTACTGAATCTTTACTGGAAATTATAGCATTTTTTCACAAGGTTGAAGCTGTAGCAAGTTGCGTTATTGAACACTTCACTGCATTATTGATATGAATGTATATTTCTACAAAACCAGTTGTCGTTGTGCTTTACTTCGATTGTAATCTCGTCCGTGGCAAGTCAGTGTTTAAATCTGAAATATGAATAGAGTTAAACAATATTAAATAGAAGACGGAAAAGGACAGATTTATAATGAGTAGCTACCCCTGTCTCAAATCGAGCACTGTTTATGAGAGAAGGGAGAACACTGAATGCAAGGAACTCCGTGACCAGCGCTGGGAACTCCTGCCCTACAGACATTACCGTGTTATAGTGGAACAAGTGAGGAGGGAACTCCTGCTCTGCCGTATGGCTTTCCTCTCTAATAGGAAGCGGTGATGCAGATGGAGAAGGAAATCCCCATAAACATCTCGACAGGCTCTCGACAAATTCTCAACGTACACACTGCACTATCCTCACACACCTTCTGCTGGGAGGTCTTCCTGTCAAGCTGCAGAACTCCCTCTAAGCCATTCCTAGAGACGGGCAGCGTTCCAGGAAACCCTGGTTCCCATGTTTTGCAAGGAAAAGCCAAACATTCCCATTGTCATTTCTTAAAGAGTTCAAAGGTGTTTTCTGTTGCTTTATGCACAGGGGGTCAGGCTGGACCTCGGCTTCGTGTTTCCAATGCCCAGATCAGGAACAAAGCACCTTTCTGAGCAAGAGAAAGACGAGAGTCTGATGTGTCTGATTTCAGAACAGCCTGGGGTGACTGATTACAAAGAAAGAACTGAGAGTCTGATGTCTCTCTTCTTGAAGAAAGACAAGACATTCTGATATCTCCACACAAAGGGATTCGATTCTGATGAATCTAAACTCTACATGATGTGAGTTGGTTGTGTCTGATCACAAAAAAAAACCACAGATAAAAGTCTGATTTGTCTCATCCCAAAGAACAAAATGAATCAAAGGAATCAAATATCACAAAACCTATGCATCTGATCACAAAGCAGGAAAGTCTGATGTATCTGACCAAAAATGAGATGTGTCTAATCACAAAGAAATTAAGGAGAATCTGACATTATCCGTTCACAAAGAAATAGTCTGGTGTATCTAATGACAACAAATGAGGATTTGGAGAAGGAAATGAGTCTGATGTATCTGATCACAAACAGATGACAGTCTGGGGTGACTCAACCCGAAGAAAGAAATGAGTCTGATCACAAAGCAAGAAAGTCTTATGTATCTAATCACTAATGAGATGAGTCTAATAACAGAGAAGGAAATGAGCCTGATAAATCTGATCTCAAGTGAAGAAGTGAAAGTCCTATGTGGCAAAAAAGAAAGAAATTAGAGTCTAATATATCTAATTACAAACAGACAAGATTCTGATGGGTCTGAACCCAAAGAAAGAGATAAGTCTGATGTGTCTGATCACAAAGGAAAGAATCTGAACACAAATGACATGAGATTCTGTTGTATCTAAATCCAAAGGAAGAAAAGAGAGACTGATGTATCTAATCACAACAAGTCATGGGTCTGTTGTGTCTAAACACAGAAAAATAAATGACAGTCTGATCAATCTGATCACAAATGAAGAGGTGAGAGTCCTGTGTATCCTGAGATGAAATGAGAGTCTGATGTATCTAATTACAGAGTTTGATGTATCTGATCACAAACAGATGAGAGTCTGATGTGCTTCGTCCTAAAGAAGGAGATGAGAGTCTGATGCAGAGTCTGGTCACAAAGGAAGAAAGTCTGATACAGCTGATCGGAAACAAAATGAGTATCTGATGTATCTGATCTCAAATGAAGTGGGGAGAGTCCAGTGCACCAGAAAGACACATGAGAGTCTGATGTATCTGATCACAAATGAGAAGAGATTCTGATGTATTTAATCACAGAGTCTGACGTATCTGATCACAAATGAAACAAGAGTCTGATGCATCTAACCACAAGCAGATGAGAGATGTGTTTCATCCTAAAGAAAGAGATTAATCTGATGGAATCTGCTCACAAAGCAAGAGTCTGATGTATCTGATAATAAAGATGCTGTTTTGTTCTAGCATTTACATAGCATGATACTCTCATCTCATTTGTAATCAGATACATCAGAGCCTTTGTGCTTAGATATATCAGACTGTCATTTCATTCTGAAAGCTTGCTGTTTTGCTCTATATAGCATCAGACTTTCATCTCATTTGTAATCAAATACATCTGACGTCTTGTGATTAGATACATCAGACTTGTTTAATTCAGAAAGCTTGCTGTTTTTCTCTAGCATTTATATAGTATCAGACTTTCATCTCATTCGTAAACAAATACAGCTGATGTCTTATGATTAGATACATCAGACTCTTGTTTAATTCAGAAAGTTTGCTGTTTTGCTCTAGCATTTATGTAGCATCAGACTTGAATCTCAATTGTAATCAGATACCCCCGATGTATTGTGATTAGATACATCAGACTTGTTTAATTCAGAATGCTTGCTGTTTTGCTCTAGCCTTTACATAGCATCAGACTTTCATCTCATTTGTAATCAGATACATCTGACGTCTTGTGATTAGATACATCAGACTCTTGTTTAATTCAGAACGTTCGCTGTTTTGCTCTAAGACAATCAAGCCTAGGCATTTGGAAATGTGGCTTTGGAGGAACCTCTGTATATATTTCAGATAACAAAATTACTGATTATAGCTTTATAGCATTGTCCTAATTACACACCAATCTTTCCATATGAGCTCTTATTCAGGATATAGAGTAGTACACTAAAATCTCTGTGCGTGTTTAATACGTTAAAGTATGTCCTAATAATTTAGCTCAGAGCCCTTATTTGGCCCGAAATCCTATTCGTGTATGCAAACCATCAAACCCTGGAATGTTAAAATAATGCCTGTATATAACGTAGACGAGGGATCTTTAGACGCGGGTCTGTGCTTCATAAAGATCTCAAAGCAGGAATGCTGATGGAAGTTCAGATTTTGCTGCTTGTTTACGGCGATCATAGCCAGAAAAAAATCTGATAGTGATTTGTGTAGTGAGCGCACGCCCTGGCCTGTCGTGTTGCGCTCAGGGCGAGGGGAACGACATAAGACACTCAGATATGCAAGTGAGTCTGAGAGGAAGGTGAAGAGTGAAGACCACAGTAAAGGGAACAGGTGTGTGTGTGTGTGTGTTAATGGCAAGCGTGTGGTGTAGGTAGGCAGCAGGTGCTCGATGCTTATCCAGTTTAACACAGTGATCTGAGAATGTGTGCTTTATTGTAGGCATGTGTGTGTTTTACAGTGCATGAGTGAGGGCTGTCATATATACGAGACTCAGATCTAAAGAGGTGATGAGTGAAGTGCAGTGTACCAGTGAACAGGTGTGTATGTGTGTGTGTGTGGTAAGAATCCTTCATG
>CM040461.1:27440892-27469892 GCA_022758105.1 Pangasianodon gigas
AAAAAAAAAAAGTTGTCTTATTGTGCCAAAAATCTTTTATTCTCTTCTTGTTCATGGTGAGTGTTTTTAGCGAGGCCTGCTGATGCACATCAACTCCAGTTCACACCTGGGTGCTAAAATCCAGTCAAACACACCTGTGATGATGGACATATGGACAGAGCGAGCAAACAGGAACTTTGGGTGTGCATGTGTGAGAGAGAGGCAGTTTGTTTTTTCCCTCTGAGCTGTAACGGAATCGGTGTTCCACTGACTCACCAGGATTTGCATCAGTGCGGCGGGTGAACAACAGCGGATGTGTGATGGACAGCCTTTTTCAAGGAAAAATACAGCCAAAAATACATTTTCTGCCTTTCCATTACAAATGGCTAAATTGTGTCTTCATTAGCCGTCCACACTCACTCACTCACTCAGTCACTCTGAGTCAGCAGTAAACAGACGAGCATCTCATGCACACCAGTGTGACAGGACAGTGTGTGTGGAATCAGCTGTGTCTCGCTGAACCCTGACCCTCCTCACCACTGACACCCACTCACGAGGTCGAAGGTCATGCAAAATTCCTCACGGTATCATCACAAGATCATGTCGAGCTGTCCCTTGTGAGTGTTCAGCTGTTATTCAGTGTTAATGTCGAACTGTTTATGTTCAAGCCTTAGGTTCAATCAGGGATATGTCAAAGTCTAAGATAGGTGCTAGATGTTTATCAGCTTTAACACACACCTGTGATGAACAGATGGATGACCGTATTAACCTTACAGTGTTTATAGATCAGCATGCCACATGT
The DNA here is from genome assembly GCA_022758105.1 of Pangasianodon gigas. Lineage (NCBI taxonomy): Eukaryota > Metazoa > Chordata > Actinopteri > Siluriformes > Pangasiidae > Pangasianodon > Pangasianodon gigas. The sequence continues at coordinate 27,441,674 of CM040461.1, forward strand.
GCTGGGTTGAAATGAGGACCATTTGGAAGACGTTACCTTCTCTTAGGTCTTACGTGATGGAAGGTCTGCAGAAGTGTGATGGAGGTACAGCACAAGTGAAAATCTCAGGAGGACATTTATATATGCTCTGGTATCCTAAACAATAAATATCAATTTATATCTGAAAGAAACTGTAATGCACTGTGTTAATAGCGTGGAAGTAGTGTGCATTATGGTGCCCCTGAAAACAAAATTGGTGTTTCAGAGCTTTTTTCACCTGCTGTTTATCGTTACAGAGAACAACATGACAGTATATATTAAAAAAATAATTTTTTTGGAGTTTTTTTTAGTTTTGGAGATGTTTTAATTGTTTTAATTTTATAGTTCATCACTTCCAGGGAAACAAATAAAATTATCTGATGACACACACCCCCTGTACTAATCTTCTGATCATCCAAGTAAATCCTCTAGAGAACGTATATGCCCCGCCTCCACGGCGTGTCTTGCTCTACAGTAGTAGCTCATTAGCAGAAGACATGATTTGTTGGTGTGGTTCTGGGCGTCCGTCTTTCAGCACAACATTCTCTTTTCCATCCACTGCTTGCTGGAGAATAACCGGTTGGAGTTTATTTATTTATTTATTTCTAGGATGGTGAAGTTTGTTCGCCTTGGTGGTTTTGTGACTTTTCAGAGGACGGGTTTGACCACCAGTGTTGGAATAGCGCTACCTCATACTGATGGACAACATGATTCCGTCTTTATACACAAAAGAGAAATCCTCCAGAGGTTTTTGTTAAAAGCTTCACTGCTCTCCATATTGAGCTACTGAGCTATAACAGGATTAACGGTGTGATTAACACTATTGGGAAAAAAAACCTTTCCACTCAAATGTAATCAAATAGCAAAGACGTGTTTCATGATGGACGTTCTTTAATTTTGCACAGAATCCATGAGGCTAATCTAGTTAACAAGTCAAACCCCTTTTCCGTAAAATCAAGGCCTGAGTTTTCATATGCTTGCTTTAAAGGAATAATTTTGTAAGAAAAATACTAGCTACATTACACAGCAAGTGGCATCCCTACATAAGAAAGTGTCAGACTACAGTCAAAATATCTGGCGTCCCTCAGTCACTGTGCTAAGGCAAGGTCAAATTTGGAGCAATAAACACAGTACTAACTTGGTGGCCTTTCAGCAGAGGAACCTGAGGTGCCCTGTTCTTTAGAGCCTGGCGCCTGGAGCGCACAGCAAACACCCGAGCGGTGGTGTGAAAGCGAGTTCCTTTACACTGGCTTTGCTGTGTGCGGCGGAGGGTGGGTAGGCCTCGCTCACAGAGCACCTCCTGTTGGGAAAATGTTAAATCAGAAAGTTCCAGGATGGCAAAAAGAACAGCGTAAACAAGTACGGCTCAGCAAACACGCATGGTGCTAAAGAACATGGAGTTACGCAGAATACATGATGCCAAGCAGGATGGCAAGCAGCAGCCGTTCTGAGATCAGGGATAATTAACTCTCTTTCACTCGCTCACAAACACAGGAACAGTGATCTAGCCATCAGGTCATTTGTTTACTCAAATCACACATTCATCATAATGATTTGCTTGTTAGCCTCAGCCTGAATTAAGCCAGTCTGTCCACGCAGACGCTCACTTTTTCCCTGAGTCAATGGCCATCAAAAGACGGCTTTATCCCAGGCCCAGGCCTTCCCAGTGCTCAGCACAACTCTAATTGTGTCAAGCGCTTCCAGATCAGACGTAACACACACACACACACAAAAACACACCCCTGTGTGTATGACATACAGCAGCTGCCGCATCGGAGCACCGAGACGCTGGAGAGATGTCATTCCTGCCCAGCAACCGCGTACACTACACTAACAACGCCGTCTCATTTTACTGTGTGTGAACGCACAGCCAAGGCAGTCGACCTTAAACCCTGACCAAACACACACTGACGCCATCAGACCAAATTAAACGTATGGGAGACCTGCGCACATTCCAAAGAGCACACATGTGTGGTGTTTGTCCGAGCTTACCTGTCTATTATTCACTTTATTACCATGGTGACTCTTTTCTGATTGGCTGGCAGAAACACATGGTCATAGAAACAGAAAAAACAGTCTATTTTACAAAAGAATTTCAACCTCAATGCAAACGTTTAATTATTTTATAAGCTGTCTGGCCAGCATGAGCGTCTGGCCAACATTAATTGTATAGAAGTGACCATAGTAACCGTTAACCATAGTATGTGAAGGAATTAGACCAAGGGTCATCAATTAGATGAAACTCCTCACACAAATCATAATTCAATAATATTAAAAAAAATTATAAAAACAGTATTTACAAATTAAATTTTAATGTGTCTTGAATGTACTGCTGTGGTATAAGAGGATGATCAACTTCCGGGTAGTAACAGCAACTCCACTTCATCACACCAACCTGTTGTTTATTATTTTCCCATAACAACATGACAGAGTGTTTTATTCCGTACATACGGCATGTACTACACCGACACGGGTAGTTTTTAGACTAAGCCTGGGTGAATCAAGTTCATTCTTAGACACACTCTCGGGTTGACATCTGTTGCCTTGGCAACCCCGTTTGCTTGGTTTTGCTTGTTCTTTATTTTCAGCATTAAAGGGGATGTGATCTCTTTTAGCTCATAACCATAAGTGGTATAAAGGTAGGATCTGTCCAAAAGAACCTTGCATACCAAAACACTCACATAATCCATAAGCCTGAGCTCAAAACTGCTCCCTATTCACTATTTTGAGTAGATCGTGGTGCATTTGGGCTTGTAAGAAAACTTTTTTCCTGTCAGCGGTTCTGCAGACACTCTCGTCTTTGCTCATGCACTGTTAAGAATGTGGCGTGTGTAATTACACCTCAGGGTAGTTGTGAGCGTTGCTCAGAGCTCTGTGGTCTTTCCTGAGGCTGACGTCAGAATTTGGTGTTGTTGTTGCCAGAGTGGGGTTCTGCAGGTGGAGGTGAAAATCCCCGAGCAGCTTTGAGCAGTGTGTGTAGATTTGGGCATCGGCTTTGGAAATCTCTCCTCACAAAGGAAGCACTGCTCTGTCTCTCACACACATGCATATTTCTCTCAAGCTAAGCACTCATGGAAACAAGGCTGGAATATGTGTGTGTGTGTGTGTGTGTGGTGGGACTGTAGGTTCTCTGGCATCGGGACAGTAGCTGGGTGTGAGAACTGACCGAAGGCACAGCTGTGCCTTCGTGTGTATGTGTGTGTGTGTTACCATGCTGACCGAAACACAGATATACTTGCTATTCATGTTCATGAATATCAGTGTTGCTATAGGACTCAGGGATTAAAGAAGTCATTCAAACCAAATTGTTTTAAATTTTTTATTCATTCATTTATTCATTCATTTTCCTTCCACTTTTCCTCATGGGGGGTCAAGGGGGTTGAGAAGGTCATCCCAGACTTCTCTATCCCTGGCCACAGATTCCAGATACTCCTGAGGGATCCCCAGACATTCCCGGACCAACTCTGAGATACAATCTCTCCAACGGATCTTGGGTCTGCCCCAGGGTCTCCGTCCAGTGGGACGTGCCTGATACAGCTCTACTGAGACGAGACCAGGGGGCGTCCTTGTAATGTGCCCGAAACACAGTTCTACTCCAGGGCTTTCCCAGATTATCGAGATCCTCACATGCTATCATGAAGAGTAAGCCCAGCAACCCTGCAGAGGAACCTTATTTCCACGGGCCAAACTTGCAACCTTATTCTTTCGGTCACTACCCACAGCTCGTGACCACAGGTGAGGACGGGGACGTAGACTGACCAAGAGACTAAACAGAGAGATTTGTCACAAACCAAGGACCTGCTTCACCACCACAGATCATTAACACTGTTGTCGCTGACCTAATCTGTTTGTCAATCTCATGCTTACTTTTTCTATCACTTGACAATAACATCCCAAGATACTTAAACTCCTCCACCACCATAGTTAAGGTCTCTCCACTCACCCAAAATGAGCATCCCACTCTTTTCTGGGAGAGGACCATGACTTCAGAGTTGGGGTGCTGATTTTCATCCCAGTTGTTTGATGCTCAGCAGCAAAATGTCAAGTGCATGTTAGAGGTCCACTTGAGAATATCATCATCTGCAAATAACAGGGATGTTACCTCTAGCCCCACATACTGGTCACCTCTCCAACCCTGACTGGGCCTTGATATCCTGTCAATGATAATCACAAACAGGAATGGAGATAACACATCCACCCTTGATGGAGTCCGACGCCCACCTTAAACAATTTTGACTTAACACCAATAATGCAGATGCAATCTCACTGTGCTCATACAGAGTCCAGATACCCCGTATTCCTGCAGCACCTCCCAGAGCAAGTGTCGAGACACATGATCAAGGGCCTTCTCTAAATCCACAAAACACATGTAGATTGGATTAGCACCCTACCATGCCCCCTCACAAAGCTGTGAAAGAGTAACACTACCACGTTCTCACTGTTCTAACATCGTTCATCCTGAATCCTAAATTTAACTACCGGGTGTAGTCTCCTGTCCAGAACCCTGCCATAGACCTTTCCTGGGTGGCAGAGGGAGTGTGATTCCCCTTAACTGGTCCCCTTCTTTTTAAAAAATAGGGACAACCAACCCAGTTTGACTTACATTGAAGAGGTGTGTTAACCACACAACCCCAACCTTGTCCAGGGCCCTCATCCTCCCCTGTAGCTTTGAAGAGGTGAACCATGAAGGTTTCTAACCTCCACAGTAACCTCAAGCCAAAGAGATGGACTCATTCATTTATTTTTACCTGTGATGTTTCCCTTCCACATGAATCATTTTTCACATGTGATTTTTTTCATGATTCATTTATTTTCACACCTGATTTTTCCACATGAATTATCATTTATTTTCAAAATGAGCTACATTAGCCTTGCAGTTCCACACATTTGGGGTAAGTGGAAAATTGTGAAATGTGTTTGGCAATGCATTTTTAAGAGTAAAAAACTGCTGTCAAAGCACTAACGTTCATGAAGAGTGCAGAACCCAGGTGTGTATCTGTCCTTCTGAGACAGTAGAACGTGCAACTCTGTACACTGATATAGAAAAGATCTAGAAAGATCTACAGATTTTGTAACAGACCTGTTACTTCTCTACAATGAAGTAGTTCATGACCCAGTAAATGATTCAGATCACCACCTATCGGTGTCTGCTTATAACACACAAACATATACAGACAAAGTGTGTTTCAAATAAAAAACAAATGTATAGATTAAAAAAACACTGTAGCTGTGTCTGCATTTAATCTAAATAGTAAGTGTGTGTGTGTGTGTGTGTGTTACAGATAGCTGAGGCTTGGTGTGGAAGTGCAGAGATGTTCTGTAGAGCTTCTCCCTCCCCAGGGTTCCATCGCTCCAGTGATGATCCTCAGATCTGGGCTGGTGTCAGGACTGGGATTAGAGTTCTCTGTAGATAGATAAATAGATAGATAGATAGATAGATAGATAGATAGAGACAGAGAGAGAGAGAGAGAGAGAGACAGACAGACAGACAGACAGAGAGAGAGAGGAAAAAAAACGTAATGTCAGAGATCCAGAGAGAGAGAGAGAGAGAGAGAGACAGACAGACAGACAGACAGACCGGGATAGAGAGAGACAGACAAAGAAAGACAAACACAGACAGACAGATAGAAAGACAGGGAAAGAGAGAGAGAGAGACAGACAGACCGGGATATAGAGAGACAGACAAAGAAAGACAAACACAGACAGACAGATAGAAAGACATTGAAAGAGAGAGAGAGAGACAACCAAAGACAGAGATAGGCAGAAAGAGAGCAAGACAGGGAGAGAGACAGGGAGATAGACAGGGAGAGAGAGAGACGGACAGACAAACAGAGATCGAGAGAAAGGCAGAGAGACAGCGGCAGAGAGACACAAACAGAGAAAGACAGACAGACAAAGGCAGAGAGACAGACAGATAGAGAGAAAGAAATGATATTCACTTACTTTCCTCTAAATCTATTTAATTACATTGCAACATTGGAATATGAAATTCAGCATGTTGTAAATCTCTTCATTCTCTCTCACTAACAAAAGTCATCATTTCAGCAGCATTTTGTCCTCCATGTTAGCTTTTAATCGCTTGCCCCCTGATTGGTGAGGAAGTTAAAATGCACTTGACATCACTTGCCGCTCTTCTGAAAAGTTTCACTTTTTTCAACTTTCGAAGATCAGCTGTGGCCAGTATGAAGGCTAGAATGAAAACGACACCGGGTATCCACCTCGTGCCCTTTGACCCCTCCATGTGTCTCACCGTAGAGCTTGTGGGTGGAGCGCCGGCCGTAAAACTCAGAGTTCAATGGAGCGTCGGCGCCTTTACTGCCCCCGTCTCTCCCACGCCTCTCATCTGTGTCCAACATCTGCACACACACACACACGCAGACAGGGACACCCACACATCCACACACACGCATACCAATCATACAGAAATGCACACATTCGCACGCATACACTCAGACACGCAAAGGCTAAATAAGCGTCCCATGCACGATCCTTACACAAAGTGAAGCTCTGCTCTGCGTGCTCTCAGAGAAACATTCCTCGTATGAAAAAGCAGCGAACTGTTACATGCACATGTGTGGACAATAAAAAGATTCTTTTCAAAGATTACACTGTGGGTGCCACACACACACATACACACACACACAGCCTGAGCTTTCAGTGATCTACACAGCACAAGTGGAAGTGATCATGCTGTATTTGTGTGTAGGCGTGTGTATCGTCTTTGAGCATTTACAGTAAGTATTTGTGCGTGTGTGTGTGTGCGTGTGTGTGTGTGAGATCGTGATCAAATGAAGTGTGTATAGACTCAGATTTGGGCGTACCCTAAACAGAGAGATACTACTTTCCATTAAGGTTCCCTGTTATGTGATGTTTAAAAGCTGTTCAAAAAATAGATTTTTTGTGTTTGGGTTATGGATACAGATGTGTATGTCAGTGTGTATATGTGTGCACATGCAGGTGTGTACGAGCATGTGTGAGTGTGTGTGTGCGTGTTTGACTGTGTGTCTGCTCTTACTCTGTGTAGCTGATTGTGTTCGGTTACAGCAGAAGTGCTACAGATGGTCATGTCCAGTTCTGACCCGGTTCCTTGATGGTGCTTCTTGTGAGAGAGCAGAGGATGAGTGTACCGGCTGTGACACAACGTCCTCTTCACACACGGCCATGCTGCAGGAGCTGAGCATGCACACACACACACACACACACTCATCCATCAGATTTCACTTACTCTCTAAATATACACTATTTTTATATACACATTGTAGGTGTGTATCCTGATTACAGTCAGATGTGTGAAGGGGGACGCCTTCTGACTGACAGATGCATTGGCCACACCTTCTTTACTGAGCCTGACAGACACAGAGGCCACGCCTCTTTCACCAAGCCTGACAGACACAGCAACTACACCTCCTTCATTGTGACTGACAGACACACAGGCCACACCTTCTTTACTGGGACTGACAGACACACAGGCCACACCTTCTTTACTGGGACTGACAGACACACAGGCCACACCTTCTTCACTGGGACTGACAGACACACAGGCCACGTCTCCTTCACTGGGACTGACAGACACACAGGCCACGCCTCCTTCATTGTAAACGACAGACACACAGGCCACACCTTCTTCACTGGGACTGACAGACACAGAGGCCACACCTCCTTCCACCAAGCCTGACAGACGCACCACACTTTCTTCACTGGGACTGACAGACACAGGCCACGCCTCCTTTACTGGGATTGACAGACACAGAGGTCACGCCTCCTTCACTGGGACTGACAGACACAGAGGCCACGCCTCCTTCATTGTGACTGACAGACACACAGGCCACGCCTCCTTCATTGTGACTGACAGACACACAGGCCACGCCTCCTTCACTGGGACTGACAGACAGAGGCCACGCCTCCTTCATTGTGACTGACAGACACAGGGGCCATGCCTACTTTAATTACTAATGAACACTAATAATAAAATAGCTTTTATCAGTGCAGCCATGTTGTAAATATTAACTAATATGTTCATAATATGTAATTTATGATTGTGAATATATAAATAAGACCAGTGCACCAATTAGAAGAGAATTTTGCACAATAAATTCCTGTTTCTGTTACAGTCGTTAATGATGGTAAGTTTCACTCACCTGCACACTGTGGGCTGTGAAGCGTTCGATCTGAGCTCACTTTAGAAACGGGAGACGAGCCGACAGTCTCCTGAGCTCCTCTGGCGCCCCCTGGTGGACTGATGACCGCAGGGGGGACGTTATGTCTCTTCCAGAGGTACGGCTGTCCCCTCAGACTGTCCCAGTCAGTGTCCTCCTCACCTGTCTGCACAAATCCGGTAATAACACAAATCAGAAATGATCCACTATGAGCCGCATTCAGAGTAGTGAGGAGATAAGTAAAGAATAAAACACTCGATGTCATGCTGTTATAGGAAAATAATCAACCACAGGGTGGTGTGATCAAGCAGAGTCACGGTTATCACCCTCATGTTGATTATTTTCTTATTACAGCATGTCCAAAAGTGTTTTATTGCTGTTATACCACAGCAATTTGCCAACAATTACAATTTTTCATTTATTAAACAACGACACATCATACTTTTTATCCATTTATAGTTACTTTTAATGTGGTGGAAAATGCTGTATTAAGTTCAGTGTATTTGTCTGACAATTTATTGTAACAGACCACAATATTTCGCTCTAAACTGATGTCTCCGAGCCGGAGAACGGGTAGATCTGTCCCTCACCTTGCTGTCCAGTTTGTAAAGTGAAGCTGGTGTGTCCTGGCTCGCTCTCCTGACCCTCCTCTCTCGGACGCTGTGAAAAACAACGGGTTTGTTCTTCACCAGGAATGCACTCGGGTCTCCAGGGAGTTCAGGTTCATCCTCGGCTGCTGATGCGTTCATATCGTCTCCTGTATCCACCTCCAGCTGACCTGGAGAGACTGACTCCGCCCACTGGCTGGGGTGAAAGGTCAAGGGTGAACAGGTGAGCTGGAACCGCACCCTCTTCGTCGTTCCTTTACGCTTCTGATTGAGAGGAACCACACGTGTCAGGCGCGATGCTGTGACAACACAGTGACGTCTGTAAGAGATGGCATTTACTCACCGCTTTAGATGTGTTCTGTGTGTGAGGAGCTGGGAGGCAGATTAACTCCTTCACAGCGCAGTGTGGAGATTTTGAGCTGACGGTAAAAGAACAGAAGCTCTTTACAAAATGAAGATGTAACGTTTAATTTAACACTGGTGTCATATGCGTACATGTAAAACTATAACAGGAGATCATAAAAATCTTTGCAGATGAAGGTCTGGATAAGCAGCTAACATGGCTTAATGGCGACAACAGTTATTTTTTAGTGCTTAACAATTAAAGAGAAATTTATGGCTAAAAAAAACCCATCAAATTAATGGGGTTAGGTTTCATTTCACACTGTCTTAAACTCACTAGGTCAAAAATACACAGAGTGGTTTTGTTTTCCGCACCTAACAGACTGGCAGCTCAGCATTTGTCACAGTCCTATCTTCCTCTTATTATTATTACTATTTTTTTATTATTTCAGGATAGTGCTGCATGTTTGCTTGGATACCTCTTAAGACACTGAGGGATGTAATGAGGATTCGGGACCCACAACACTAAAGATCCTGATCCCCATGGCGAGCCAATCAGAGGGCTGATGTGAGCTGTGTTATCCTTTAAAAATAAAACAAACACACTCATGAATAACTATCCACAGAGCAAGATATTAAGGCAGTGTGTGTCTGGTAGGATCCTAAAACCTTCATCTTTATTTCATAAAATTTGCTCTAATAGCTCAATACTGTACAGTTTGACCTTTGACCTACACTTACACTTTTGTCTCTAATGCCGCTTTCTCTGGTTTGGGATTTAGCTGCTGCTGAGCGGATCGCTGGGAAAGATGGATCTGTACTGCACATAAAAAGAGCAACGTTTATACACCTAACAAACTTCCTGTTCAATCAAAATCAAAAAAGAATTTGGAGGTCTATGATTCTGGCTTCTAAGTTACATTACTAGCACAAAAAAATCCAGTTTATTTTTTTTTTTAACAAATTATACACACAGGACCTAAAGAGTTGAGACATATTAAAAAATACTGGCAGAGTCAGTGACTTGTGTCCAGAAGTCACACGGGGAAAGTTATGTGTATTCAGAATCGGGTTATGCACATGCACAAGTCGAAATCTCTGTGCTTCTGATTCAGAATTTTAAGAAATGACCTGCGTGAAGTTCAGGCCTCAGATTGTTTGTTAGTAGAATCATCTAAGATGAATTTTTTGACATTTTCCATAGTGTCTAACAAACCACTGAATTAAACACAAGTACTTTAAGCTCCCTAAAAACTAGGGGATAGAAAATACGGACTAAAGACGCAGATCACGTTGTTTTTTCTTTGCCGTCAAATGAAATACAATGTAACATAACAGCAAGACACAAGAAATATAAAAATAAAATAAAAGGACTTTTATGCTGATGTTTGCCTGATGAAATGGCGAGCATTGAAGTAAACATCTAATAGGAGTCTGGTTTATTGCTAATTCATTGCTGCATGAATAGTCCTAGTTGTAATTATCACATTAATCAGACATGGTCATTAATCAGTAATCAGTTATCCAGCCTCCCAAGGAGGACTTTCTTTCTTGATTTCGTTGATAAGAACCTCCAGCTCTTTCCTACTGAAGTTTTTGTTTCTTTTCTTCTCCTCCATGTCAAATTAGCCAAATGGTTTCCACTTTCCAGCAGGTAAATTCTCCTATGATGGTTAATGTCGGTTAATGTCGTTAAACGAACACATCTCGCACCCTTTACATTTGAATAAATGATCGGGAGGTGATTGCTACTTAAAAAAAAAAAAGGTTTTGTCAGTATTGAATTTGTTGTAGCTATTACACTACTGTCATTTTATTCTTATGAGAAAAACTTAAGATGTTCTTAAGAAAATATTTGAGAACTTCTTAAGAATTTTTCAAGAATTGCACTTACGAACATTCTTACGAACATCTTAGAATTTATCTTAAGAACTTTCTTAACTTCTTTCTTAAGAAGATTTCAGTATTAATTCCACACTATGCTCTCATACTGTGCTAATAGCGAATGTCGAATAATAGCGAATATCTGAATTGCTCACGTTTTAAGCCTCTGTGTGGTGTCTTTCCGTGGAGGTACAGCCTTGGAGGGAATTCTGCTCAGATATGCTCTGTCTGAACTCACAGTCCTCGTTCCTGCCCACTCGGAAACATCCACCACCGTCAGAGACGGCAAACTTTCTGCAGATAAAAGGACATTTCTGATGTCAGAGCTGTCAAGCATTTCAAAGGTCTAACTGAGATTCCTTGTGATTGGTAACTCAAACTGGAGCACGATAACAACAGTAAAACTGTTCACAACTATTCCTTGAGCAGCTACAGAAAGGTCTCATTAAAAAAGACTGAATATCGCAGTTTGATTTTGTATGTTGTATATTTTCTTTTGAGCTAAAAATTCACAACACAGAAACGCAAAGCTCAAAGCGTTAAATTAGACACAAATGTAAGAGATGCCCCCAAGTACATCAATATTTGCTTATACTCATAACCTTATACTGACATTTCGTTCATTCTTACGTATACACCTTTAAAAATGAAACGCCAGGAGAGCCATACAAAAAGGTTTAAATTTTAAAATTTAAAGGGGCAGTTCGTAATTTTAAAAGGCCATCTTCTGCCTGAGAGGCAAACTGCAATTAAATTCAATTGAAAAGCTTTTCCTGCCCCCGAGTTAACCACACCCTCTGTCTATTCCTCCCTCATGAGCTGCCTTTTAATTAATGCAAAACCGAGCAGTTTTTTTCAGCTGTGGGCGGAGTTTATTTCTGGGCCAGAAAAATGTGAACAGAACCTTGAAATGAATAAAGTATTGGCATACATTGCATGTCAATAATGTGACTCAGGGTTTTCTAAATTTAGTTTTGAAACTGTATCATTATTATAATTTTAGAAACAATTTTAAAAAATAACAGACTGGAACTTTAACTCTGGAGTTTATTATAAGACTAAACATTTTTTTAAAGGCTGAATGAGTGCACGTCACCTTCAATGTTAGTACAGTGTTTAGTTGGCACTCTGACTGCACGGCGGTAAATGCCTTTAGCGATGCGCCGCTCAGCCTCCCAGCAGCACGGATGTGGACACAGAGCCCATAAACAGTGAACTTCATCCAGACGCTCAGCACCACCGAGGCTCCCCATGCTGACCAAACTTCAGCACAACCACAGACTTGGACATGACCGTCACTGAAATACCGCAACACAGGGTTACTGCTACATACACAGATGTTGATGTTGGATTAAAAGAAATATTTAGCTACTATATATATATATAGCTGTTTTGTGGTGGTTTCACAACATTAAATGTAACTATAAAGAGATAAAAAGTATGACTTGGTCTTTAATAACTGGAAAATGTCATTTTTAGCAGATGTTATAAGAGGAATAAAACACCCCAGACCATGCTGTATCAGGAAAACAATCAACTTTGGCATGATAACAGTGACTCTGCTTCATTACTCCACCACATCCTTGATTAATTTCCTGTAACAGCATGGCACTGAGTGCTTTAATCCTTATATATGTAATGCATCATGCATATTTGTCGTGGGTGATATGCCAAACATATCATATTGCAATACTTTTGGTACTTTGATGATGATTTTATATTAATGCTTACAAAAAAAACAGAAATCAGTAGAGTTGTCAGTTTTATAAAAGCACTGACAATAATTGTAATAAAAGTTTATGGTGATAAAGTGAAATAAATGGAAATGAATGCATTGCAACTGTTCTTACCTTAACACATGACAGATTGGATAAACACAGTAAAACATACAGATAACTCATTTACACTCATTTTGCTGACTAGTTGTTTAGTTCCAGGGAAAGTTCGGTTGCTTAGCAACCTTGAGCTTGTAATACCAACGCATACAAACTACCAAGCTAGCTGAATAACGCACATTATTGACACATATCCTGTTATATAACAGCAAAGAGCTACATAAAGCTGACAAAGAAAAAGAAAACTAAATTTAAAGCACCATTTGAGGTTTGTGAAGATCTCATGCGCGCGCAGAACACCAGTCAATCCAGCTTCTGTTAAAAGGCGTGTGCGTGTATATTCCTGGCTTTACGGTAATCACACAATAACGCCTCAGAAGACTATCCTGGATTTGTGTTTATATTTCTCAAAAATGACAGTTTGGGAGGTCACCTGTAAAAATATATTTAATTTCTTTTATTTATTTTTTACACATTTTTGAAAAAAAAAAAGCTTATTTTGAAATCAAAGGAATTCGACACTCGCTTCTGATTGGTCAGAAAGTGTTGATTCATTTTGAGATGTTTGTTTAGCTTTAATGGAAGGAGTCTCCAGTGTCAGTGCTTTGTAACACTCAGAGGTGAAGCTGTAACTTGAAGTTTTCCGACATCTTCAGGACTGAGGAGTTTCTCTGCGGTTTCTTTGTGGTTTCTCGGTAACACGACAAGCTGCGATTGTTTTTTTTTTTTTTTTTGTCGTATTAACATCAAGAGAGAGTGAAAAAAAAGAGAGACTGGTGAGAGAAGGACTGTTTATAGCTGCTATAATGTAAGTGACAACAGGAACTAACTTGTTTCATGTACATTAAATGTAACTATAAATGGATAAAAAGTATGATGTGTCGTTCTTTAAATTGTAATTGCTGGTAAATGGCTGTGGTAGAAGAGGAATAAAACACTTGGGAATGTGCAGTTGGAGGAAAACAATCAGCTTCAGGGTGATAACAGTGAGTGCACTTCATCACACCACCCCGTCACTCAGTATTTTACAGTAACACACATTTTCAGGAAGGGCAACACTGTGGACATTTCATTTTGTCTTCGAACTCACACATTAAAACAGTATTAGGACTGAGAAAGTAGAGAAACTAAATCGCTTCAGGTACACAGATGTTTCAGCAGCTTTTGGGTCTGTGCATGATTACACAGGAAAAGCTGTAACCTGAAGTTTTCCGACATCTTCAGGACAGAGGAGTTTACACACCTCTTTGCGGTTTCTGTGTAATGTGTCAAGATGCGTTGTTGTTGTTGTTGTTGTTGTTGTTGTTGTTCTTCTTCTTCTTCTTCTTCTTCTTCTCTCATTAACATAGAGAGAGTGACAAAGAGAGGCTGGTGAGGGGGAACGACTGTTTGTAGCTGCTATAACGTGACTATAAATGGATAAAAAAAAAGTATAACATGTTGTTCATTAATAAACATGGGAAAGTGCTGTAGTAAAAGAGGAATAAAACATCACACTGTCGTTGATTATTTTCCTTTAACTTCATAACAGAGTGTTTTCTTTCTTATGTACTGATTTTGCTTGGAAATTGATATTTAAAGAAAAGCCATATGAGAGTTCTTTAACATTAACATTAATAAATGATTTATTGTTGTCAAAGTATGGCAAATTTTAGAATTTGACACCTTTATACATTATTTTGCAGCGTCAGGCTGTAAACATGGACACATACTGTAGTATGAGCAGTTCCTACAGTAAAACCAGGAATATAGGCGCACACAAATCTGTGTGGCTTGGCATCAGGTGGAAGGTCAGCTGATCAGTGGAAACCGGAAGCTGAGGGGAAGTTTAGCTCTGATGGTTCTTCTCCGGTGTTGCTTCTGATCACGTTATTTAGCGGTTTTAATAGAGTGTTTTCTGATTAAATGTGTATATTACGGTTCTGTGGGTGTTTGCAGCACTGAGACGGAGACATGTTCACTGCTGACGATGAAGACGGAGATTTCATGTCTCCTACAGGAGGGTGAGGGATTTATTCATGCACCAAAACAAAGCTAACTAATGTTAGATGATGCAGACAGACAAGTCTAGCTAGAGAATTGTGTTTTTATTCAGGATATTCTGTGTTTTGTTAGCAAGTTCATAATGCAAGCTAGCTAGCAAGCTATGCAGCAAAGTGGGATGAATTGAATAAAAGTTAGTTCCTGATGTTTATTTCCGGTTAACCTGTGTCATGTCAGGGGTATTTGTTTGTGTGTGTGTGTGTGTGTGTGTGTGTGTGTGTGTGTGTAACTTGATTTATTTCCGGATTTTATCAATCCTTTCCCCTTCTTTTCATGTTAATAATGTGTGTTAATGGTACACATGACTGGTCACGTGACCTTAGGATTTTCCCCCCCATCACTTGTGAAATGCCTTTGAGTTTTTCTGTGCTGCTGTTTAAAGCCTGTGTCCTAATTCACATCCTTCATCCCTAGATAAATAGTCTACCTAGGTAGTGCTCAAGAAAAAAAAAAAGGACAGTGTGCCAGAGTCTAAATTTGAGGATCATAGCTGAATCATTTCTGAGGTCAGTCCCAAAGTTTATAACCACAGCGCTGTTGAATTCTGGCTTCTGATTGGTCAGAAGAAGGTGATTAGTTTTCTATACCAGCAGCTCTGACAGTAGTGCAGCTGCACATCAAGACGTTATCGTGTGGGTAGTAACATCTCACAAAAATGTGTCATTATTAAGCATTAACATTATTTATTTATTTATTTATTTATTTATTGGAAGTATGGACACATTTATGTCCAGCGCTTTGTAACAGTCAGTAGGTTTGTTTACACGCTCACAGTTTACGCTTTGCGGTTTCTCAGTAACATGATAAGCTGTGTTTTTTTTGTCTTATTAACGTCAAGAAAGAAAAATAAGAGAGGCTGGTGATGGAACGGCTGTTTATAGCTGCTATAATGTGAGTGTTAACAGGGAGTCACTTGTTACGAACCTCTGTTATGAAATGTAACTCTAAACAGATAAAAAGTATGATTTGTTGCTCTTGAATTAATTCGATTGTAATCTTTGGCATGTTGCTGTGGTGTGAGAGGAATAAAACACTTGTGGACATGCTGTTATAGGAAAATCATCATCTTCAGAGTGGTAACAGATTAATTTCCTATAACAGCGTGACACGGTGTGTTTTATTCTTTGCTTAAAACATCGTAGGTGCTTCCTGGATTATATTGTAAACTGTAGAAACGAACAGCCTACAGTGTGAGTGTGTGTTGCTCTAGAGGTGTAATGTAGCTAACATGTAATGGGTGTTTATAACCACCGGTTTATCGTTACGCAAACTACGTGACTAAATCAGTACGATGCTAAGACATGTAAAGACCGCAAACATTTCTTAGCTGATGGACTTCCATCCATCCTTTGGTGTTAGAGGAACGTTGTGTATTTCATTTTCACTTCCACCTTCTGCGATATCAGTATCAGAAAGATCAATGTCAGGATAATTAATAAATGATGTATTGTCCAAACCTGCATCCTGGAGCAATACAGTCTCTTTCAGCAGTAAGAAATAAGACGTACCTACGTGTAAAATAAATAGATGTTACTGAAACGTGGTTGGCTCTCCTTTTTAATTCGAGGTTGTAGAAATAATAAAGCAGATGTAGAAATCGGGTAAAACCCACGACGGCTCAGCGCTGTTTAATAAAACATGAGTAATATGATTTGGAGCTCAGCTGGGTTTCTGTGTGTGGGGTGTGTTAATGCCACTCACATGCTCGCGGTTACAGACGCCAACTTTAATCCAGGGAAAAAAACATGACGGACTCCAGACTTAAGGGTCTCCGAGTGGCCGAGACGGAAACCTGCGCTGGAGCTTTGACTGAGTTCAGGTGGATCCTCGGATCCACTGGATGGAGGGCAGGGAGAGAGCTGGGGTTATTTATCTAGCAGAAGTGAATAGTGGGAGAATAAAGTGGATGAAGGCAGTGAGGGATGCTGACTACAAGGGTGTGTGTGTGTGTGTGTGTGTGTGTGTGTGTGTGTATTATGAAACGTCTGTATAATGTTCATATCTATAGAGTGGATGTGGCGTGACCACATGTGAGCTATTTGAGTTATTAATTATTTATAACTCAAATAATTATTTAAATAAATAATTCAAATAACTAATATTTACAAAGTTGCTAAAAAATCTATCTAAATAAATAAATTAAAATAAATAACTCAAATAACTAATAATTATGCTAACCAAATTATAATTATTTATTAACCTTAATAATTTATATGAATGAGATTTGTTTATTTATTTATTTATTTATTTATTTAATGCCTATATGCGTATTTGGTTATTTATTTATTTTGTGTTATGTATTTGTGAGTTTAGCAAAATATTAGCTAATTCTCTTATCAGTTTGTAATAATCTGGTTAAAATTATAATTTAATTATAAACTGACCGTATAATTAGCCGTCTGTTTGTTGGCTTGTTTATTGAATGCTCTGAATTTAATTTTGTTTTGATTAAACTTTTGAAAGATTAATGCGTCTTTATTATTATTAAATGGTTCGTAAGAAAAAATACAGATTTCTAATGGACATTGTGGGGAAAAAAAGATTTGCAAAACAATATTTTACTTTAATAATTGTAATAAATAATCACAAAGATTATTTATTACAATTATTAAACACTAATAAAATCTGATTTGTGAAGCAGAGGGACAGGTTTTAATGATTGCTACATTTAGGGGGCCAAGCACTTAATGCTTGTTTTCTTGTAATTGTCAAAAAAAAAAAAAAAAAACACTGGCATGATGGCACGATCGTCATGGACGTTTTAATAATTAAGTGTTAAATGTTCTCTCTCTCTCTCTCTCTCTCTCTCTCTCTCTCTCTCTCACTCACAGGGCAAAATTAGCTTCTCTGTTCAGCTTGGACCAGACGGCCAACCAGGCCAATGAGTCGTTCCAGTACACGGCCCCCAAACAGCCTCGTAAGAGCTCAGGTAGGCTCTCGGGTGGAGGCTCTGAGGACCTGGAGGCTGGCAGTTTACTTCAAACTGCGAAATATTTAAAGGGGGAAAAAAACTTCTGTCGAACAACAGCAAAAAACAGTGTTGCTCTGCAGTATTACGAGGTGAAGCATGGCTTTGAGAGAGGGCTGTGAGCTGAGCAGTCATCGGATTTGCCACGGATTACTTTTGAACTGCTGGCAAAGGAAGGAATACCGCTTTATGAAAGCGTATTGCATTAAACATTACAACAGACATGCTGTTAGATTTTAAAAAGCAGTGTGTAGGTATAGGTTTAGGGCTGTGATTGGACAGGGAATGCATTTCAGTGTGGCACGACTGCGACGCTTGATGAAGTAAAATCTAATGCAACATTTTCACTTCTGACATGAAGTCAGTTTAATTCTTTAAATAAAAGCAATCGCCGGCTGATTATACAGATCAGGCGAAATAAGAGCAATGCAGTGAAGGTTTTGCTTTTCAGTATAGTATGTTTTCTGCATGTGTGTTCTATTTCACGTTTTTTTTTTTTAGCAGGCATAGCAACCCTATCAAAGTGAACAAATGAATAAAAAATAGTGAAAAGAGGAACAAATGCGGCAGAGAGAAATGTCAGTTGTAGTGTTGGTTTAGTTTACAAAACAAAGTACTGATAAGAGATGGAGAAGGAGGTGGAATATTTTTTTTTTTTCCTCTACCAACATGTTCGTGCTGCTGCTTCAACAAACATTGCAAAAAAAATGGCCACTGAGCAACCATGTGACAGTCAGAGCAGTCAAAGACAGGAGGAAGTCTCTGAACAAAAGACACAGTGGTTAGTTTCGGCTGTTTTGGTTTGAATTGTGGCTCTTTTCAGTGAGTCAGATGATTTGGCTCACCAATAAGAGTTGACTCTTTTGACTCCTAAATGCATCACTTGCATTTTTTCTAAACCGCCTGAAATTTCTTGTGATTGTTTCATGAACGATTGCTCGATCTTTTTATAAACAGAATAACATTACTCTGCCTTGCGTTTTATCAAATATGCAGACGGACCCAGCGAGTCAAACACACGTCTCAGGTTTCAGCGGGAGCATTTTGATTAAATTACACTGCAAGAGAAACGCCGTTGCATACACGTAGAATAAAACGAAAAAAATGTCTCATAGAGACGAGTCATCTCACATCGAATGTTCAACTAAAAGTGTCGATTCGAAGAGTTGACTCGTTTGAGAGCGACACATCACTAGTACAAGACGCTCAAAATGCTGAATGTGTAGCGATGTCTTTCTTTTTAAAGCAGAAGCTTGATATTCGTTCAGATCTGTTGTGAATGTTGTACAGGTCCACCTGCTCAGAAAGCCGCTCCTCCTCCCGGATCACCTGCTGTGCTCTTCGCCACGGCCGTTCACGCCTACAGATAGTGAGTGTTGTGTTTCATCATCATCATCATCAGCAGTGCAGTGTTGACGTGGTGTGCTTTCTGTATTGGTTCCTGAAGATAGTTTGGATGTTTTCACATTGAACTTTCTCAGTTTCCATTTTTTTTTAATTTCCTTTTTGTGTAAAATCCTGCTTCTTTAAGACTCTGCTTAAACATCTTAAATGTTGCATATGATCCAGTTTTATGCTGTTAATACCTATTTCTTTTTATCTTTGAGCAATATCTACAGTATGTTGTACAACTTGTAAACAGAGAGCCATGTTTTAACAGTTTAGGAAACTGTTATAATAACAGAAATAAATAAATTGAATTGAATTGAAACCTTCTGCTTTTGCAGATTTAGCACATCATTTTTTTTTTTAAATCATACGACAGTTGCATGAATCAGAAAAAGAATAGTTTGTGCAGACGGTTGGTGTAAATCCTGATGTTTGTCTTCACAGTGTTAATGGACAGTATGTGAAGCAAGGCAAGCTGGGAGCTGCAGTGTTAGGAAAGCACACGAACAAGGAGGTGGGTGTAGACATCATTTCACACTTACGTTTAGTCTCAATAATCGTGAGATTATTATTATTATTATTGTGTAATTAATGGATTAATGAGCTGATTAAGATCCATGTCTTTGCGCATATCTGTATGTGTGCGTTTGTGATGATTAGCATTATTTTTTTTTATATCACTTATACTACTATACTTATTGCAAACACAAACATTTACACACACTCCAGACCAGATACATGTTTCGTCATACATATACAGCAGTCTAATGAAACTGATACAAGGATTCTGTCCTGATTCTGATAAGGAATTATGTTACGATCAGATTTGACTGTGTAGATTGTCACTGATTTTCCTAAAGGATGAGACTGTAATTAATATTCGTCCCTCTTTCTGTGTCTGTTTCTTTTCCAGTATAAGCTGCTGCTGTACGCCAGCCAGCAGAAACCAGTGACGGCGGCCAGGATTCACTCAGCCTTCTCCTTCACTGTGGGTTTTCTCTTCCCGTGTGATAGTTTTAAATCTCGCCAAAGTGTTCCTGTCTTCTTATCCACTCTTGTTGCTGTCTCTGTTTCCTGTCTCAGGTTCAGCCCAGTAACTACTGCACCTTTTATGATGATCAGAGGCAGAACTGGTCTCTCATGTTCGAGTCGGAGAAAGCAGCCACAGATTTCTGCAAAGAGGTACGCTAGAGTGTCAGCTTTGAGAAAAAAAAATGCGATATGCTCGATCCTGGGGGAAAAAAAACAGAAAAAAAATACTTTGTTTTGTTTATAAGCCTCTGTTGGTGTCATCTAGTTTAGTTTTTGTCCTATTAGCACAGCAATGGCACAGCAATATAGCAGTCAGTATTATGGGATGGCAAACTATCCCATTTTTTTTAACAAGTAATAAAAGTCTCTCGCCCAAAATAGTTTCGTAAATATTTCCCGGCCTCGTGCCCAGTGTTCCTGGAATAGGCTCCGGATTCATCACCACCCTGACCAGGATGAAGTGCTTACTGAAAGTGAGCGAGACTGAGAAATATTTAAACACACTGTAAATGTGTGGCTGGACACCATAACATCATGTGGGGTGGCCATCTTGGACAACTGGGAAGACTTCTTTCCTTAGACTGGTTTGATATTCTTCCGCCCCATCCTAAGCTCCGCCTCCTAACGTTTATAGAAGCTGGAAGTAAAGCAGATGATAGTATAGTGCCGCTTTGAATTTAAATATTAAATACAGACTTTTCATGATGAACATTTGAGAATATGTTTAGGGATTTTTGGATGAGATTATTCCAATAACTAAAGCAGCAAAGATCAGACACCAAACATGTCTTGGCTGATCAGCTACGTTTAAGTTGAAGAGGATGGGGAGTAGTGTAAATGAGACATTATCACCTA
This sequence comes from Pangasianodon gigas, assembly GCA_022758105.1. Classification (NCBI taxonomy): domain Eukaryota; kingdom Metazoa; phylum Chordata; class Actinopteri; order Siluriformes; family Pangasiidae; genus Pangasianodon; species Pangasianodon gigas. The sequence goes on from CM040461.1 coordinate 27,462,804, forward strand.
ATTATTCCTGTAATGTCCTTGATGTTCTGTGTGTATTATTTCAGGTGTGTCTGGCTAAAGCGAACGGCGCTTCTCCTCTGGACATGCTGGTGATTCAGGACCTGGTCCTCGGGGAGGGTCAGGGTGTAGAGAACGGAGACTCTCTGGAGGTAGCCTACAGCGGCTGGCTGCTGCAGAACCACACCATCGGCCAGGTGGGAACCCAAAGTTCTGTCCTGATTACTGATCACATATTGCTAACTTGCCGTAATTTTCTTTTATTAGCAAAATTTGCATAAAGTACTCCTTTTAAGGCTTAAAGTACCTCTAAACAAGTATTTTATATTAATTATGGCATAGACGTTATTGCATAGGAACATTTATGTATTTTTACCCTAATTAAAATCAACAGGTTCTATGAATATGCATTAATATGCAAATTTGGAAACGCCCCCCATATCCTCCTTCCATCCCAAAAAGCCCTGAATATCACTGAAATTAATGAACCGTGCTAATTTTAGCTATCAGAGCACACAGGTTCTATAGCTAAACGTTTACAGTCCCATGTCATCCTTTAATCTCGAATGTGATTGGTTAAGAGGCCAAACTTGCCAAAATATAGGGTTACCATGACAGCCCTGATTTAGTTTGTCGCTAACATTATCCAAGTCAGCTAGCTAGCTTAGCACACAGGTTCTATTTACGGTCCCACATCATACTCTAATCTCAGATGTGATCGATTTAAAGGTGCGGAGATTATTTATATAATAACGTAATGTAATGTAAAACACACTTAGCCGGCTAGTTAGAGTAACTGCTTGTGAGAATGTAGTGTTACCATAACAACCATTATTTAGTGTGTCGCTAACATTGTCCGAGTCAGCTAGCAAGCTTAGGAATCATGGATATCGGATTATCATCTTTGAATAATTTGTGTATCAGACATGATTGGTCCAAATTTTGTGACATCACACTTGAGCGGTAATGTTTTTGTTTCTTTGTTTCTGTTGTTTTTTTTCTGACTTTACATTTTGTGTCTCCAGATGTTTGACTCTAATCTAAATAAGGACAAGCTTCTGAGAATGAAGCTCGGTGCTGGAAAAGTCATTAAGGTGAGTATGAACCAGAGCTGCCCTTCGTTTGGGTAATTAAGGTGTTGGCTGTATGTTAATTAATAATTCTCTCTCTCTCTCTCTGTGTCTGTGTCAGGGCTGGGAGGAGGGCATGCTGAACATGCGTAAAGGAGGACGCCGTCTCCTTGTGATTCCCCCGGCTCTGGCGTACGGATCGCAGGGCGTCCCGGGCCGAGTCCCTGCAGACAGCACTTTGGTGTTCGAGGCAGAAATTCGTAGGGTGAGAGAAGATAAAACTCTTTCAGTTCCTCAGTGGATGTATTCTTAATCAGGAAGGAATTTTAACACCACTGCATGCGTGTGTGATTTGTGCAGGTGAAGTTTGCTAAAGAAGCCGGCTCTGAGAGGACGGCCGTGAGCTCCAGGGACACCGCTGTCCCCTCTCCTGTCCCCAGTGTGGAGAGCCTGGGGCCGGATCTCACCTCAGCAGCCAGCAGATCAGGGTACGAGCAGCTCGGGGCTACAGGGGTTAAGGTGCTCACTAGCAGAGTGGAGCGAGGAGCAAGTGGTTCACTTCACATATAAGATACTGTGACTGTATAATAATTATTGTTTGTTGAATTCTGTTTTCTTTACATGTATTCTTCTGATTTTGATGTTTTTTTTCTTTCAGTGAACCACCACTAAGAGCTAAATCCAACTCACTGAGTGAGCAACTAGCAGTGAGTAGCCTTCTCCTTTTCTTTCACTAATTTACTTCTCTTAAAAAACACTTTCTCCTAAAATTTTGATGCTGGTATTAATGCTAGAAAGCTTATAGAGACCAGGTCCAGTTAAGCTTTCATTAGCTTACATGCAGCCTAAGAATCTGTTTGATAGCTAAATCAGAATAAAAACTAGTATAGAGTAAATTTACTGAGATCAATCCGAATTAAATTTCTGATTAAATGTTTGATTGGTTGATCTGATTCAATTCTAAAATAAAAAAAAAAATCACCATGTAAACTTTTGAGCTCATTTGAATCTTTGATTCTTTGCAAATTCTGAATATCTGAATCCTTTCACCATCTGAATTTCTGAAAGCTTTCATAATTTGAATCTTCGAATCATTTCTCAATTCAGAATGTGAATCTTTGAACCAATTCACAATTTAAGTCTCAAATCCTTTAACAGTCTGAATTTTTGAATCCTTTCACAATCTGTATCTCTGAACTCTTTCACAATCTGAATCCTTTCCTAATTTGAATCTCTTTTACAGTCTGAATATTTGAATCCTTTCACAATCTTAACATTTGAATCCTGAAATCTTTCATAACTGAAATCTTTGAGCCATTTCACAATCTGAATCACTGAAGCCCTTCACAATTGACACTACGAATCTTTGAACATTTTCACAATTTCAATCTGAGTAAATTTTACAATCTGAATCTCTGAATCCTTTCCAAATCTGAGTCTTTAAGTCTTTGCACAATCTAAATTTTTTTTAACCATTTCAAAATTTGAATCCTTTCACAGTTTGATTCTTTGAATCTGAATACATTTGCATAGACGGGTGTGGGATGAGCATCAAAATTTCAAAACAGACCTTTAAAGAGTGTCGTTTTTTGTTTGTGATGTTTATAACAGGTTATTAGGTGTGTTTTATTACCAAAGACGGACATGTTTTTGTTTTCTCAGAATCCGGATGCAACCAAAGCCAAGCTCATCTCCCGCATGGCCAAGATGGGTCAGCCCATGCTGCCCTTCCTCGCCGGCCCAGCATCATCGTCCTCGCAAGCCGAGTCCAGCGACTCTGAACTGGAGGTATGAAAGATTATTCAAAAAAAAAGAAAACCTACTAATTGGATGAACTTATGATTATTTCATTATTTTCCCATAACAGTGTGTCCCAAAGTGTTATATTTGTTCCTTCCATAAGCTACGTTATAAACTCTAATGCCACTGTCATGTGTGTGTGTGTCTCATAGGACCCGAGTGTGTCCCGATTGAAAGAGCGTCCTCCTGCACCCTCCCCTCAGCCAGTCCACCTCACGTCTGGTCTTTCAGCCTCACTACAGGGTGAACACACACCTCTCACACCTCTCACACCTCTCACACCTCACACACCACACACACTTCCTCATTTTCCTCCTTTCAAATGATCACGCCCAGACAGTCTTCAATAACGCTGCCCTTGCTGTGTAGTGAGATGTTAGATAAACCATGTGACATCATATCCTCTCCCTTCTCCAGCAACAGCCTTGATGCCTGTTTCCATGGCAACAGCCAACCCCCAGCCTGTGATGCCCATGGCAGGTCATGGCTTCCAGGTGAGCAGTGCATTAGATTATACACAACTTATTTTTTTACCTCCTAAACAAATATTTCTGATGCTGTGTAACCACAACTGCGTCTTAAAGTACCGAAGCATCCTGATATGTAAGAAATAAAACACATGGTGCTGTGCTATTAAAGGAAAATAATCAACAATGATGCAGTGTGATGAAGGGTGTTACTGTCACCACCCTGAAGTCTGTAATTTCAGAGCATTTTGCCAACGGATACATTTTTCTGCTTATTAAAGGATGACGTCATACTTTTTTTTATCCATTTATAGTTACGTTTAACGTCGTGGAAGATAGTTCCTGGTATCACTTACGTTATAGCAGCTATAAACGGTTGTTTCCTCACCAGCTTCTCTATGTTAGAGACAACAGACTTTCCTGTGTTGGAAAACTTTAAGTTACAGCTTTAGCTCTGAATTTTACAAAGCGCTGACAGTGGAGACTCCTTCCATAATAGTGTTGTGTTTAGGAATTAAGCTGTGTGTGTATATGTGTATGTATTTGTGTTTTTTGTTTTTTTTTTTTTCCTCTAGCCGTACTCTTTCACTCAGTCCACTACGGCTCCCTCTCACTTACAACCGGTGGGACAGATTTACCCTTCACAGACCGTGCCTTACCAAGGTAACACACACACACACACATTATTAACTATACACAGTGCTTAAACTGTGCATCTCCTGCAAACAAACTGCTGTCTAACGTGAAATAACCATCAGCGCTGTGCTCATTAAACTCACTGTAATCGATATTGAGGATTGTCAAGTTCTCTTTCCAGTGATCATTACAGAGGCATTTTTTCCCCAGAACATCTATTTGTGACAGCAAGTTAATACTTTGTCACACTGACTGTTTTTTTGCCCTCCAGGAAGTGGTGATGTCACATCCTTCTTGATGACGGAAGCCCGGCAGCACAACACCGAGATCCGATTGGCCGTCAGCAAAGTGGGAGATAAAGTGGACCAATTAGCTGCCAAGGTTAGAGATTTTGTAACAAACACCCTGCTGTCCTGATACGTTCATAAATCACCAGGCTAAACACTGAGACATGATCAACTCACAGGATTGACTTCTTCTCAGATTTTCTTTATGGATTGAATAAAAAAATTGCTTTATGTGACGGTTCCATATAAATAATGTCATTAGACAACAGAAGAAAGACACAGAAGCATGTTCTTCCTCATTAAAGTATTCACAGGGAATTTACAATGAATATGCAAATTAGAAATAAGCCCCAACCCCTCCCCCTTCTCATGCTTACCTGGTGTCTGCTGGTCCGTATTTGCATATCGTAATATGATTGGCTGTTCTATTTTATACTGCAGTAACACTCCGGTCACATGTTCAGTATTTTTTAGCCCTCTTTGTTTCTTAAAACGAAAGCAATAACAGTGTAATCATGACATTTTTCAATTTCCCAAAAAAACTTGATCATAAAATTTAAAAAAAAATGTTTGTTTAGATTTATTTATGGAATTTAATTGACACCTCGTCTCGTCCTATCAGGTCGAGGAGCTGCACAAGCAGGGCGGGCTCTCTCTGGGCTTGTCCAATGTCTCCATGGATACGGCGATGATCATGCACACCATCCAACGCATCATCCAGGTAACATTCGCCATGTCATATCCTTCCTCCGTCAACAGAGTCCAACGGTGAGAGGAATTCTGACCAGTGTGTGTGTTTTTTTTCTTTTTAGGAAAACGAGTGCCTGAAGAAAGAGGTGTTTGAGAAAAGCTCGCGCATCGAAGAGCAGAACCGCAAGATCGGAGAACTCATCAACCAGAACCAGAGGTTAAAGATTCTCTTTCTTTCTTGGTTCTTTTGGATCTTGATATTTTGACTTAGTATTGTTATTTTTCGAATCTCATTAATCTCATTATTTCATCATAGTGTGTCATTATTTTCAACTTGATATAATCGTTATTTTTGATGTAACATCTCGTTATTTCTACATAGCATGTTGTTATTTTTGACTTAATATTGTAGTATTTTGACTTGATAATATCACATCATTTTGACATTTCTTTATTTTGTCTAGAATACTGTGAATTTACGACTCTTGATGTGTGTGTGTGTGGGGGGTGTGTGTGTAGGTGCATGGAGCAGAGTAATATGCTTATGGAGCAGCGGAATGACTCTCTGAAGAACTCGAGTGAGCAGAACCAGGCACGAATACTGCAGGCAGAACAGGAAAAGGTGCAAATACAAACACAACCACAACCACGCTACACACTGAACGCTTGAACTCTCTATATACACTTTTTTTCTGCTTGTATGACATCACTGAACTGTTTAACTGTTTAATACGGGAAGCTAAAATGCAATCAGATCGATTAATCTGGTCTGATCTGAACTGATTGGCTGAGGGGCAGTTTGGTGGTAGTGACTACTTTCTTTTCCCAGCATGCACTGCCACAGGACGTGGGCAGGAACCAGGTGAGCTTCCTCATCCCTGCTGCCTTCCTCTTCATCTGTCTCATTTTTGCTTTTTTTTTTTTTAAATCATTTCATCCACTTCATAACTGTTTGTTTTTTTTCTGTCCATCAGCTGCGAGTTCTGTTCAGCCGACACACAGCTGTCCATCACCGCATCTTTAGTTTAGTCTCATATTCATTGTGTTTTCTCTTTCTCCTGCTCTGGTGTGCAGGTGCTGATGTTAAAGCGTAAGGTGTGTGTGTGTGTTTGCAGGCGAGGTTGACGGACGAGCTGGCCAGCGCTACAGCGCGGGTGTCGGAGCTGCAGTTGGAGCTGACTGCACAGCGTCAGAAAGCAGCGGCGCTGCAGTCGAGCCTGAACGCCGCCCTGCAGGAGGGACAGCAACACGGCGCACAGCTCACGGCTACGGAGAACCAGCTGCAGGGTGAGGAACCTTCTACCTCCTGCTGATAATTCACTCAGATCATTCAACAGAGTGTTAGGAGCAGGATTACACATGATGTTGAGAGCATAAACTAGCTGTTAGAATTGTGTGTGTGTGTGTGTATATATATATATGTGTGTGTTTCAGAGATGAAGGAGTTGGCAGAGCGGGCGCAGGCGCAGTACAGAGCTGAGAAGCAGAAGCGGAAGGAGGTGGAGCTGAAGCTGAGTAACCTGGACGAGGAGCTGCAGGACCTGAAGAGCGAGAAAGAGAGTCTGGAGCGAGTGAGGGTGTCTTCAAATACGCTTACATGTGCCATATATTTCCACACGAATGTTCTGATTGTGTGTGTGTGTGTGTGTGTGTGTGTGTGTGTTAGACTCTGTCGGACAGGAAGAAGAAGTGGCAGGCGGAGAGGCAGCGCTGTGATGAGGAGTTGGAGGAGGTGAGGAAGGCCAGTCAGATGGAGATGGACCAACTCCGGAGTCAACTGCGTAAAGCCCGGACCAACACAGACCAGGCAGCTGCTGAGCAGGTACTCTGTGTGTGTGTGTGTGTGTGTGTGTGTGTGTGTGTGTGTGAGATGTCTCCTCCGAGTCAGTCTGAGATTCACACATGCAGGATCCCTTTTCCTGAATAGGCATCTGCCTTTTTATAATAGTGGAGGATGTGGGTGTGGCTCTAATTTGCATGATCATGCATATTCGTAGCTTCTTGCATTTTTAATAAGGGGATGTAGTTTTTTATTTAAATATTTTATTAAAGACAGTCATACATTTACAAAGGTGTTGTGGCATCAGGAGAACGATCTATTATCCGTATGTGTGTGTGTGTGTGTGTGTGTGTGTGTGTGTG
>CM040461.1:27483319-27495819 GCA_022758105.1 Pangasianodon gigas
GGTGAGTGTGATCAGATATTAGGGTTTGATAAGCAGAAGGAGAAGGTGAGTGTGATCAGATGTGAGGGTTTGATAAGCAGAAGAAGGTGAGTGTGATCAGATATTAGGGTTTGATTAGCAGAAGGGGGTGAGTGTGATTAGATATTAGGGTTTGATTAGCAGAAGGAGGTGAGTGTGATCAGATATTAGGGTTTGATTACAGAAGGGGGTGAGTGTGATCTGGTCAGGAGTGTGTGCTGTGTGCCACTACACTTCTTTCTGGACTGATAGACGAGTCTCTTACTGTTGCCTGATTTGCTCAGAGAGCCTGGTTTGAGTGAACGGTCAAACATAGGAGGAGGAGCTGGTGTGGCCGGTGCCGGTGCTGTGCTGTGATTGGTGGAGGGGTACGCCGGGCTCTGGGGTGGCGTAGGGGATGATGGGTAAGGTGGGGGCGGGCCCTGGATGCCAGGGATGAGCGGGGCGTGGTGGGGAGGGGAGACGGGAGCGCTGAACTCCTGCAGGACGCGCTGGCGCTCACGCTCCAGCTCCTGGCGCCGGATCATCTCCTCAAACACGCTGAACTGCTGCTGCTCCTCCTGCCTCCTCTGCAGCTCTGCCACACGCCTCCTCTCCGCCTCCAGCTCCTTCTGCCTCGCCAACTCACGCTGCACTGCTGCCTCCTCCTCGCGCTAACACACACACACATAACGGGATTATAATGCAGTTTACACACAGAGTAGAACAGTACAATTCAACTGTGCAACAACAGCACACCAATAATTTAGATAAAGAAAGAAAGAAATAAAGAACGTACTTAAGGAAGGAAGGACAAAATGGTAGAAGAACGGAAGAAAAACCTTACGGAAAGAAGGAAGGAAGGAACTGAAAATGAAAAAACTTCAGGAAGGAAGGGAAAAAGGAAGGAAAAAAGGATGGCTGGATGAAGGAAAGAGAGGAAGGGAAAAGAAAGAGATGAAGAAAGAAAGATAGAAAGAGAAAGAAAAAAGAAAGAATGAAAGAGTGTTTCAGGTGTGACTCACTTTTTTAGTGAGATACTCTGCGTACTCTTTCTCATATCTCTTCAGCAGACATTTCTTCAGCTCCTCAGCCTGAGGAAACGCCACCTCCTTCAGCTTCTGTGTGGGGAAACACGCACACACACACACACGCACACACACCACGACTCGTCATCAGGTGTAAAAAGCTCGTATCTTTATCCATGCGGTAAGATGAGACTGAAAGACGAATAAGAATAAGATGTTACCTTCAGAGTGTCCTTCTTCTCAGGGATGTTGGATAACTTGTACTCGGGATGTTTGGGGAGCTTCTCAATGAAAAGCCTGGAAGATTACATCACAGAGAGAGAGAGAGAGAGAGAGAGGAGTTTGGGTTTTTTGGGTTCAACAATTCATCAAATCAGCATTTATAATAACAGTTTAAATGATGGACGGAAGAAAGAAAGGAAAGAAAAAACGATGGACGCAAGAAATGATAAAATGAAGGAAAGAAAGAAAGGAAGGACAAAAAAGGAAGGAAGGAAGTATTGCAGAGAAAAGAAAAAGTATCGCAAGAAAGAAAGAAAGAAAGAACATTTTTCCAACAAGATTGTTCCAACTATTTTATTTTTTTTTAAAAATCTAAACCTGTTGCACTACGATTAATAAATTCAGCAGTGCTTTATGATGATAGTGTGAAAATGACAGATGACAGATGAGAGGAGCACGTCAGAGTGAGTTCTTACGTGATGTATTTGTTGTAGAGGACGAAGGCGTGCTCCAGGTTGGCCTCCTCGGCGTAGACGTGCGCCATGCGGATCATCTCCATGCCTGAGCGAAAGTATCGGCGCGCCGGCACGGCCTCGTTCACCTCCACCGCGCTGCCCTTCTTGGTGAGAGCACGCACTCGCTCCTCCGGGCTTAAACTCACGTCAGCGTGATCCAACATGGCCGACACTCAGCACCTCAACTTCAGCTGCAGGAACGAACATACACACACACACACACACACACCCTGAGTAAGCACGCATGTATCCACATTACACAAATATTACACAGTCACACCGGACATCATGAAAACATTGCAGAAGGTGTGTGAATATCATCCAATCCACACCAAATGGCATTTTATCAAACTTAAACAGCTTTTTTAATTTAAGATCTAAATCTAACAATACATATTGTCCATCGATAATGTTTTCAGCCATCATGATACAATATTTGTCATATCACACACCCCTACGTGTATATAAAGAAGTGTACAGAAGTGTATAGAAAGTGGACATAAATTCATTTTCACTTAAATTCAAATTCACTTGAATCCACAAACACAGAAGAGAAACTAATAACCACAGGTTCATCTTTTCCTGGCTTGCATTACAATATTACAATGAAGGAAGTTATAACGAAAGCTAAAAGCAATACAGTTAATACGTTTTAATTAATTAATAAATCTTACAGCAGCCTGAATATTTTCTATCTATTACTTATTATTTTAATTACTGTCATCCTCTTTATTATTCTAATTATTCTTATTCTCATTATCTACTAATTATTCTCATTATTCTCACCGGACAGAGAAAGTAGAAGGACACACACACACACACACACACACAAAATGCTGCTTTAAATGAATGTTAGCGAAACTAGGGACGACTAGAAGACGTGTTTGTATACAAAAGGGAACGTTATCACACCATATCACAGCGGAATGACATCAGAGGCAGGGCAGCAGTCCAGCACGTGAACATGACACTGAATGTGGGCTGTTGTTAAGCATCAGGGCCGTTTCGCCAAAACACGTTCCAGGAAGTCGGCAAAAGAAAATGTGACTCACACTGTGTCTCTGTGTGTGTGTGTGTGTGTGTGTGTGTGTGTGTCCATCCTGTAAGGCATCGTCATCAAAATACACACACCACAATGGACAGATTGGAAAGACACACTCTCACAGATCACACTTTTTCACTCCGTGTTGTGCTGTTATAAGAAAATAATCAATGATGGTGTCGTGTGATGAAGCGGAGTCACTGTTACTGCGCCAAAGTCGATTATTTTCCTACAAGAGCACGTCATGAAGTGTCCTTTTTCTCTTAAAGCCCAGCAATTTACATTTATTTATTAATTTATTTATTAAAGAACGTCACGTCATACTTTTTATTCATTTAATGTTTAATGTTTAATGGATTATTAAAGCCAGTGAAACAAGCTTTCATGTTACCAAGAAACTACAAACCTTCGCTGTCCTGATGATGTCAGAAAACTGTTACAAAGCACTGACACTGGAGACTCCTTCCACATCACCTTTACACAAAACCTCACCATATCATTTGTTAAATAAAACAATAACACAAGTGCATTCATATAAACCTGTGATTTGTAGCTCCATTACAGTCAGAGCTGCTGTTACAGAAAACTAATCAACACCTTCTGACCAATCAGAATCCAGAATTCAACAGTGAAAAATGTTATTTATTATTGTAAGCTGTTATTATTCTAAGTTTAATCAACATAAAGGACAGAAAAAGAGAGAAACTGAGAAACGACTAATATACATTTCTAACCATATTATGCAAGAACTTCAAGAAGACTGCAAAACAAAATCATTTATTAAAAAAATAGAGAGCATATCTACTTTAGAAGCATTATAGCTGGCTGCATCCCAAATACCCACTTAAAGCCAATGGATGTGCACTACATAGGGTACAATATAAGGGCTTTTACTGCCTATGTAGTGCACTTCAAGAAGCCATTTGGGATTGATCTAATTCCAGTGTTAGCTACCCTTTTAGGCAAATATAATTGATACCAGTGATGCTATGACTTGGCTAGTTTTTCTGAACAATCTCAAATCACTCGCCTCTAACGATACAAATAATTAAAATCAAAATAAAAATGAAATAAACGCGTCTAAAATAATAACCAGCATTCGTTTTAATGCTAGCCAGCTAGCAGGCTTTAAGCTAGCTAGAGCTGAAGCTTACTTGCTAAGAAAAAAAAGAAAAAAAAAGGCCTTACCTTGAAAATCTCTCTACGTCCCACTTTTTGATAACTATATGAAATAATATAAAATGATAAAATGTCCCATGATAAACGCACATCTAAACAACTGGCGATGTTTCGCTAGCAAAAACTCATCACTTCCTCATCCTGCTCCATGTCATCCACCCACCAAATATGGCCACGTACCAAATACAGATCTAGTGCACTACATAGGGTGCCTAGCAAGCCGTTGATATTACGCCTGATATAGTGACCCTATGTAGGTAGGAGCTGGACATTTAGAATTCAGCCCCAGTGTGGAGTGTAAATAAAGGCAAAGCTGAGCGCTGCAGCTTTACGCCGCCATCTTGTGGCTCAAATAAGATTTACTGACTACAAAATAAACTCGAGTTTATCTTGTTTTTTAATGGATATTATTAATTGAAGTGCGACAATCCAGTTTTAATTTAACTCTAATCCTTAGTCTGACAGCTAGTAGTAATATTAAAAAATCATTTATTTGATAGACTAGTTCACACTGAATCCAAGTAAGGAATCCATTTTGAATGATTTTATGTCAAAACACAGGATGATGCTTATTATTTTATATATTTTCTCTTGGTTATGAGATAAAATGAGATAAGATAAGATGAGATAAGACTTTAATCTTAAAATTTATCCATGATTTAATGACACATCATGACCAAAAATGATTAAGATAGAGAAATTCAGTGCACAGATCAGCATTACTCATTCAGTTTAGTTCATTGTTGGTGTATTCTTTAGTTACTATCTGTGGTTTATACCTCATAACCACACTGCTGTGGGATATCGATAAAAGGATGTAGAGATTACATGACTTTTAGACACTCGGCATACAAAATGTAGACACTAGCACAGCATTATGAGATGCCAGTGATCCTGACCCCTTCTGCTCTCCGGACCTGCCTGATCCATCCTGATGCCCTACTTCTGGTTGGAGTTCTCATGGGTTCACATGGACGGCCTGTGGATCATTGGGATTGCTGGGGTTGGTGCCGCTTGGGGATGGCTTTGGACTGCGGTTCATATGGGCAGTTGTACTCTGATGGCTTGGGACTGTGATTGCTGTGGTCGCTTTGGGGCTGCGGTTGTCACGAGCAGTTTTAGGTCTCCATCAGTGGGCAGTGGATAGATTCAACAACACAGACTTCATGTGAAAACTGTAATGAATTTCCTGGTTACACAATTGCACTATTTGTCCATGTAGCACACAGTTACAGAAGGGATTTATTTATAATCGCACTATCCAGCATCACCCAGAAGAGGATGGGTTCCCTTCTGAGTCTGGTTCCTCTCAAGATTTCTTCCTCATATCGTCTCAGGGAGTTTTTCCTCACCACTGTCACCTCTGGTTTGCTCATTAGGGATAAATTCATAAATTTAAAATTTATATCCTGAATGTATTTACTTCTCTAAAGCTGCTTTGTGACAATGTCCATTGTTAAAAGTGCTATACAAATAAAATTGAATTGAATTTTTGTCATAATTTGTCATAATTATCTGTTTATAGTTACATTTAGTGTTGAGAAACAAGTTAGTTCCTGTTCTACATTACATTATAGCAACTATAAACATTCGTTCTCTATAATATAAATTATAATATAATATATAATATAAATTCAGTGCACAGATCAGCATTACTCTTTCAATTTAGTTATTTTTAGTGTATTCTTTAGTTACTATCTGTGGTTTATAGCTCATAACCACACTGCTGTGGGATGTCGATAAAAGGATGTAGAGATTACATGACTTTTAGACACTCGGCATACAAAATGTAAAGACTAACACAACATATTTTGTATTCATTAAAACCTCTTTTACATGTTATATTGTGAAACCTGTGTGTCCATGTGATTTTATATGTCCATGATGCAGATTTTTTTTAGCAGTCTATCAGTAATATGTCAATAAATGTCTTTAAATCTCAGTGTGTGTTCTCTGTGAAAGATTGAAATGTTCAGATATGCAAACTGTCTCTGATCCTGCATGAGTTTAATGTCACGTTGTGCTAGAATTCCCACCAACTTCTTTCAAACTTTACTTCCTTTTGTATCACGCTACCCTCAAGTTGAAAACTTGAGAACAGATGAAGAAAAAAGGATGATATAAATTTGATCACAATAAAATGTCATGACAAACATTGCCGAAAGTTGTTGTGTATTGCTGTTTATAGTTACATTTAGTGTTGCGAAACAAGTTAGTTCCTGTTCTAACTTACATTACAGCAGCTATAAACAGTTGTTCCCTCTCTTGAAGTTAAGATATTAAATATATAAAAGCTTTTCAGGGATATAAGACATCATGTGATTGAGCCAAGTGGGCGGAGCTTGAAAGCTTATTCAGAGTTTCAGATAATGTGCTGGTCAGACAAGTGGACAGTTTTAACATTTTTTTTAATTACTACATTATAAGAAACATGTTATAGACACAATTTTTCTAAAAATGTGAAAAATTATTGACCAAATCAGCATGGCGGTGAGTGTGTGTAATCATGAAGATAGAATTTTTTCATTTAAAAAACAAAAGAAATCATATGAATGTTTTTTTTATTTAGATTTTATCCAAAAGCAGTATCTCTAAGTGAAAAAGTGAAAAAGAAAAAAAAAATCAGACCACAGACAGAAACATTTTCATATTTTCTTAGGATTTAAACAGTGGTTGTGTCAAGCCTTCATTCGTGTCCTGCTCTGGCACACAAAGTCAACAGAAAGTGCTAGAAAACTGTCACTGCAGGATCAGAGCACACAGCGCGAGTTTTATCTTCAGCTTATATATAACACACCCCATACACACACACCCACACCCCCCCTACACACACACACACACACACACACACACACAAAGGAATCTGACATCAGATATATTTGCATTTAAAAAAAAAAAAAGACATCATTATAACAAAAACAGAAACATTACATATTTTTTTGGTCACAAGTTCCACAGAAAATAGAATTACAGTTCAAAAGGACAATAAATTTCCGTCGAGTCCTGAATCAGTGGATCACCCACCACTTTTATGTTCATATGGCTGTGTAAAGTCGACATCATTCTGTTTACATTCAGTGTGACAAACATGAGCTGAGACCTCGAAATCTCACACACACACACACATACAGATGAGCTCATTTATCACGACAAAAGAGCACAAAAATTTCACATTAAAGCAACTAAAATCTCTGAAATCTTCAGGGCTGCACTGATACAATACTTTATAACCGCATCAGGGCTGATATGATATTGTAATTTATCACATGAAGTATCACAATAAACATTTCTAGGAGTGTCATAAGTATCGTCACTATTTTTCTAGCAACTATTTAATTGTAATGGTGGTGGTTTGGTGCTTTTATTTTATTAGAGTATCAGATTTTAAAAGTGTATCAGTGTTGCTGCAGCGCTAACCGTTCACTAAATCAGAATTCAAAATAATTAGCATGAATTAGTGACTTTAAAGGAAAATTAAAATGAATCTGTAGTGGACACTAGAAGCCATTTTCTGTGTCTGCTTTAAAGCAGGACCGCTCTGTCCAGAGTTCTGTAGCATCCTGAGACTTTTTTTTTTTTTTGTCACCTCTCACCCACACATACAATCATCAACCCAGTGCAACAGGGCAGAATATAATTTACTAATCTCTCCACTTGTGCTTTTAACACACCTTCCTTTTACAGCACAACCGGTGTGTTTGAAGCTGGCTTGGACCAAAAAAAAAAAAAATGGGTTAAAGGGCTGAGACGAGGTCTTTACCATTTTTTCCCACAAAGCTTTATGAGGTGTCTATCACACATTGCCATGGCCCGGCCTGCGCAAAGCCGTTTACTTCATAAATAAGCCCTGAATTTTGTAAACTTTTATTTCTAACAACCAATCACATTTCCCTGATCTCAGTTTAACAGACAGCTTTCTCTCTCTCTCTCTCTCTCTCTCTCTCTCAAAACCCTTCATGGACATAACTAACCCAGATATACACATTTAATCAATCATCATATTAAACAAACTGACAGGCAAAAAAAAAAAAAGAAATATTCACCTGACAGTGACATTAGCTCTACTACACAAAACCCTTCGAGAACAGATTGGTCTAAAACAGGAAAAACCAAAGTAATCTTCAACCATGCTGAACTTAAACAAAACATAACAAAAATAACCCCAAAAAAACCATCAGATCACAACAGAAACAGACGCAGAGTCGAGTGTTTAAAGTCCCGACTCTGTCCTGCAGGTTACAGCATCGCCACGGCTCGTCTAACTCACTGCAACACAAAACCAGAAGATGACGATGTAAAGGTTAATCAGTGCACTTTAGCTTCAGTCTCAGTTTCAGTCTCAGTCTGGGATTAAAGACACAGAAATACAGACACAAAACCCCTTTTTCACATCATCACCTGAGGCTGAAAGAAAAATTTCCTTCTCTCTCCATCACTATATAGTGATAACCCACCCCTTAACCCCTGAGTCACACTGGAAGATTCATCGTATAATCGCTGTGAGGTTTATTCACCCGGTGTAACTAAGTGCATACGTAAGTAATTACATAAGTTAGTAAATAAGTAAGTGAATATGTATGCAAGTATATATGTAGTTAAGCAAATAAGTAAGTATGCAAGTAAGTAAGCAGATAAGTACGTAATTAACTAAATAAATATGTACATACGTACATAAGTATGTAAGTAAATAAGCACGCAATTACGTAATTATGTAAGTAAATAAATACGCAAGTAAATAAATAAGTAAGTAAGCAAATAAATACACAATGTAAATAAGTATGTAAATAAGTAAATAAGCATGTAAGTATGTAAATACATATTTACTTACTTAAGTATGTGATTAAGTATGCAAGTAAGTAAGTAAACAACGTAAATAATTAAATATGCAAATCAGTAGGTAAGCACGTATGTAAGAAAGAAAGAAAGAAAGAAAGACAGACAGCAAGAACTAAAGAATAAAATGGAGGAAGAGAGAGTGTGAGAAAGTGACATTAAACGAAGGCAAGAATGAAAGGAGTGGAGCGCGAGTTTAAAGCAGAGCTGCTGATTGGTCGGCTGATTGGCGGCAGTCAGAGAGCTACGTAGTAATAATAATAATAATAATAATAATAAAAATAATAATAATAAGATAAACTAAGGGATAAACTGGAGGATAAATTTTTTTAAGTTTTAGTCTGAACCACTCCTTTAATACTCACGTGATAATCGAGTTTCTGATAGTCTGATGTTTTGGGTCTCCGTGTGTACCTCGTCCTCCTGCCCTCAAGCAGAAAAGCAAAGATCTGAAAGAAAGACGGAGATAGATAAAGATCAAATTTTAATATAATATAATAATCACAGAAAACCTGTAAAATCATTACAATACTAGCCACCGCAGTCACATCACTAGGGTGTATGAGTTATGATTTAATGATGCTGGAAATAATTTACATTGCTGTGGTTTTTAGAGTTGTAATATTAACGTTAATTAGCGAAAGCTTTCATAAAGCCCTCTAATACCCGGCTGAACCAGTCTGCTGAAGTGGAATAAAGGAATTAGGATACGCTTTGAGCTTCATCACTCCACCCTGTCATTAATGCAGCAGCAACAACGTCAAATTCAGACTTATTTCCACATCGGCGGGGATGAAACGAGGGCCTTGAGATTTTATATTTACAGCTTGATTTTTTTATATTTGTTCAATTATTCAATTATGAATCTAGGCTCTTGGTTTTGAAAATAGTAGCTGAAAGCGGACAGAGAGCGAGAGCCACCTTGCGCTTGTTGTGATATCCGATGTACAGAACAGCCACCAGCAAGGCAGTGAAGACGAGGTAGGCGAAGAAGTGGCTGCTCTCCCCCTCCTCCCTGGGAGTAAACACCTCTTTCTGCCCGCTGTTCCTCTCGAGATCGTCAAGTTCATCTTCACCCTCGTCACCACCTTCGGTTTCAGTAATCCCCTCATGACGTTCATCAACTGTCTCAGTCTCTCCCTCTTCCTCAGGTTTACCCTCTTCCTCTTCCTCAGGCTTACCTTCTTCCTCTTCCTCAGGCTTAACCTCTTCCTCAGGCTTACCTTCTTCCTCTTCCTCAGGTTTACCCTCTTCCTCAGGCTTACCTTCTTCCTCTTCCTCAAGTTTACCCTCTTCCTCAGGTTTACCTTCTTCCTCTTCCTGAGGCTTACCTTCTTCCTCTTCCTCAGGCTTAACCTCTTCCTCAGGCTTAACCTCTTCCTCAGGCTTAACCTCTTCCTCAGGCTTAACCTCTTCCTCTTCCTTAGGTTTACCCTCTTCCTCTTTCTTAGGTTTTCCCTCTTCCTCAGGTTTACCCTCTTCCTCAGGTTTTCCCTCTTCCTCTTCCTTAGGTTTTTCCTCTTCCTTAGGTTTTCCCTCTTCCTTAGGTTTTCCCTCTTCCTTAGGTTTTCCCTCCTCCTCTTCTTTCACAGTGGTGCTTTTCTGTTCGTCACCGTTACTGGTCCTCTTGTCTACTGCACCATTCGGGTGGTCGGTTGTTGTCTTGTTGTTGGTTGGGACGTCCGTCTTTTCATTCTTGTCCTCTGATTGGCCAGTTGTCTCATTATTCTTGTCCTCTGATTGGCCAGTTGTCTCATTATTCTTGTCCTCTGATTGGCCAGTTGTCTCATTATTCTTGTCCTCTGATTGGCCAGTTGTCTCATTATTCTTGTCCTGGGTTACAGCGGCTGCATTACTGACATCACGGCGGACAGAGAAACCTGAAAAAAAAAATCCATACACAATTTTTATTAGTGTGGAAGAATAAGAATCTATGTGAACAGGACATCTAAAAATATTCATGGAAATACAACTGGCCCGCTTCAATAACAAACATATTTACATTCATTAAAATATTTATCAATCACAGCAATACAAGGAAATAGATTCCAGAGCCAAAGCACAAATCACCGCAGGCCTGCTAACACCATCAACACGAGACCTTTACCACTTAAAAAAGCGTGAAATGAAATAAAATAAACTATGATGGCTACCTAGTGCACTTGTGTAGTGAGCAGCCAGTCATTTGGGATTCGTTACTTACCGTCAGAAATAAACAGAAACACCGAAAACAACAACACAGCCGTTAATGTGAAGCGCATTGTGACTTTGTACGAGCTACACGACAGACAAAAACCGCGTCTGAATGTTAAATCTATTAAAAAAGGACACTTCTGAGCAAAGAAAAGAAGCAAAATATCAAAACGGTAACCGTCACTTTCAGTCCAAGGTGCAACGTCACACACTTCCGGGTTTGAGACGGAATTTGAGGGCGGGGCTTTTACGTCACTACCATTCATATTCACTCAAGTGTTTTTATTTTTCTCTTAAACCCTCTTTATTTTTTCTAAATTGATTGAAATGCGATTGGAATGATGGAAATTCATATCAAATATATCTCCATTTAACAAATCTACTGATAAAAGAAATATTTCGAGACTTTATTAAAGAAATTTAATTAAACATTTATAAAGTGTTTAACATTAACTGTAATATAAATGATAGTTTTACTAATTATTATTATTATTTTAATAGTGGCTCTATTTATTTATTTATTGACAGATTTGTTTGTTTGTTTTAGTAATAATGGTAATAGTTTTTAATAACAATTTATTAATACTGGGTATATTTAGTTATTATTTATTTATTTATTTATTTATTTTAGTAATAACAGTAATAGTTTGTAATAGTTATTTATTAATAGTAGAATAAATAATGATTATTTATTCAGTGATTTGATTTAGTAATAAAGGTTTAACGGTTAATAAGAGTTTTTAATAATAATTCATACATGGTTTAATAGTGGATTTATTTATTTATTTATTTGATAATTTATTTAGTAGTAACAATAATAATAATAATAATAATAATAGTTTTGAATAATTAATAATTAACAGTTATTAAGTGAATAGTTGATAGATTTGCATCAGTTGGTTGACTGATTTTAGGAATAACAGTAATAACAAATTTTTGCATTTGACTTTCAGCACTTTGTGGAATGCTAGAGAGAAGCACACATCAACAGTAAACACTCGACTTAACAGATTTATATTGTTTAGATGCATTACTGAATCAAATTCCTTTCAGGATGTGATTAGAGACACCGATCAGCCATAACATTAAAACCACCTGCCTAATATTGTGTAGGTTCCCCTTCTGCCCCCAAAACAGTTCTGACTCGTCAATGCATGGACTCCACAAGACCTCTGAAGGTGTGCTGTGGTATCTGGCACCAAGACATTAGCAGCAGATACTTTAAGTCCTGTAAGTTGTGAGGTGGGGCCTCCATGGATCGGACTTGTTTGTCCAGCACATCTCATAGATGATCGGATTGAGATCTGGGGAATTTGGAGGCCAAGTCAACACCTTGAACTCTTTGTCATGTTCCTCAAACCATTCCTGAACAATTTTTGCAGTGTGGCAGGGAGAATTATCCTGCTGAAAGAGGCCACTGCCATTAGGGATTACCGTTGCCATGAAGGCGTGTACTTGGTCTGCAACAATGTTTAGGTAGGTGGTACATGT
>CM040461.1:27500819-27516725 GCA_022758105.1 Pangasianodon gigas
GGTGTCATCACGCAGGACGAAAATACTTTAAACTGAGCCCTGGGTCAAGTCACACTTACACCAAAATAGAGCATGACTACAGCTCAAGTTTCTTTTATAATCATAATCATAATCATAATATGTTTTTATACCAATTTTCTACTTGTATTAATGTTAAGTTAAGTGCAAGGACAAACTGTAAAAGGACTTTTCGTTTATTTAATTAATATAAATATATATATTTTTTTTACTTTAAATTTGAATTGAATTTTAATTTATAGCAATAGTACACTGGGTTTAATGTACATCCCTTCTTTATATTTTAAGTCATAAAAATAGTTTATGTCTAGATATTAAAAGTGAAAACTTTATAAACCATATAAAAACTAGACATATTATTAGTCATGTAGAAAACTACCCACATTATTAGTCATAAAGAAATTAGACACATTATTAGTCATAAAGAAATTAGCCATATAGAAAACTAGCCTCATATAAAACTAGCCACATTATTAGCCATATAGAAAACTAGCCTTACAGGGAACTAGCCTTATAGGAAGCTAGTCACATTATTAGCCTTATAGAAAACTAGCCACATAGGAAATGGCCTTATACTAAACTATCCTTATAGGGAACTAGCCTTATAGGAAGCTAGTCACATTATTAGCCTTATAGGAAACTAGCCACATAGCCAACTGACCTTATACTAAACTATCCTTACAGGGAACTAGCCTTTTAGGAAGCTAGTCACATTATTATCATTTCAAAAAATTGTTTCTTTAACTCAGGCTTCTTTTTAAAGTTTCCCAGCTCAGAAATTACCTCTGCCCCCTGGCATGACAGATCTGTTTTTCTATACTTTTTCCTTAAAAGGCATCTTACTAGTGTAGTTTTAACTGGAAGTGTGGGATTGGATGGAGGGAAAGGAAGGTCTGATCAGTGCTCATGTGCTCATGTTTAAGTGCAGCAGAGGGCACTAAAGAAATTACAGACTGCTTCTTTAAGCAGAAACCTTAACCACTGTTGCCTAAAGGGTCAGCCGAGTGTATAACGCATGTATAAGTCCCCAGTTTTCTCAAGCAGTGCTATGACTGTCTGAGTGACCCAGAGATGAGCTCAGAACTGACAAAGAACTGTGATTTCAGCCTCACTTTATAGAAAACCTGAGATGACACTCACTGTTCATTCTCGTCACACAATACCTGAGATTCAACAGCTTCAAAAATCAACCCGCTGGGCCTTCACACCTTAAAAGCGACTGTGTTTTATTCGCCGTGCATCGTGACCTTTTCATAGGGCTCTTTTGTGTTAATATTAATGGTCACACTGGAGGAATGTACAGACAATGTGAAGCGCTCGAGGAGCATCAAAGCCCCAAAACCTGGCAAGAAACTCGGGATCAAAGAGAATCTGAGGAGCAGAAGCTGGGCTCAGAGCCGGCAGCCTCTAACGAGCAGAATTAACATGTATTAATTCCAACCTCACGTCAAGCAGGCAGATGTCACATCCAAGCTTGGAGCGTAACAAAGATATAGTGTGAATGATTAAGTTATTGGGCGAAGCATCATACTACAATGAGTGGTGTGTTATTATGACACGTATGATCTTTAACTTTCATTTTGATGAAGGAGACAGTTGATCTCACGGGTCTTGTTAAATAATCCAGCCTAATTGTGGGGTTTATTTACATCTATTCATTAATTCCTTCATCCAAAGTGGCTTGCAAATGATTAAAATACGAGTTTAACAGTTTACAAGAGCAAGATGAGGCTAAGCAAGTACAAAGAGTGCAAAGAGAGGCCACAACAACACACACTTCGCTATGTTCAAGATATATTTTTTAAAAGATTTAATATGAATCACTCACTCTTGTGCTATTCACAACCTTTCTATCGATTTCCTGACAGCTCTGGGTTTAGCCGTTGTTTAAGAGCAATGTTTATGTTTTTCAGTGTGGCACAACTCACACTGCTGAAGTTTACGCCTAGCACTCAATGCTAAGTCTAATTACACTCTAATTTTATTTGTTCGGAGCCTTTTATCAGTAATTTACCAACATATCTGAGGTAAATGTTGATGTTCTACATAGTTTTGTCTCATTTCCATGGTCACTGCGCCTTCACGTTGCCATTATATACAAAACCTAACTGGCACATGCTAGTTATAGCTAAATCATTAACCTCAGTCGTTAGCTAACTTATCTTATGGTCTGTGTTTATAGTTTGCAGTTGCCTAGCAACAGTGATCTTACATCTTTAACCAGTTGAATGGCGAGAATATTGTGATTTCACTTTCCCATGTCGAAGTTCCTTTTGAATGCACTGTTAACAAGTAGTGTATGTTTGTCACACCAGAATTATGCTAATTACAGCACTCAGAGATATAGATTTAAGATTTAGTTTTAAGTAATCAAGTAATTTCTTAAGCAATTTCTACAACAATGCAAAAACACTAATATGGATGCATTGATAGCAGTTAGCTAAACTAGCTGAACTTTTTTTTTAATCATGATTCATTTTCACATGATCCCCTATTGTGTCACAGGTTTTTTCATGTTTTTCACCTGATGTACGTGATTTTTCCATAAAGCTCGTATCACGTGACAGTCCTGGCCTATACTGTTTAATGCCAAATCCAGCATGGCTGTTTAGAGATGTTATAGTTGACAAAAAAATGCACATTTTTTATGCAGTTTAAGAAGTAAAATCTTTCGAGAGAACTTATTCAGCACTGCAGGCTCAGTTTGCTAAATTATGAAACTACTAAATGCTTTAGTTTTTGTACAAACTGCACTGGATTTAATTATAAAATTAATTATTATTAAAATGCAATAATGCAATATAATGCAATTGTTTATCTCTAGTTGTTTATTCGTAGTTAAGTGCATTCCATTAGAAGCATCAGTACCAATCCCAGCCTTGGTGTTTGTCGTATCGGTGTATTTCATTCTAGAAATGCTTTTAAAATGTAAGAAGTTTTATTTTTACATGTGATTTCTACATGATTCATTTTTCACATGACAGTCCTGTACTGTTAATGCCAAATCCTACCTGAGACGATGTGAGATGATCTTTCTGACATGTTGCTGCCAAATGCTCATTTCTTCACAGTGTAAGAAGTAAAACCCATCGAGAGAACTGATTCAGCTCTGCAGGCTGAGGTGTGGAATTATAAAACTACTAAATGCTTTTTGACCAAACAGTGAAAAATCAAACAAATGTTTAGTTGTTTGTTACCAGTTAAGCGCATTGCTTAAAAACGACTTGCCAGGTCAGTGTAATTCGTGCTGAGAAATGTAGACGCTGCAACAAAACAGAATAATTTTTATTTTCATGAGATTTTATACACTCTTAATTTCTTTTGACTTGTTAATTCCCGGCCCAGGTGTTTGCCGGGTCGGTGTATTTCATTCTAGAAAAGCTTTTGAAATGTAGGAGCTCTAACAATACGGAATAATTGCACAGATACATAATGCAGGCATCGTGGGTTTCAGCGCCGCCGAGAGTCCGAATCTGGCAACGTGAAGGAAGAAGCACAGAGTTAATGATGCTGAGTGCTCGCCTTAACTAGTGCTCTGTCGAAGAAAGAAAACAGGCCGAGGGAAAATAATCAGGGCCTAGGCCTCTCTCCAGCCTGGCCCTTCAACATATTAAAGTCACTCACATACACTTTCTGCAGCGCTGTTTATATGTGTGTGTGTGTGTGTGTTGTGGCGTACGGAGAATAGACCAGTGTTTCTCGGGCCTAGGCTTTCTCTGACAACTCATTAGCTTTAATTTGGCTGATGGATCTGGATGTGGAGCTCAGGGCGCTTGCAGACGCAGAGAGCCCCCGAAGGAGAGAGAGAGAGAGAGAGAGAGAGAGAGCAGCCTAGCCTGGGATGATGCAAGGCAGATTCCTGCCCTTCTTAATGACTGCCGAGCAAAAGAAAACACACGCCATGTGTATGTGTGTGTGTGTGTGTGTGTGTATGTGTGACTGACAGGTGTGTACCTCACCCGAGGGCAGAGAGGGAAATGAGCACTCAGTAGGTGTCAGCCTGTCTATCTATTCTCCCCCCACACCTCCTCCATCTCACTCTCTCTCTCACACACACACACACACAGACACACACACACACACAGATCTTATTGATACAACGACCGGGGCTAATTATGTACAGTCAGGAAAAGCTCGCATGAATGATATGGGTAAAGTGTTTTAGGGATGATGGTGGAGAGATTGTGGACAAAGATTATTAACTTCCAGCACACACACACGCGCACACACACACTCCAAGATACATTAACACCACAGAAATCGTATACTGCATGGGCGTTTCCTAAATTTGAGTTCTTCTTTCTTTTTGTTTGCAATCTAAATGATTTATTTATTTTAACATATGTGACTTCCCCTGAATGATTCATTTATAAATAAATATATCATTGAAAAAAAACCATGAATATAAATAATTCATTGGAAAAAAATCACATGAAAATTAATGACAACTGAAAACTGATAAAAGGAAAAGAAATGAATAACTGGGAAAAAAAATAAGACGTAAAAACAAACGAATCATTTGAATAAAATCACATGTGAAATAAATGAAACTTTGCAAAAAAAAAAACTCGTGAAAATAAACAATTGGGGGAAAATCACTTATGTAAATAAATCAATCATTGGGGGAAAATGTAAAATGTAAAGCATCTAAAAAACACATTTTTCGTGTGAAACGTGCTTTTTGAATAATTAGGAAAAATAGTTGGGATAAAAATCACATGAAAACAAATGAATACACAGGAAAAAAATTCACATTAGGGAAAATAATCCCATTCCAATGATTCATTTATTTTCAGATGTGACTTTTTTCCCCAATGATTCATTTATTGACAAAAAATTCTGTGAAAATAAATGAATAATTGGAAAAACATCATGTGAAAAGTATTGATTCTTGGGGGGGTGATTATTAAATGTGAAAAACATGTGAAGTATCTAAAAACCCCATTGATTTTGCATGTGAAGGTGGTGTGCTACATCTGCCGCACTCAGAGCGCTCACTGTTCGGAGGAAACAACAGCACCATCCTTGGCACCACCACCCGAGCCCACCACCTCCCTCATCTCCGAAGTCCCTTAAAAAGACGAGGAACCCGAGGAACCCGAAACGTCGTGGTGTTTTCCATTAATTGAAAATCCTAATGAGGTCCCCGGAGCTCCATGCGATTACCTCCACGTTTAATTACAGCCGAGCCAGAGCCACGAAGGAAAGACGCAGTAAAAAAAAAAAGAAAAAAGATGGAGAGAGAGAGAGAGAGAGAGAGAGAGAGAGAGAGAGAGAGAGAGACTCACTGACCTGCTTTTTCGCTTGTTGTTTTGGGACTCTACATTCCAGGAAGGAACAGATGTCTATTATTTTTTATTTGTGTTTACTTTTTGGCAGGAAATTTTGTTGCTTTGGCACAGCTGTTTATTTTCCAGTGAGGTTCAGACCATTAAAGATTTAAATCCTTCCAAATATATATATATATATAAAAACACAGAAAAATAACATTTACAGGTGTGGATTTTAGACACATCACGTTATGTTTTGCACATTTTTCACATATAGTGCATGTGTTTATTTCACACGTGTGATCTTAATATTAATTTAATAATAATATTAATATTTTTTCACATGTAGTGCTGTGGTTTGGCTCACACCTGCAGGGTGGGGGTTCGATTCCCGCATCTTCTCCCCGTTATTTGTTACTCCGGTTTCCTCCCCCAGTCGAAAGACATGGGTTGTAGGCTGACTGGCATCTCTACATTTATCTGTAGTGTGTGAATGGGTGTGTGAGTGTGTGTGAGTGTGTGTGAGTGTGTGTGAGTGTGTGTGATTGTGCCCTGCGATGGGTTGGCACCCCGATCCAGGGAGTCCCCTGGGACAGGCTCCAGGCTCCCCGCGACCCTGTGCAGGATAAGCAGTACAGAAGATGGATAGATGGATGGATGGATGTAGTGTTGTGATTATTTTTCATGATTCCTTTCTTTTTATGTTTTTTTTTTCCTCTTTGATGAATTTATTCTCAAATGTAGTGCATGTGATTTAATTTTAATTTACAATTTACTTATAATTTATGTTCACATTCATTTCTTTGTCACCTGTATTTTTTTTTTTTTGTTCTTTAACCGTCAGTTTTTGTGATTTTTTTTCCACCACAATTAATTTATTTCCCCATGTAGTGCACGATTTCATTTTTCAGATTTAGATTTTTTTTAACATGATTATAATTTAATCTTTTACCATTTTATTCGTGTTCACATGAGCTCACATAACATTTCAGAACTTAACATGCTGAAATCCACCTTAACCTGATATTTTTTATTTATTTATCTTTTTTTATTATTTTAAATTAATCTTTATTTAACCAGGTAGACTCTTAAGAGAGTCCTGTCCAAAAAGCTTCCACATTACACACACACACAATGAAATATACACTAAGTATATAGTCTACACAATAGTAAGATACAGAGTTTAAACAACATACTTGGCACTACTCGTACATATTTATCACACACGATCACGTTATTCATGTAATCACATCTGAAAGGTACAATATGCGAAAGTTCAAATCCACAAACACGGCCAAATCTTTCTGCCATGTTCCAGTCATCAGTTTTCACAGCTTAAGAAGTTCATTTCATCTCAAAAATGTCCAAAAGATGCAAGGTTCTTTTTTATTGGCTCTAAAAGTATATGATTCTTTTCAGTACTCTACCCTGACGCCTCCTTTGAGCCTTCGTCCTTCAGGCTTTCACTCAGAAATCGATCATTTCTGCACCGTTATTAAAGACATATCAGTTTTTTGTTCATGCTGCTCTGAGGATTCAAGGCATACAGTATAAATTCACAGATATCAAAGTCACTAGAATTTACTTAAAAATGTAAAACGAGAAGGAAACAGATGATCTTGTAGAAGATAAATGTTTGATGGTGTTGTGTTTGCGTGTGTTTGTGTGTGTTTGTGGTGGCTAGCAACAGAGTGACAGGCGACACTTGAGCAAGGACGTCTCATTCAGCAAATAAAGTGGACTTTTATCCTGGCCTGCTATTACTTTAAAGATTTGAGAAAAAAAAGATTATGTAAGGAATAAAACTTGACAGGATGGTGGGATGATGTGGAGTTACTGTTACCATACAGAAGTTGATTATTTTCCTGCAACAGCATGTCCTGAAGTGTTTTATTCCTCTTATACCACAGCAATCTGCCATCAAGTACAACCTTATATTAAAGAACGACACATCATACTTTGTATCCTTTTATAGTCACTTAATTATAGCAGCTATAAACAGTCTTTCCATCACCACACACTTTTTTTCCTCTCTCTTGAAGTTAATAAGACAAAAAAAAAAAACAAACAAACAAACAAAAAAACGCAGTTTGTCATGTTACAGAGAAACCGCAATGCATAAACTCCTCTGTCTGGAAAACTTAAAGTTACAGCTTTACCTTTGACTGTTAGAACAGAAGCGCTGACACTGGAGACTCCTTCCATAGATTTTAAATAAACATCTCCTGAAATATCAACGATTACGCACTTTTTAATCCGTTTCACAGGGAGTGTCCGGTGGACAAGTCCCTGTAAACGAGCTGTTACTATAGAAACGATAACGTATTGGAACGCGTGCATTAACATAAACCTTTTAGAGCTGCTGTTATAGAAAATTAATTTGTTGCTTTGTTAGTTTAGTCACCTTGTGAAGCGCTTAAATGAAAATTTCACGAGAATGTTATAAGCAGACCGTCATACAAACTGCCGGTGCAATGACACACGCAGCCGTCAGCCAGTTTGAAATAAATAAATAAATAAATAAATAAAAACAGGAAGTGGAAAAGAAAAACCCAGCAGGCATCAATGTTCTAGAAACAATTTACAAGTTTTATTTATCAAGTTCACACACTTCAAAACTGGAGGGGTAGTCTCAAAAGCCTTCTAATAAACGGCCTGTACTATGAATTAAACTTCAAAACTACCATTAATTACATGTACGCTTTTAAGAATTTTTTTTTGTTCCTTCTTGTCTTATTAAAGAAGTTTTTAATACAAGTAATAACTTTATACAATGAGTTTTTGCTGGATAACTGTATCAAATAAGAAACCAGTTCCAAAGTAGACTTTACAAAAAATACACTTTCATAGAGAGAGACACAGAAAAGCAGGTGATCAAATATTGACCAATAATATTCATTTACTTTTCGCTTATCAAAAAAGTTAACCTGACGTCTATGTGTGGGGGGAAAAAAGGTAAAAAAGCAATGTACAGCATGTTTAAAGCGGAGAGATTGAATGAAAGAGAGAGAGAGAGAGAGAGAGGGAGCTGTTTCTGTAGGCTCAGTCGGCTGATTTGGTTACCAAGGA
The DNA here is from genome assembly GCA_022758105.1 of Pangasianodon gigas. Lineage (NCBI taxonomy): Eukaryota > Metazoa > Chordata > Actinopteri > Siluriformes > Pangasiidae > Pangasianodon > Pangasianodon gigas. The sequence continues at coordinate 27,509,177 of CM040461.1, forward strand.
GAGCGGCTGCGTCTGGAACAGGGCATGATGGGAGTGCAGGGCGGCCTGGTGGAAAGGCGAGGGCGGGGACAAGAGGGAGGGGTGCAGGGAGGTGAAGGGGTTTGGTCGAGAGAGGAGAGACGGAGTCGAATGACTGCCTGAGGAGCTGATGGCGAGCGAGATGCTGGGGTGAGAGGAGGAAGAGGAGGAAGTGGAGGAAGAGGAGGATGAGGATGAAGTGGAAGCAGAAGAGGAGGATGAGGATGATGAGGAAGGTTTGGATATCAGAGAGAAGTGAGGGTGATGGCGCTCGGGTTTGGTGGTGAGCGACAGAGGCTGGGCCTGCTCGGAGTGAGTGGGGGCGGGCGCAGCGGGTGACGCCAGAGCGGCGGAGGGCGTGGCCGGGGAGTCCAGCATGCTGCCGTGAGAGGACGCTGGGCTGTCAATCATCTTCTCCTGAGGGAGGTACTGCACACAAGGCTTCTTATTCCTCGCTGAGTAATCTGCAGTCAGGAGCAGAGAAACACCATTTAATACACAATACAGGGATTATATTATATTATATTATATTATATTATTATACATTACATTATTACCGTATTTTCTGGACTATACGCTGCTTAGCAGTATGACACAAAGTATTTGCTGTGGTTTGTGTTTTAGTTATAAAACAGCACTGCTGAATTCTGATTGGTCAGAAGGTGTTGATTAATTTTCTATAACAGCAGCTCTGACAGTAGTGCAGCTGCAAATCAAAAGGTTTACATTAAAGTGCTCGTTCTAAAGTTATCGTTTCTATAGTAACAGCTCGTTCACACGGCGGACGTTCCACATAAACGGATATAAGAACGTGTGTAATTGTAGACATGGTGACGTTTTCTGTAAGGAGACGTTTAACATTTATGGAAGGAGTCTCCAGTGTCAGTACTTTAAAGTTTTCCAACATGGGAAAGTCTTAAGAAAAGAACGTTTTGTTATTTATTTTGTTATTTTGATACCAGAAAATAACTTGTTTTACTGACATTAAACATAACTATAAATGTGTAAAATGTACAATATGTTGTTTTTTTTAAAATCGTTTGCCAATTCTGTGCTTTAAGAGGAATAATGCACTCGTGCTGTTGGAAAATTATCTTCAGGGTAGTAAAAGTAACTCTTCATGACACCTTGTTGTTGATTATTTTCCTATAACAGCACACCATGAAGTGTTTTATTCCTTGCGTAAGAGAAACAATAATGTCAGACAACAGCAAAAAATAAATAAATAAATAAATAAATAAATTTTAAAAAATTGCTAGGTTTGTTACTGCTGCCTTAGCGGGCACTAGGATGATGTTTAGAAATATTAACGTGTGTTTTACAGTTAGGCTCGTAATAAAATTACACTGTGTAATTCACAGCACGTGCTATAAATTTGTCTTCTAGTCCAGAAAATACGGTACAATACAGATAAGTTCCATATGACAAAGATCTGAGATGTAAAAGAAACAGATGAAGAGCTCTGAGGGACACTGAGTGAGTCTGTAGTGATTCTGCGACTCGACGGATGAAAAGCCAGACTGACTCTGCTAAACACTGCCTCGACAACACGCTAACAACACGGAATGGAGATCGTCAGTACGTCAGAACGTTCACCCTGCGTGATGGACGAACACGGAACAGAGATGGTGACAACGACGACGCTGCAGTCGCAGCCTGGACTGGACGGGATGCGGGATGAGGGGGTGGAGTGAGGGAGGCTGCTCCGTACCTGCCTGCGCTAGCACTGCACTTCATACGCTGCATGTCAGAGTGCAGGGAGGGGACAGCAGGTTAGTGTGGACAATGAGCTCTACTGATTATTAGAACTATGAGGATGTATGATGTCACATGGTTAGTGCAAACATGGAGTTAGTAGGAGGAGGAAATTCTTTAGTGCACTTCATGCCAAGTGGACACTACACGACTTTCAAACTCGCAGAACTCGCTGTACTGCTCACACTACACTTCTGTTTTGTGGATGTAACTGTGTGCACACTACACGAGCAATCGCGAATGAGCCTTCTCATCATGTGACTTTGTCGAGCGACTGGCTGTGGTGGTTGTTTTCGGCATCATTTTGCAGAACGATGAGGGATGACTGATTGGGGAGACGAACTAGGGGAAGAAAAGAACTAGAGGCATAGTGCAAAGAAAAAACAACTATTTTAGTACATGCAAAGTAATTTCTTATGGAAGGATTATTACTCTACATTTTGCCCTTTCCTTCCAGGGCACATATAAACCGGATTCAGCGACCTGCTGCGCGTGTCAGTGGATGAATTTGCTTTCCTCTCGGATTCGTATTCGCTGTACGTATCGTAAAGTGTCTCACACTACAAGAATTTCAAACATGCTTAAAAATATATAAAATAGAGAAAATCATGTCACTGAACCAAACGCTCACACGACACGAGAGGTTGTCACGAGGGGGTTGGGGGGTGAGCGATGATTTGCGTCAGGGAAATCGGGGCTCAAATCGTGTAGTGTGCATTCAGCATTAAACCAGAGAACGCTGTGGAATCACTACCTACAGAAGCCCATGTCATAAAAGCTTTAACCAAGACCTTTAAAGGGATATTTCAACATAATCTGCAGGATCTGCACTGCATGTGTGATCACTACAGATAGGAATTTAGATGTTTCCATGTACTGAGTAAACGATAAACCTACTCCAAATTGCTAAAATCTGGCAACAATATTTTTAAAGAACACGTTCATGAATTCTGTACAATTCTTCCCTTCAGAGACTTTATCGGAAGAAAAAAAAAAAATACAAGGTTATATGCTTCCATTATAATCATGTTCTTGTCTTACTACAGGGAAACATGCTGATATTCTTCTTGTAGTTGCACACGTGCTACACATGAACAGAGATCAGGTTTATTTAAAAAAAAAAAAAAAAGTATCCCTTTAATAGTCATACAAAAATATCTTTTAAGTACAGAATAAAGTCTATGTTGAAAAGCAGAAAAGCTACTTTTGTGGTTTGTGTGTGTGTGTGTGTGTGTGTGTGTGTGTGTGTGTGCTGCAGTAAAGGAAACACACTTGATTCCTGAAAGAACGAACGAAACAAACCCCCCTCACCTTCTGCTGCTGAGTCGGCCTTGTTGTCTCTCTTCCTCTTCTTCCGCTTGCCCTGTAGAAATAGAGAGAAACAGAAAAAGGGAGGGAAAAAAAAAAAAAGACATGAAAACCATGTAACCACTAATGTCACTGGAGACAAAGTTACGTTAACGTACGAAGCGTTTTAATTACACATTAAATATTTGTTCTGCCTTCAAAACATGCCTTCAGAGATCCTTTTGGTTGAGCCTAATTTAGTTTTTGTCCCATTTGTGTTGCCCGGTTCAGTGCTTTGGTGTGTTTAGAGCTGGAGGCGTCTCCAAATTGCATATTCATAGAATCTAGATTAAACTTCAAGCAATTTTTTTTTAATTCAATATCAGAAAATAATATAGTCTTCAAAACAGGGGACTTTAATGTCTGTGTGAAGTCTGGAACATATTCACAAGTACGTACTTATGACAAATTATACAGCAACGTCATTATACAGCAACGTTTAATGAATTTACATCATGAACAGCTTTCAGTTTATTCCATCATTTTGACACGACTGTAGGATTTACGATGTTACGTTAACGGCATGCTGCTGAAGCGTTATACGTACCGTAAAAACACTAAAGCATGGGTATGTTACGATTTGAATAATGCAAGCTGGAGCAACAAAAAAAGACGTCCAGCATAATAATAATGAATAGTCTGGAAAATCCCGTTATCGTTATTTAGCAATTTAACAAGAGGCCATTTAGTCATATTGTGGAAAATTGGTAAGATGTACACTGTGTGTGTGTGTGTGTGTGTGTATAGAGGTGTGTGTCTTACGTAGTTATCTCGTGCGGACCAGCCGGGGTAGAGCTGAGAGTGAAGCTGCCGCTCTTTCCTGGCCAGCTCATAGTATTTGGCCTGCTCTTCCCGAGACAGAGAGTGCCACTGCGAAGACATATCAATCAGTCAGCCATCACACACACACACACGATTGTACTCACACACACACTATTATACTACTCAAATTTATAATATATAAGATTCACTATGCACGTCTATCAACTTGACGTGACCTGATGTAGGAAGATGTGTTCATTAAGACACTTTATTCACACAAATGTATTAAGAATGCTTTATTCTCACAAATGTATTATTTTAAATCTCTCTCACACACACACACACACACACACACACTCACTCATCCTTACCCTCCTGCCTAGTATCTGATTGATAGCGGCGCTCTCTTTGAGCGTGCACTCGGCTACCACTTTAGCCCTCATCTCCTTCATATACAGCATGAAGGCGTTCAGCGGCTTCTTAATGTGAGGCTTCTTCTCTTCCTCCTTCTTAGCCGGCCCTGGAGACTTCCTGCTCCAAACAGAAACAACAGCTTTGTCACTCTGTGTGTGTGTGTGTGTGTGTGAGTGAGAAAGAGACAGCGGTAAGCTGGTAGACACAACACTGATAAAGTGAAGGAAGCTCATAAAAATAACATGGAGGGGGGGAACAGACAAGTCAGTTCGGAGTGAGTTTTCCAAACAAAACTAAATCGCAGAGAGAACACCTGCATGTGTGACCTATTTTCCATGAGCGGCGTAAGAATAACAACCACCGCGGGGCACTTTATGATTTTACGTTTTACATCTGGCATTGATTTTTACCAGCCCAACTCCAATCCTGAGTAAAATCTGAAGGCAATACTTAATTTATCATCAGCTACACACAGCATACAGACTCTCATCGCTCCTAATGCCCATTAACACGGCCGCTTTCTTTTCCACCCTCACCTTGCTCAAATAAAATTCCTTTAATTTGCTAATTTTGCTCATTTTTAAAAAATAATTCTCATCTTCTCATTTTCACAGTGTCACGTAAATCCATGGTTCTCAAAGTGGGGTCCTCGGTTTTATTATTATTATTATTATTATTATTATTATTATGTTCCATCGATGATTCAGCAATTTTAATAAAGATGTGTTCTGAGTGAAAAGTGAAAAAGAATAAAAAAGCTGATCAAGAGCCAAAATTTTAGTGTGCACATCGACATACATATATGAATAAGAGACTAATATTTGATTAACGGGATTGTGTTTATAAAATAAATCAATAATGGAGGGGTATTTTTTTTTTTTTAACAGTTAAAGGGGTCCCTGACTCCAAAAAGTTTGAGAACTCCTGATAAATAACTTGAAATGTTGTCTCGCTGAAAAACTGACATCACTCACAAGCCTAAAATGATCGATTTTAGCCAAAGAAGATCTCGTCTCATCTCGTCAATGGAAAACTGCTGTGTGTGTGTGTTTTCCGTGTAAGGTTCAACTCATTTGCCTGCATGTTTTTTTTTTTTTGTGTGTGTGTGTGTGTGTGTAAGGGAATCCCACGTGTGGGCTGCGGTCTTTGTTGTGTGTGTGTGTCTCAAACCCATGTGCGGCACAACTGAGGTTTTTGTTTGTGTGTTCAGATGGGCTCAGCTGTCCCATTTCTCTCTCTCTCTCCGTGTGTGTGTGTGTGTGTGTGTGTGCTCACGTGTGTGCAGCAGGGCTCAGCTCTCCATTGGGTTCCTGTTTGATGGCAGGAGAGACTATAGCAGGGTGAGGGATTCCCGTCTGATGAAGGCTGTGAGGATGATGAGGCACGACGTGAGGAGGAAAACGACTCGACACCAGACTAGACAGAGAGAGAGAGAGAGAGAGAGAGAGAGAGAGAGAGAACATATTTAGTAAAGGTCCCAGATTGTGTTCCATTTCATTCACAGATCCCTAGGTAGGCAGCCTCTTTGGGCAGCATTTACACTCCCAACATAAAAGCTGTTCCACTTGGAAGGCCGCGACGATCGTCCTTTTTCTGGCAGTTTCTCGATGTATACAGAACAACTCTGTTCACTAGATCATTAAAAAAGTTTCAACAAAATGGCGGAACAAACCGTCACTCAGCCCGAAGCTAACGCTGCGTTTACAAATGTAAATGAACTGTTGCCTCGCAGGTTACGTAGCTGTCTTAGGTGCAGCTTCGCCTGCGAAGCAGCTAGTTACGTCACGCAACATTTAGAGATTAGCTGCTGATTAGCTACTTTGGGGTTCATCCTGAAGAAAGCTCAAAAACTAGCGAGCGATAATGAAAAAATAAACATGAGGATTAAACACAAAGTTATCCTGAACGCAATGTGTGCTAAGATTCCCGGTTTAAGACGCTGCTCAGTGACACATGCACCATCAGCATGCAGCGTCCTTCAGCGTTTACACACCGTGTCTGATCTGAGAACGTCCCACACACACACACACACACACACGATCCATAGTATTCCCAGTCCACTCTTTTAACACAGCTTTTTTTTTTGTGAGCCTCTTAATGATGTGTCTAGACTAAACATACACACACCCACACACACCTTTTCATTCATATTTCACAAGTAGCCCAAATAAAGAGGCTCTCAAAGGAACCATTATGAGTCCTGCTACAGGCAAAGAGCCGAGTGTGCAGTTACCCTGGAAACCGAGGAGAACTTGACACCTGAGACCACTTTCCACACACACACACACCTTTCCGAAAAAAACCACGGAAACCACTTCCTCCAGCGGGCTGAATAGGACACCTTTCAGATAGCGACAGTGCGGGTTTGCAGCCGAGCACAATGGGGCATTATCACTAATCGCTCGGGAGAGAGCACACCTCTGACTAACCGTCAGATTCTGTAACAGCTCTTCCAATGAGTTTTGGATCGAAGAGTCGAATCTAACGGTGGTGCTGAAGCTGTCCTGGTGGCCATCGAAAGCACTGTTAATATAAGCACTGTTTTTGATTTTTTTATTAGGGAATTGATTTGTGAAGCAGTCCATAGGTCAGGGCTCGTCAGCTGCCAAACCCAGAAAAAAACTTTTTTATTTTTGCATTGTTAACAAAACCATTTCCTTCAAAGTGTCTGGATTTCCTCTAGAAATAAAGATGGACTCGGTTCTAATTTATGTCGCATTTTTAAGGCTTTCATTTGACTCATTAGATTCATCTGACTCCCTCGTATCTTAGCGATCTAAAATGACAGAAATAGCGCTGATAAACGTATGAAAATTAAGGGAAAAAAAAAAAACCGTCTGTAATTCAGCAACTCTAGTTTTCTGAACATGAGCTAGACCAGCTTCTGTTGCAGATCCTCTGTTGTTACGTGTCAAATCACACGCATTGTAGAGATTAGCTACAGGGTTTGAGACGTTGCGGTTTGATTAGTGAACTGACAACATGGCAAATAATTCAGTGGCGAGGATTCTCCTCGAGTCAAGTTCACAACCGATGCACCTCATCTGTTCAGAGTGCGCGCCGCTAGTTAAAAGCGCTAACGTGAAGCACCACTATGAACACACACTTCGATGTGTCAGTTAATGCTTAACTGTTAAGCCTTAAAAGCTAACATTGTCGCTATTCAGCCATGTAAGTCACTTATCCAGACTTTTATAAATACATAAAGCTGGGTGATACGGAAAAAAAAAAAAAAAAAAAAAAAAAAAAAAAA